>CM024180.1:1800000-2130000 GCA_013433145.1 Ascaris suum
AACCATTTTTCTAAATTTCATATGAAATGACTAAAAAAATTCTGCGAATATTTAACGATGAATAAAAAATAACACTAAGAATCGTAAAAGTTTAATTGAACACTTTATTAAACACTTTATGAAGTGTCGAAAAGAAAATTTTTATTTTTGATTATTTGTATAAGAAAATAAGCGACTTTATGTTCTTTGAGTATATTGCAGTATTATCCGAAAAGATAATATGATTTTTGTGTTGCTTAGAGTAAACGAAGATAGACATATCAAAATTCTCTATGAGTGAATAGATCGACTGAGCCAAATATTTCACTGAAACATCCTGGAAAAATTGAAGGAATCAGGATGGAAAATACAGAGCATGAGCTGAAAAATCAACCACACTATGTTTGCATAAACTCTCATTTAGACTTTGTACTTATTATTACACTTTAGCATTAGGTTAGCTGAAGAAAATTTCCGATTTCAAGGGGATTGAAATAGCGAGGTGTGAAAGGTCATAGGTTATGATCTCACCGGCAGTCGACGCTAGAAGTAAGAATTAGCTGTTGAAAAATTTTCTCTTGCTAATAAGATGCCATGTAATGAACGTAGAAGACGAGAAATATGC
The DNA here is from genome assembly GCA_013433145.1 of Ascaris suum. Taxonomy (NCBI): domain Eukaryota; kingdom Metazoa; phylum Nematoda; class Chromadorea; order Rhabditida; family Ascarididae; genus Ascaris; species Ascaris suum. Next base: position 1,800,605 of record CM024180.1, read on the forward strand.
TAGATGAGTTGAAACGAATATGATCTTTTTGCGATACACAATAGAATAGCAAGAAATATAAAACATACGGGGGAATTCTTTTAGCCTCTCAGTTATTAAGAATGCTTCCATAATTTCTCGAGAAAATCGTTTATCTCTGTCTCATATGATATATAATGGATGCGCATATTTTTGTTCGCTATTTTCATTGCAATCATTCCATTGAAATTTTCTTCTATGAATCACATGATAGCATCGTAATAATGGTGCGCCTACGAATATATGCTTCACTTTCTTTGATGATCGTTGAAAATTGAGCGATGAAACCTAATTTGTATAGTGTGTTGACTATAGAATAACATTGCATAGCGATTATATTGATCAATGAGCTCAAGAAGTGATAGAAATACTTAATGATCTCAAAAATTTTTATATATTTTTCAATGTGTGGATTTTCAAAAAAAAAAAAAAAAAACTGTTGCAAACGATTTGTGCGAACGATCTATCCAATCAAAATAGGATATTATAATTTCACTTTATTGATTATTTATCGTTAATTATGAAGCCGATTAGCAATGTGAACGCAATACAAAGATATATATCCTTATCTTTTCCATGTATTCATCTCTATTGGTTTTCGACAGCACTCATGTAAAGTTCAAAGGTCAAACACGGTAAAGGTCAAACACCGTTGATCTGACGAATACTAAAATATTACTTACAGATAAGTATAATTGTGTTGTTTCAATCAAATTTAAGAAAAAAAAATTCATCGAGAAAAATTTGCATATTATAATTTAGACTTAAGGAGCATTTATTCCTTTCTAAAGTTGTTATTACCTTTGCACTTAACTAGAGAATGTGAAATGCTTATTGCTTTCATTTGTTTATGTTCGCTCTAGAGGTGTATTCCTCTCGTTTTCCACTTGTATTTGTTATATGGTCAAAAATAATGGGCATTTGTTTGGCACAGTGAGGAGTATATTAAGTCAGGAAATGCCAAAATTGAAGCGTATCTAAAAAAAAGAGCCTATTTATTAATGAATTTGACTATCGAAAGCAATTATTCGTTTGCTGCTTTTCCTTCGTTTGTAGTAAATTGCAAGCTTTAATTTATTGTAGTCTATAAATCCTCACTTATCCTCACTTTTAACGATGTGTTTTTTTAATATTTGGAAGCAAAGAAATTCTTTTTTAAACCTACTAACCAATGATTGAGGTGCGAGAATATTTTCTTTAAAGGCATAGGGCATATACTGAATTTTAGCAAAGGGATGAGCGTTTGAGCGTCAAATCTCTAAGTAATTTCCAAGATTGAGCATCAACTATAGTTTTAGCCCACATCTGCAGTGGATTTTCAGTTTGCATAGAGGCACCTGAAAGCTTTCCTGAACTTCATTCCCGAGCATCAAGGGAGCTAAGGATGGGGAACTTCATTCCCGAGCATCAAGGGAGCTGAGGATGGGGATGTGGGAGAGATGAAGTGTCGAATGGATGTCCAATATAATCGCAAATGTATCAGGCAATTTCTAGTACAATTCCCATCCATTAACAGCTTAACATGAGTGCATACAAATTGAGATTAGAAAATAAATCTACCTATCAATAAATGACACCACTATTCACCTGTCATCGATTACATGTAAATTACCTGTAAATGCAATCACATTCGAATCAAGTTATTGAGTTGATAGTCATTAATAAAGAAGACGATAGGTAAAGAAAATAATCGTTCAATTTGTTAAGAACTCACTAATCATGGCAATTTACCTCGCAGCATTAAATCGACATGACATATTCCTTAAGATATTCCGCTCACTCGTTGATAACGATAAGATGTTTCGAGTTTATCGACATTCAACGTCAAATATGATAGTGACTAAGTCGAAACGTCAAGAATTAATTTCGACCGGAGCTAAAAAATTATCAAACAGCAAGGTGAGGACAACAGTCTAAAGCGCTCACGATGCAATCAAACGCTCCTCGCTCGATTTTTCGCTTTCTCGTCACAGTTGATCAGGCTGTCACCGTATAGGTTCGATATGCTCGCTCTATCTTCCTGTAGTTTAGAAGTTAGTGTGAAAGTTCAAAGTTCAAGGACCATCAGCAAACAATAGAAATAATGAAGTGAATTTTATGCTGCAAAAGATAGAATCCCTACAATTATTTCATCTTTGTTATCTCCTAAGTATATTCATTAGCGTTTAATGGCGTATAAAAATAAAATGTAACAATAGTTGAAAATTTTCGAATGATTATTATTTGCATGACTAATGGCGAAAATTTGGGAAAAGAGCCAAATGCATACTGTAAAATAGTAATCGTCGTCTTTTGTTAGTTTTTGAAACGTTCATCGATGCTGTAATCGAATCGTTATCGATACCCTCCCTACTCATCTTGCGGACCGTCTCATAGTCACCTTACTGCACGAAGAGTTCTACAGCTCGATATTTTCTCATATTTGAAACTCTACATTCATATATAATATATTATATATATATATAAATATATATATATATATATATATATATATATATATATATATATATATATATATATATATATATATATATATATATATATATATATATATATATATATATATATATATATATATCCATCAGCAAAATGTTCATCACCACTGTGCCTCCTCGAAGACCTTAAACGCACTATAGCCTAGTAACGCCTTGTCCCTGCCAGTTTTCAATTTTTTTTTCTCCAAAGAGTGCCGTTAAAAAAGTCCGCATCGGAAATTTATGAACCTGTGGGCAAAAATGCGAACCCGAAGAGCACATGACCGTACCCTCTCCAACATTCCTACCAGCCTCGAAGCCACAATGCTACTGCGTTTCAGAGATTTCTACACCTCCAAATAGCAGCTGAAGTGGTATGCGTCATGCGTATTACATACGAAGTTTGTTGGAGTAGTCAAACTTCCTTCTTTAGGATGTATAGCATAATAAAGATACTAGGCCTAGCGCAGCGATACTAGGCCATGGCCTATAGCACGCGATTCAATAGCCACATTGCACAACTACATAGTGCTGTGTTCTATTACATCTTTCTAATCGTTCATCAAACAACGAACATCGACATGTTGCGTTCATAACCTCGATGACAAAATGGCTTGCATTGATTTAAAGTATTGCATTGACAGGTGCCATCGTAAGCATTTATAAATGTGTGGAAAAAAAAAGATGAACAGCTGAACCTATATTTTGGTTCATGCAATAATATTCGATGAGCTGATCGGTCGATATCGGCTCAAAATTTCTATTGTTTTAATTCGTGTCTTTTATTCGTTTGAAAATTACTTTGCGATATTAGTGAGTACAATTACAACTCCAAATCTATTCTCATATCGTCATCGACGATTTATATATGAGAGGCAATTGCTTTTGTAAGAGTTCAGTAATCATCTAACAATAACTATTACTTTTTCTTAAGCGATCTATTCATCTCAATAAAATTGCAAACGAACAGAAATTGCATATAGTCGAATCTTTCTATCTTCAATTATACGAGAAACATCATTAAATCTCTCAATTATCAATGATATGAAAATAATTTTTCATTGCATAAATTTTTCATTTCATATACAATTGCGAAAACATATTGAGAAATATTTATATATTTGCTCAACGAATTTCAATACTATTAAACATAATTTTATTTTACTCAAATATTTTTTATTTTTTTAAAGAAATATCCACAAAACAATCATGGGAGGAAAAAAAAACTATGAATACGAGTAACATAATTCTTGTCTTATTCAAATTAATCAATAAAAAAAAGAAATATTATAATTTCAATATTTATGAAAATCTACGATCGAAGAATCATCTTCGAAGTATTCGATCGTATTTCCTCAAAATCGATAGAATGAAAAAAAAAAACGCTATGATATTATTGTAAAGAAATGTGCAAAGTTTCCCATATATAACACAAATTGCAAACACTATTTTTTTTTTTTTTTTACACACCACAATAGATTTGTGAGCGCATTGCGATCTCACCCATAACGGTGCGTCCTCGTTTATTTCGTCGCAGCAATAGGGCAAACATCTTGAATGATTACGGTGGTGGCGGATGGGCGGGTAAAGGGCGTGGCGCATGTATCCGATTGGTGAATAACAATTGATAATAGGCGCACAGATAAGCACACCAATACGTCTATATGCTCTGTCACAGCAATCGTTAATAAGTGCGAACTGCGGTCGCATCTTGTGTTTTTGTGGCGAAACAAACCCATCTATATCATTTCCCAGGAAAGACATTAGCTTCCCAGGAAAGGTAAATCACGCATGATGGGTGATACTAAGATGATCAGCTTCACTAACATCATGGGACAGGTATTGCCTTTTTTGTTAGTTCGATTTATAGCTTGCCCACTATTCAACTCAATTCCCATATATTCCGCTAAAAACTATGACCGACGAAATTATCGATATCTTTTTGTGACTCAATTTTCTATAGTGAAATCACTGCTGTGCAACTTATTTCTTCAATTGTTATTAGATTATATTTTTCGAAGTATAGTATAATAGTAAATTAATCCAAGTAAGTATAGGTATTTTTCTTTCATTTTATAAGATCTACATTTATTTGATGTCGTTTGAAATTGTGGAAACTTATTTCAGCTAATTTTATTCGGCGCATTGAAAATCATCAATAATCGATAGCGAACCCTATTTGAATGATTATGAATCAATAATGAAATATATATGGATGCGGCTTCAACCATGAACTTTGATGAATAAAAAAAAAATCAACGATATGGATTTTTTTGGGAGAAATTTTTGGGAATATATTTCCATATAGAAAATAACATTATTGAATTATATAATATGCTCAAATGCATAAATGTATAATCAAATGGCGAAAAACAATATTGATAAGAAGAAAAAGTTATTCAAATGAATAAAATATTCTTACGCATAAGAATATCTCTCTTATTTTATTTTTATTTTTATTTTTTAATTTAATTATTAAGTTTTCTCGAATACTATTATCTGATATGGTATACTACTAACTATTAAGTTATACAAAATTAATTAAGCTGTATAATGATCGTCAATGTTATAGTGAAGTGGCAAACTTATCGCATTCGTTCCGCCTAAAGGGTTAGAATAATATCACAACATTAAAAAATGGCTTCACAGACGATGTTCAGAAATAAACGATCCCTTTAGCAGACGCCCTTTCGTATTGCATTATTCCTTATTTCTGTGATTGCTTTGCAAGATGCAATGAATTGCACGACATAGATACTCACTTTGTGATGTTTCCTTTAACCTATCTTACCTGCTCAATTAAATATAGTGGTTAATCACGGGCTTTGTTCAGTGAATACATGATCAGTGATAAAATTCTTACCGTTATCCGTTATCCTATTGCACTGTCCGCTTCAGGCATCAATAATCGAGTGCTGTAAAACATCGAATAATTCGGCTTCTTCTCTAGAATTATATAAGATTGGTGAATTACTCTAATATCGCTGTTAATTGTAGGGTAGGGTGAATCAGCTGGGTGGCGTTTTTATTAACGGACGGCCTTTACCACAACATATTCGATTAAAAATCATCGAAATGGCAAGCAGTGGAATAAAGTAAGTTATTTATGTTTCTTTCTCGATGGTTTTTTTCGGCACAAGATTAAAAAAAGATTTCAAGTTTTGAGCATAGGTTTCTCAGAAGTTCCAATATGTTAGAGTGAACCAACTGGGTGACGCTTTTATAATCGTTTTATACCTTTGAGGTATTCTACATATGCTCCATATAACCGATTCGAACGATATAAACATCAAAAACATTAGATTTCATAGAAGACCTCTCAGCAAGATGACGAATAAATTCCTTGTAACCAGTAAATTCATATATGATTAATGCTTTACTTCGTTAATTATCACCAAATTTTGACTATAATTATAAATGTGATTTTCATCGATCAACACGCATAATTATCCAGAAGTAATATCGGCCATTAAAATTTAAAAGACACAGTTAGATGTCGCAATTGCTGCATTGCAGTATCTATTTTTCCTTATCTGATTTAATTTCCTAGCGTTGAGAATGTATTGTGTTTATTAATTCCTTTGAATAATAAATTTTAATTTAAAAAAAACTTCAATGGAGAACTTAAATAATATTTTTATTTCATATTCGGAGCATTTTCTTATTGAAATCTTTCATTAGTTGGCCATTTTGTATAGAGGGGAGTAGATGAATGAGTTGAAAAGATGTCACACCGTTTATGATTGTGTGTAAAGCGAAGACGCGCCTTTTAAGGCCTTGTTACATCAGTCGTCAATTGCGCGTTTCGCATGGCGCTGTCTCGAAAATACTCAATCGTTACGCTGAAACTGGATCCATATCGCCCGGACAGGTATCGACATTATTGCTATTGCTATACGTAAAGCTCATTAACGATTTACAGACAGTTACCTGTAAACCGTTACACCTGAGATATGATTATCAAATTGAGTGAAACTGCTTCATGCAAGCCGAGAACTGCATTACTTTACTGCCAATTTGCAGATAGTTCTTATAGATGGTGATGCGGCGTATTATATACAGTAATTAAATTCACCTGATTAGAATGGGGCATTAAAAAAGTTGCTTATGAAATGAAAGAAATATGACTCAGTGGGAGAATATGATCGATACAGGGAAGAGACACGAAGCCGTTCTTCCTCTCTAGAAGTTTGACAACCTATACGTTATCGGAGGACCCTTGAAGACAACGGGTTTTCCCACAGACTTTATTGTCCATCCATTCGACCAGTTTTTCCCATCGTATCGACATTTTACAAAAGCAAAATGCCCGACAATTGCAGACCTCTCGTTTTTTTTTTTTCAATCATCCAGCACACAAGGTTTAATGAAAGTTCTTTGCTCTTTAAAGCGAAAGAAAAAAGCAATAAACAAGGTGTGCTATACGCAATATGCATAAAGTGCAGGATGTTTCATACTTCATTACAATGCAACATCAAATCTTTTCTTTCTATTTGTGTTATTTGATGGTCTACACAAGTAAGTTTGTTTCATCGTGAATATAACCACCTCGCTAAAGTGCAATTACTTATCACTTTTGCTTTTTTTTTCTTGAGAGAGAGAGAATTGAAGATATGCTTAAAATTCCCCCTTCCTCTTGCCGACTGTTGCAATTAAGTCTATAATTGGACCAAACTTCTTTTTTTCTTGTTCTCTTACATATATGTTACTCAAACTGTTCACTATGAGAGACAACGTTTTATTTACGCGCAAAGAAATCGCAGTTGAAAAACAAGAGAGCGATAACTCCGAAATAGCTATTTCGAGGATAGAAACTTCAAAACATAACATTACCAAGGGAGATGTGATTGAATTCGATGTGATCATTGCTAGTTAACGATAATCAAGATGTGGGATGAATTTAAATGGCGTGAATGAGCATTATAAAACGACCAGCAAAAGTGAATATCGATGCCACTGCCATTGTACGGATGTTGGCGATATCCCGCAGTGAGATTTATTCTCCATTCTTTTCGTTTCTATTTTATCGTATTTCAACGCAGATGCTCTAAGAACTTCGGCTTCGTTGTAATCAAACTTAATTAGAGTGTGAGCCGTTTGTGAGTTGCCAGATTGTCTTTTCGCCTACAAACGTTTTTGAAATGCTCATTTATCTTTGCCGCCTGTCTCTTTAGTCAATGGTTTCTGGGATTCTTTTGCGCTTTCATAGTGCATGCTTACGGAGACACCGACGAGATCACGTGGCTGTAGTGGTGCTGCAGGAACGATGGTAAGATCAGTCCATCGATCCCCTCTCCAGTCCCTTTCTTTCACACTCTATTTGCTTCTATTCTGCTTGTATGCGAAAAAAAAGCGAACTTTAATTAATCTGCGATCGCTTCAAACGGGCATTCTTTTGGTTACTTCTAGTATTAGTCAAGACTGTGACCTAAAAGCACATAGGTCATAGGATGCAGTATCCTGACTTTGGTCGGGGGAAGACAGAAAGGATGAAATGTTCGAGCTGTTTTTTATGGCAACAGCCTTGTTACAACAATGAAATAATCATCTTGGACGATCGAAAAACTTTGGGCTTCAAGTGTGGGATGACGATTTTTCTCTACTCATCTGAGTATATTATACTTTCGTTATCGGTGAAGCCGATAGCACGAAATAGGAATATGATACCTGCATGAGATAATGTAAGCTATCTTTTTTGCTGAAAACCCCGTTTCATTTGCCATTAGCTATATGATTCAAATAGGAATGAAAATTTTGCAACTCGCATTTACCTCATCAGGCGAATGGATTTACTAAACTAGAACTGTCCTCGTATATGGATCCAAGCTTCTATGAGTTCCCCTCATGATAGTTGGTTTCGTGCTAGTGATATTCTTCAAATCGTAATTTTGACGACTAATAACACCTCATTTCTTGAGCCTTACTAGAAATTTCTAAAGTTCATAACAATACTTTCAGTGATATAATCATCGCAGAATTTATATTAAAAAGAATTATCGAAATAGATTATTGGCCACTCACGCAGTACCAATATTTCAAGAATACTCACTAAAATTTCATGCGTCTAACATTTAGAAAATAGTCGTACGTTGAATAATGAATTATAAATAATCGTATGTAGTGCCAGCTTTCTTCCTAATTCAAATCAACCTATTTATCTAACGTTTGTTACATCAATGAGTGTTGAGTTCTATTGAATAGCGCTTATTCGTTGACCTCTATGCATGCGGTGTACTTCTAGTGAATAGATATCTATTTGATATGAACAATAATCTTACGTAGTTAATCCGGACTTATCATCGGCGGTGACATGAATCAATGCTGCCTTCACTTTTGAGGATGTTCGTTAAATCAGCGAAATTGTAAATCTCCGGTGCGCTGAACTATTGCTCAAAAATAGCGTCGATATCGTCGTTGAAGACAGCCTCTCAAAAAAAAAGCAATTGAAAATATTTGTAGAAGATATATTTTATATTTTTATATGATATTTTATATATATCCTCAAAAAAAAAACTAGCCTCAAAAAATAGAAGATATTTTATGTATATGAAAATATATTTTAAAATATTTGTAGAAGGCGCAAAACTTAACTATATCGATCTATGATGAGGATGCTCTAGTATTAGATTTTCTCAAAATTGAGCATTAGATGTATTCTATAAATTGTTGACTAAGTGAAATATTAAGGTTTGATGTCAACATATGATGAAATATCGTAATATTTATTACGAGGAGAAATCTTTTATAGCTATTGATTGAGATATGACATTTTGCGATCGAATTTTTTACCGTTATTCTCATCGTGACAAAATTCAATGTAATATTGGCGAATAATTTCCCCCCGCTAACTTCTTATTGGATTGGTTATGCGCTCAAAAAAAAGAATAAACCATTAATATATCTGTTTGATTGATATTATATCAAAGCTGACCATTGATTTAAAAACATATTCGTAGATAGTTTGTATGCGCTTATTGTTCTTCTCAATAATTTTCCATCAGAACAAGGAGAAAAATTTTAAATTTATAATGAACGTCGAAGAAAAATTAAATTCCTCGACATCCTTCCGGCAAAAAATTGTTCATTAAAGCGAAGGTTTTTATTAACGGATGAATGGTGATGCGTACGTGCTGCTTATCCTGAACTTCTTATTCACGAATAATTTCAAGCTAGGTGCTAGAACATTAAAGTTGTGCAGAAGTGCAGCAGTAAAGTTTATCAACGAGTTTCTTTGCTATCATTTCTACACCAAAATAAATGAATGAATGAATGAATAAATAGATAAATAAATAAATAAATAAATAAAAATAAATAAATAAATAAATAAATAAATAAATAAATAAATAAATAAATAAATAAATAAATAAATAAATAAATAAATAAATGTGCATAACAAGTAGAAGCATCGCAGTGGCAGCTAAGCTGAAAAATATGAGGAGCGACTATGCTGATGACATAAAAGGCATTTCCAATCCTTTCGGGAGAACAGGCTAGAGTTTTTGTGTCAAAGCTGGAACCGCTATCCCTTCAGATAGCAGGTTTATTACAAAGCTTCACATTTCCAGTCGCAATAATAACGTATCGGTGATGGGTATCGAAAGAAATTCAGCAATCATTCCGCATAATTTTAAAAAAAACGTTCAATTATTGTGAATGGAATTTTATGCAACGTAAACTTCAGATTGGTGGTAATCCACGCTCGCGGCTGGCCATTCAGGCTGTAGAAAAGCATATTGCGGCACTGAAGGCGGAAAGGCCGAACATCTGCGCCAGCGAACTACGCGCTCGCCTCATCGAACAGGAGGTGTGCTCGCGCGAGAACGCCCCTACCGTATCTTCCATCAACAGGTGCTGGAAATTGCAAATCAAAGAAGTGAGACATGGATTTGACGGCGATGAACCATCGAATGCACATATTAAGTATATTTTTGACAAGCCATGACGTCCATTCTTTCACTCAGCGTTGAGCATTTACCACTTTGGAGTTCTAATTGCAGCTGCATTCGAAAAAACCTTCTCAAACTATAATAATGCTATGAGGTGACTACAGTAGATTCGAAATGCACTTTATATGATCTGAATTGCCTAACGTTATTTCTTCTTTCGCGATTGATTTAAATTTCTTTGTTTCCGAAGGTATTTAGGCAGCAATTGAACCGTTTTCCCTTTCGACGAATAGATTTATAAAGCTTCACATTTTTAGTCGCAATAAGAACGTATCGTTGATGGGTATCGAAAGAAACTCAACAATCATTCCGCATAACTTTTTAAAAGATATTCAATTATTGTGAGTGGAATTTCATTCATATTCTTTATTTTCGTCTCGTTAAAATCACATAGTTATAGGCATATTCGGGCGAAAAAATTGTATAGCTCATCAACGAAACGCAATAAGAAGACCAAATTAAATCACAGTATCGAAAATATTCTCGGCATTTCGATTGGTAAGATTTCAACGTTTATAAAATAAAAATCTATAAAATCAATCGATTTTTAAATTAACAAACCGATCTTCTAATGTCTCCTATTGAATCGTCTTTTGCAATCTGCATGCAACCTGTAATCTTGTCATTGAATTTTAATCAATTCGTCTCATGCGCCGAAAAACCTGTTTTCAAACGTAACACTAGAAACTATTTGAACATCTACCAATCGAGATCAGTGATCATTAAAATTATTTCATCTTTATCTGTGATGATACAATTTTGTGCCATTCGAATAACGGATTCAACATTTTCGTGCTAATTTATCTATTCTTTAATAAGCGTTCACTATTGCCGCCCCGAGCATATATTTTACTGAGCACGTTCCACAGTTAATGTTGAACCTAGTAAGAAAATATTTGTCACCGTTCTTCAATATTCTTTATATCTGCTTTGAAGCGAACGTTTAAAAAAAAATTTTGCTTTGTGCAAATGCGTTAATCTTATTGCCTATATATTTTTTTTCTCCGGATGTCAATAATTTTAAAATCGATCAGTTGAAAAATTCTTATGAGAGGAAATTTTACAACGCATATAAGGCCTTACTATGTGTCTTCCATTCAAATATCTCCTGGAATGCCACCCGAAAACCTTTAACGAAACGAAAAATCATCTGTCCTAAAATTTTCTTAAGCACAGAAAAAAACGTAGACGATGGATTACGATATTTCGTCACGAAATTCGCACATACGATTTTAGAAGCGCTCTATAAACGTGACGAAAACTGCATCGCTCCAATAAATCCTCTCTTTTAATGTAGGCGTATCAATTGAAAGATCGATGAGTGTTGATGCTTGCTAAAACTTTATTTAAAGCACCGTAGTTATTCTGGAAATATGAAGCCTAAAGCAGAATATGAACGTCGCATTATGTGTTTGGATAAGGATAAACCTGGATATTAAAATAGACAAAGGTGGCAGATATAACAGTGATTGCATCATTGCGCCACATCAGTACACTCTAACGTTGCTTCCTCTTCCACTATAAATCACCTATAAATCAGTCTTCAGGAAATCTACCTATCGTCATCTGGAAAACAGACGTGATTTTTAACTTGCTTAAGTGCTGACAATAAGACTTTATCGGCGAGAAATTATTTCCACCCGACATCGCGACACGGGTATCCCGCTCATCAGCTCATGCCTCTTCCCTTCATAAATTCTATTTATATGACAATATTTTTCATATTTTTATTAACCACAATGCTAGAATTCATTTTTACTCAATGCTCCTTATTCCAATATATATATATATATATATATATATATATATATATATATATATATATATATATATATATATATATATATATATATATATATATATATATTCTAAAGTGAACATCATTTATATTACCTATCGTAATAATCTATTTACCTATCCATACGTAGTTTCGTTCGTATCCGAGAATATAGTAATTAAATATTTTCATGAAAGCATTTTTGTTGAATTCGAAAAAGTGCGCATATCTACGGTGTCATTGAAAGTCATTGAACTAAGGGAATCAGAACAAAATACGGTGATGTGCGCGCAGATGTTTTAATGAGCGCAGAAGACTGCCAACGAATGCCATATGAAATAAGCAACAGATTCATTAGCGATTTATGCGCAACGATGTATTAATAGATGACCACCTAGGGAGTGATGATGAGTGAAGAAACGACAAGCGCAGATGGAATAAGCTTTATGAAGGTTGTTTGAGAAAATTTTTCAAATTTTTCAAGAATTAAAATTTTTCAATAAAGATAAGAGAAAACGGCTGCATGACTGTTGATTAGTTATTCGATTGCTGCTAAATTGGGGATATTGTTTCGTTGAATTTAATCTATAAAAATTATACTCTTAGAGATGAAAGATATAGCAAACAAGATTGTTAAGTTCGCATGTTCATTTCGAAAAGCTGGCGCAAAACTTATGGGAATTCAATTGTTGTTAGGAGCTGTCGTGATATATTCCGAAGTGTTTGCTAAAAATAACGTGTATCATCTTTGAAACTCACCGAAAGTGAAGAATGATAGAAGACGAAAGAATGATGAAACGATTAAAGGAAGTGAAGTCTATAAAATACCTACTATGAAAATCTGTGAAAATCTTTTATTAAATCTATAGAAGATTCACCAGTTATAAGCAATTAGCTATCCCCCCCCTAAAGCATTCTATTTCTTCAATGATTCATAGTCGACTGCGATTATTTAACAGCAACTTTTTTCAGACCATAATATCCACTATTATAGTGATTTCATTGTGAGTTTCATACGGACAAGTGATGTATCGCACAGTAGATATTAAATCGATATCCATTTACATATGGTGTCGATTTTGCAATTGCTACAATTAAATTGCAGTTTTGCATTTTGCAGTTGCTGCAATTAAGAACATGTTGCTATAGTTAAAAACAACCAATGGCTGATGGTGTACTCTATTGTAGTATTGCAACGAATCGCGAAAATTGTGAGATCGAAACATTTTCCCTCAACTGCTCATGCAATCAAACGCCCGACTGGAATTACTCCCGGTACTTTTTTGTACAGAAGGAAACAAATTCCATGATAGATGTAAAAGACTAAAATGTTGAGCCATTTAAAGCTAGCGATCGAATGCTTCAACAGTTAAGCTGCAACTAACGATTATATATATATATATATATATATATATATATATATATATATATATATATATATATATATATATATATATATATATATATATATATATATATCATTTCAAGACGATAATAGCCTAACGATTGAAATTATTGCCATCTTATTATTGTGTTTGAAACTATCGCACACTATCAATGCTCTCAAAATATCAACCTTTTTGTTGGTGGCTAATGCAGTAACACTTTAATTTCCCAATAGATTTAAGAGGTATTTCGGAAAAGCGAATCTATTTATAAGACAAAGCATATATCGAGATGTTTATATTGTAAAAGCTCTTTCAAAAACGTGCCTATTTGACTATTCAAAATTATTTGTTTTTTGTATTATTCATACCATATATGTGCATGATATGTTAAGCCCTAATTTTTTCGCTCCTTATTTGCTTTCTTCTTGAGAGCAACATTTCGACGAGAGTTGACTATGGCATTATTTTGAATGAATTCCTATTAAAATCGGAAGGATAATTTCACTATACCCTCCATATTTCTATACGCAACAAATGATGCCATAATTCCGGCCTTATGCTATAAGATAACCAAGTTATAAAACATAACGACACGACCAAATGCCATAACAGGAGATAAGGTAATTGATGTTGGAATTTTTTAATGCATATGATTGCAGCAATAATATATGATTTTCATGTTATGTTTAGATTGTAGATCCCCAAAATAGCATCGAGAAATGTTACCCAGTAATATGCCACTAAACATTTTTTCTTTAAACAGTGGTACCCGTTCGTTGATCAATGAATAAAAGTAGTTGACTAAATCGATATATGATTGAAACAGCTTGTTGTGCTGAATGCGCGCCTGGCGAATCATAGCTGAGGAATTTTTTCATCCTGTCGTATGTGCATATGTGGAAGGATCGTTCGTCGAATTCCTTCAAGAGATGGTCTCGATGGGTGTAGGAGCGCTCTTCTTAGTGAATCAATTTTCTAATCTATATGATAATAAACTTTTAGTAAAATCTTTACCTTTTCTGAATACTACTCAATGAATCAAGCGTTGAAGTTGAATCAACGGCTTAGGAGATTTTACTTACATTGAATTTTTTTTTTTTTTGCAAGAAAATTGAAAATGGTGAAGAGATTCGTTATGTTTAGAATGTAAGTAAGGAAAAAAAACCGCACAATATATTTTGGCCATTTTTTATCGTTTGTCTCAAAGAGATCGCTGATTTTTTTTTTTTTTTGGAGAATTTGCAGATTTTAAAGCTGTCTATAGAGTACAAATAAATACAACTTTCTGTTAACTTTTTTTTTCTAAGAGGCGTATATTGAGCCGTAATTCTTGAAAGATTGAGCCATGCTGTAAACAATGGATTGCAGTCTTTACGCCTTTTTCGGCATCGTTAGACGAATATCAAACACCTTTTTTCTTGCAGTTAGAGTGGCGTTTATATTGCGTCAATCTTTATTTGGAAGTGTTCTGTTAGATTGTCTTTGGCTAACATATTTTCGTGCTGTTTGAGGCGACTTTCTAGGACTCATGCTGATATCATTTATTAACTCCTACTGAGAGCAATAATGGACAAGTATTCATCCATCACATGAAATGTTTCAAAACGCGCCGCTCGTAGGCACTCTCATAGAAATAATAAGTAGAAAAGTGTAGAGAAACGCCAAGCGATAGTTCGCCTTTCAGTTTCAATTATCAATTCCAATATTATATGCAAATAAACTAGCGAATATTGCATACGAATAGTTGTGAAATGAAATGAAATTTGTTTTGAAATTCGCCATGAAATTTTGAGACGATTTTCATTATCGCTACCTTTGAAGATAATAATCACTAGGAATTAATTAAGTCTATAAGATGTGATTACTGCAAAAAAAAACAACTAATCAAGCGGAAATTTAAAAGTCACGTAATTCTAGTAAGCATATTACATCTTATAGTTGGATTTTTATTATACTAGAGAGACAGGCAGACTTAGAGGAATGTATGCACATATGCTAGCTAGCAGCATGATTGTTTTTTTTTTTCAACATGAGCATTGAATAGATTTCATCTTGGGAATTCTTCGTTGAGAATCCCTCAAACTCAAATTCTATATTTCGATGAAACAAAAATATTTGTATAGCCGTGAGGGGAGAAGTTGAAATTATCTGTATGTAAATTGGTTCACTCCTCGTCACCCGGTCAGTTATACGCAAAAACTCATTAGTTGGGTCGCTCTGAGTGCGGCTTTCGATAAAAACATATGATAAGAATTGAAATATGGATCGTAAATTTTCCATACGAGATGCTCGAATATATTTGACCGTCTATAATCTCACTCTATTACTTTCCTCATCTATCGTTTAGAAGATGAATGTTAGTTACGTTGATGAAAATTAGTGATCATAATAGAGAAATGATCAATCGATTCATTCGTTCATATACAATCGATGGCATGAATTGTTCAACTAACGAGAAATAATTATAACAATAAATTTATGCTTAACTATAGTATGTTTATAACTTCAGGAGTGATTCTCAAACGTTGCAGATCTAATAGCGACCTATAAAAAAAAAAGTAGATTTCAGAATGATCATAATCGGAGTCCTTTGAAGAATGAGATTAAGAGAATGAGACTTTCGAATAAATTCACGTAAATAATCAGGTGATCGCCTATTAAATATAGGCAGAATGATACATCAACAACTCTATTTATTATTTAAGTGACAAACTATATCTGTTTTTGTGAGTCTCTCTCTCAAAAAAAAACAATCTCTAATTGCATGCAGTAATATTTCACGCAAATATAAGACCAAAACACTTGAAATGTCGAACATAGAGAGCATGGATGAGGGATAAGGTGAACATAGAAAAGAATATATACTGATGATGATATTCTGCACACGTCTATATGAGAGTCTTTAGCTATAAGAAATTACATGAGGTGATGGTGTTGAAGCAACTATATTGCTTTTGCAAAGTCTTCATAAATTGTTAACAAGCAATATGGCGAAAATTTCGCTTCATTTTGAATTTACTTCTCATCAAAAATTTTCATTCACAATCATAGAAGTAGAAATCTTGAGTCAAGAGAAAAAAAGAGCTCACAACAATAGCGACCTGAATCATGTGATGTCGACAAACTCTCTTGTTTCCTGAAAGCTTCATGGATCCACGACATCGTCTTTCAGGAATTTTTTTTTCTCGGCGTAAGAACTTTAAACAATTATCGACAAAATTCTCTGAATATTGCTTGCAATCGTGCGAATGAGAAATGCAAGAGGAAGATAGTGAGCAATTAGGGCAAAGCGATGATTGGAAACTGAGATTATGAAGTTTGACAGAGAAAGTTCAGTGTGAGAGGCAATATTTGATAGAGCACGTTGAACGAAGCACATCAATGATATATAATATTCTCTATAGTGAGCTAAATTGTGACAGCCGCTCATGAAAGGTTCCAATACAAGGAAGCAGGAAATGCAGCAATTTCTTATATAAAGCAGGTATAATTTTCCTAAGGAAGCATTCGATGTTTTACCAGTTGTGATCATTTCGGTTGCACAAATTCTACGTATCAAGTGATATGCTAACAAAGAAATTGATGACTGTAGAGAATTTTCCTGTGGCAGCTGTGTGTGTGTCATTTAGCGCGCCAACGAGAAAAAAAGGTCATTGATGCATTTCCTGCGTGTCATTGCAATGTTGACCTCAACATGCACTAAACATAGCTTCTGAAAATTACGGTGGCGAGAGAAAAGAACAAATCTTGACTTGCATATGCTTATTATTTGCATTTGCATATTTGCATGCAGCAAGATTTAGTGTATATTTTGATTTGAAGAGCTTCCCTAGGTTGTCATCTAGAAGCTGCCACAAAACGGAAAGCTATCACTTCGTATGCCTTATTTTACTTCTTCTAGCTGGTACAACTGATATTGCGTGGCAGTTATAGTCAATCGACAATGGAAATGAAGTCGTGAGATTTATTGGGGAAGAAATAAATAAAGAGAATTTTCCGAAAAGGGTGCATAGGGTGAATGAATCTGTAAAAAACTCTTGACGATGAAAATGATAAGTAACTGAATTTAGCGTACTAAATAGCATAAATACATTTTGGGCTCATTAGAGCAAAAAAAAAACTGTTATTCGTATATCGCTTCACAGTTACACTGAAGGGTTGATGAAACGCTCGGTAGAGAAGAAGTACCTGAGGCCAAGATGTTTATATCTGAGGTCAGGCTTATGCATTAGTTGCAGCTTTTCTTCTATCAAAAATTGCGAAATTTCCTTTTGATAATTAATGCGGATGAAAAAAAAATGCAAATGTTATACGCGAAGTAATTACAGTAAGATTTGTGCAGTTTATAACAAAGAACATATGGTAGCATTTAAGTTTTGAGAAGAAATTATAGCCATGTCTTAATCTTAGCATCTAAAGAACCGATCGATAACTCGAAAAATTGACAGAATGGATGACTGATCATCGCTCACTTCATGCATATTTCTCTTTAAATGCGAAAAGAAAATATCTTGCCAATGAATGAGAAGACTTTCACCAGTTTCCTCAAGCTTCGTTCGTTTCTGCGCATTATAAATGAAACTCTATCATCATTTAACGTTCAAAAAAGTTTATGAAAAGAAATTTCCGCACCTATGCTGCTGCTTGCGACCTTTGAACTTTGAACTTTTTTAATATTTACGAAAATGGATCACTGAACATCTTAGCACAGAGAAGAGGTTTTTTATTTGTAAGCCGAGGAATAGAATCAGGTATATAAAGGTGATTTATTCATCTTCGCACACAAGAAACGTGAATGACGCATCAATGTGTGAACGAAATGCTATTTAGAGTGACCGGCGATTACAACGAGCTCGAAGCGAAAATAAGCTTCAAGTCTCGATCATTCAAAAGTCTCATTGGTAATATGAGTTCTTCTCATAGTAAATGCATCATTTTAGCGCATCGGAAAGACAACTTAATTGAATATGGGAAATAAAAGCATAAAACTTTTTAATGCATACATTCTCCTTAAATATAGGTTTGCTTAAAATTCGGTTGAAACTCTGAGATTTTAATTTGCATAATCGATAGTCAAATTTAATCTTCTCAAATTATGTTTTTCATTCAATTTCTAGCGAGATCTCTATAAAGTCTACATAAGAAACCCGCGAATTTTTCAAAAGTTCTCTTATGATGATTTTTAAAGATTTTAAATCATCATAAGAGCTTTAAAGAAAAATATTTTCAATTATTATTTCTCATACATATGAAACCATAATAGTGCTTAGCTAAATATTTAGCCAATTTTTGCCGGCATAATTTCAATTTCTTCTATTCGTTGAATTGTTGCAATAACTTTGTGGAAATTTTGATTGCAAAAAGCGGAGGCGATGAAAGTAAAAGGATTCACTTTATCTCTTTTTTTTTTCTAATATGCTAATACTTTTCTCTTTCATATATACTACAGTAATGAAAGAATAGTTGAGAGGATATGCTGAAATTAAATCTTCTTGTTTAGAGCGAAGCTTTTCGTTATGTTTTCTTGACTATCATCTCAACGATCGTGAACTTATTCATTGATGAAGGTGCTATAAATGAACAACTGGCACATTGAAATTGAGTTTCTTTTTTTTTAGATGCAAATGAGGTGAACAACTCATAGAAGTGCTTTTTTCAGTTTTAATGGAGATGGCTGTAACAAACGTTATAAAAATGGTGCTATCCACAAGCATACTACATCTTGTATTGTTGAAATCACTTGATAACTATTATATTTGCATTACTGCTTACCTGTGCAATTATGCTAGTTTCTTCTAGGCGTTTGAGCTGGAATTTATTCCTTTCATCGATTCGCATTTGAGCTAACTGAATTCATTCTTAGCAGATATAATGAAATTTTGAATGGCAATTTTGGTTCGTGAAATATCAAACTATTTGTAAAAGGATCATTGAAGAGGTGAACACTTGATGGATTTGAAGAGCGCAACAATTGTTGATCTGAAGCGAGCGATCTATAAAAATAAACAGGCGATACGCGATGACCACCGCACAGGTGTGACGTTTAATCCCGATTATGTGCACACCTTAATCCTTATAGTTATACTTTAATTTGAAAAATTAACGCGATTGTAATGAACATTTCCTAATCGCATTATAATTGTTCTCTCTGTTAATCATCCTCTCCCCGCCTCTGTCTCTCTTCCTCCGTTCTATGATACACTCAAGCAATGTCTATTATGTTGCCTTTGTCTAATAGTTAATGCTTATAGTTGTGCCGCCAATTATTCATTCAAAAAATGTGCCGCCTTTCCAATACAAATAACATTATTTAATTCTACTTCACCTTGTATTCTTTTACAGCAGTTTCTTTTTGATTAGCAAACCCTTATATAGTAACCGGTTATCTTGGGCATAGTTACTAGTCTTGAAAGTAGCCTTCATCACAAAATTCTCTATGTCGAACCCTCCGCTCCCTCCCTCCCCCTCCCCCCATGTCGCTCACTCACCCTCACACTGCTTCAAATCCACATTTTGCGAAACGCAATATCGAAACGAAAGGTTTGCTGTTATGTACCTATGTATACCCGTCTATCTCTGTGCTTGGTCGTGCTTGGAAACGACTGAAACTGGAGTTGTGATATTTGGTAAATTGTTTGCTCCACCGAATGAGCGATCATAACAAAGCTCAAATTAAGTCACCAAAATTGGAAGAAGCTAAAATCATTCAAACGTGCACAAAAACTGTGCACATTTTATGGATTGTTGAGAAAAAGCGGAAATAAGTGGGGAAACGCTTCAGATGAGGAGGCCTGCGCTTTTTTGAATTTCATCATGCAAATTTTTAAGTATTTCAAATGAAGTCAAATGCATTAATGCTCAATTTT
The DNA here is from genome assembly GCA_013433145.1 of Ascaris suum. Lineage (NCBI taxonomy): Eukaryota > Metazoa > Nematoda > Chromadorea > Rhabditida > Ascarididae > Ascaris > Ascaris suum. The sequence continues at coordinate 1,821,074 of CM024180.1, forward strand.
AATGCAAATTTAAAAGATTTCTACCTGCAAGCTTCATAATGAGGATGCTGTGTTTTCCACATATACTCATTTGTGTCATCTTGTATGGTCTAGTCAATGTGTCCATGAGCTCCATCTTTGGAACAGCTACAACTCCAGCTAAAGGTTTTAGCACGAGCATTAGCGTTGCAGAATAAACATCAAGGTGATCGATTAATTTTCGAACGATTTATAGGTATTCTAATCAGCCGAAGATTGAATTAATGAGCTTCATGTATTCGCGCTTGAGTTTCATTTCGGCATAGACATTGCAATGAAACGATTCTTTGTGGAGGATTTTTCCAAGTGGCCAGATCGCTTCAAATATTTAACGTTGATTAGACAACCTTAATTATTTGTCGATATTTCCTGTAACTGATTCTTCAAATGAGTGAAATCTGTGAAGGTGTAGTTACCATCAGCTCATCTGGCAAGTTTTTCGGTTCGTTTTAATTTGGGCATAAATTAAAACTCTTGAGACTTATGTCGCTTGAGGAATATATCTATGTTTCCCATACCTTTGTGAGAGGTTTGGTATGTTGCTGGTTCTCTTCATTGATGCATTGAGCAGCCTCATTTTTTCTACGTTGCTTTGCTGAAAAATCTCCAAGTTTTTCATAGTCGACATTTATTAGGATATAATGTGATTGATTAGAAAAAGCTCCTTGCAAGCATTGAAGTCGATAATTTGCTTCGTTCCAACTGCTAAACATAACGATGAAATCTATTGCAGTAAAAGAACATTTTTTTTTCACTCTCTAATATTTCTTATCCAAATATAATTTTAAAAAATGCTTAATTAATATATTTTCCTATGGTGAATAATTCCTACTCTTCATATTGGGTTCTCATCATTTATATGATTATATTTGATGATGAGAACATTTGGCTTCGTCGATTCTAAAAAAAACTATAACGGCGCTGAGGCGATAGTGTTGGATGACATTCAACGAGAACGCAAATTTTAAAAGCGGTGTAATATTTGACACTTTCAAAGGCAGCAAAAATTCTTCAAAACAGGCTCCTTAAATGATACGCCGCCAAAGGGAACGAATCGTTTGCGTAAATCTTTGGCGTTAATGTTGGCCGAACGAGGTCCCTCTTCCGTTTCTTCGAAATCTCAGACGGTTGTATTTTAAAGGTTGAAAGGTTGAATTATTAATGCTGACAAGCAATGATCAGGAGAATGTATCGTTCTTCAACATGCGCAAACTTATAACTTTCCTTTCATTTCGCGAGCTCTTTATCATCTGCTAATGTGAGTTATTCTTTTCTCATAGCACATTAGTTGGAGAGTGCATATAATGCAACATATGGTGAGCATGAAGTACTAAAAGTTACTTTGGAATTGATACTATTTATGGCAAGAAAGTATAGATGTAAATAATTACAGTCTAATTAATAACTTAAAAGAAAACAAACCGAGTTCACACTTCAATATCTTTCTACTTCAGCACACTTGCAATAATCAAATATTTGCTGTGATTCTCGGTTGCAACGTTTTGAAAAATAATCCACGAAATTGAAAGGTTATATAAAATCATAAAAAATATGGAGTACATTTGAAGGAATTATTTTCTTTTTGCATATCAATATTACAAAATATATTTACAACAATATTTTATTTTCGATACGAATAGATCGGCTAAGCAATAAAATGTGCGAAAAAAATTTAATTGAGAAAAATGATGAATGATTAGTGACGATGATGGTGGGGGGGTGATACGTTCGAAAAACTAGCACTGATTAAATGAAATAACGCCAAAGGCGACGAATCACTTGGAGCGAATTTTTTCTTCTCCTATGAACTTACTGATGTTGTCCGATTGATGTGATGATTGATTGTGAATGTCGCGCTAGTTAGTTAGTTTCGTGAAATGTTTTGCACTATCACAACGATATGCCTCTTTGAGAATCGTCAAGTTCCAACACAAATAAATTGCCGCAACGATGAAATATTCGATAAATTTCTCGGCTTTAGGCAATTCTGACCGAAGAAATAGTCAAGATGCGAATTAGAGATCGATACACTATTTGGCTAATAATATGATCGAAGTTTGGGCAAAGTCTATATACAAGAGATGAGGTAAATAGAGAAGCATATGAAAAATGCGCATCTCAATATGCTGTTCACCTCATCACTTAGTTTCATGAAGTACTAATAAGTTTTAAAAGTGTATATTAGTGATTTTTTATTTTATTTGATTCGATACTTGTACAAATCGTCTGCACAATGATCACTATTATTGATCATGTAGGCGTAAATTGGTGCAATTTTGTTGCAATGAGATGCGTGTTAAAATTTTTTCGATAATCATAGATGATCGGAACTCTCTATTTGATATTGATGAACAAAAGTCAAATACGATATAAGAGTTCGTCTTTCATACCGAACAAATTTCGTAGACGTCAAGCTTGGGCATCTCAAAACTTAAAACCAATTAAAGGCATGCACACCGCGGCAAGGCGATATCCCATATGTGTGGACACGATGTGGTAACTGTACTACTTATAAGTGCAGTGAAACATCGGTATCGGCGTACAATACGGAGATTATGCAAGTTGAAACTCCAACTGTTTAAAAAAAAATTGTTTTTTCACCGCAGTAACCAACCAATTAGAGAAATGATTGATATAGCCGTTCGTGCACATATTAATCATTTCGATTATTTAAAATTTGAATTCACTTTCATCGAATTCATTTACCTCCTCAAATGAATTTGCTGATTTAATGATTTTCGTCTAGTGAACATTGATGTACTCAATTGGCTGTTGAGAAATCGACCTAAATTTATACGTTGAAATAGAAGCGATAAACGATAGTATTAGAATCTCATCTATGCTATAAAGATTTGAAATCGATAAATCAGTGTAGCTAATGATACTAGAAACCAGGAATAAAGCAAGCAGATTACATAGTCTTTTCAGAATCATTTCCGTCCGGTTGGCATTGATGATATCCTAGTTCTGCAATGTGAAAGCAACAACGGACAGTGAGAGTATATATTAATATGTGGGCGTGTTGTGTTGTTTTAGGTATGCTTTAAATTTAATGAGAAATTGACTAAAGCAGCGTAGTAACGACTGTTTTGTGCTTATCATGAGTGCCTCTCACTTAAACCATGTCTTGAGACAAGTCTTGACTATATACCTCAAAAGCGGGAGTATAGGTTTAAGTATAGGTTTATAGGTATAGGTTTAAGCAGAAGAGCGGTATAGACAACTGCGTTACATAACACACAATTGTAATAAATGCTAAATCGCACCTATAAATATGCACATATTTACTTAATAATTCACATATGTTCTATTCGAACGAAAATCCATTCTTTTCGAATATCACTGCTCGCCGTTTCGGTTTCCACCTTTGCGTTATATCTTCGTCGATTCGGCACTCATTGTTTTCCTTTGGGCGGTTGTCTCTTCCTGCCCGATATTCTTCTTACACACTATATGTCCTTTCTATGTATTCTTTCCCTTTCCTTCCATCTTCTTCACCTCGTCCTCTTTATAATTGCAATTCATCGATGCTATCCATACTTGTTGTTTTGCGATCTACCAATGTCATTCTTGCATAAATATGTTTTCAGTTCATATCTTCACCCTTTCGGTTTCGTTCATAAGGGAATTTGTTTCTGATGTGCCCAAACTTGTTGAGAGAAAGCGCATTGATATAAGAGGCACTTGCATACGTTCGTGGAGAGATTTCTTTACATGAATATATCCTCTCATCTGAACAAGAACTTCCACCTCTATGACATCTTTTTTTATGACACTTATTCACTCTCTCTTCATCTTTTCATGGCATTGAGGTGAGCGAGTCAAGCAGTTCGACTGACTTCTACTGCTAAAATTCGTTGAAGATGAAGTGCATCGCCGGTTATTCGATGTCCATAGTTCCTCTTTCCGCACCATATCATGCCAATATTTTTTCACCTTAATTAATGCAACATCATCATCACTTAGTTCTATCTATGGACGACAATATTTCGATGTAAATACGGATATGAGGGCAATTTTAGATGACGGCAAGCTTGAATCACCAGAGGGCACCTCTTCTGATGAAGAGTCATCGATGCGTACAGAGGACGAATGTGAGCCTTTAATGAAAAAGGCACGAAGAAATCGAACAAGCTTTACATCCGAGCAATTGGATATTCTAGAAAACGCTTTTCGTGCAAATACATATCCCGATCAAGAGGAACGCGAAAGAATTGCCACAACAACTCGATTGAGCGAGGAAAAGATTATGGTAATTGACTATACTAGATATTTTGCAATATTTTATCGTTGAATATGGTGATTTCTTTGATAAGACAGTGCAATAATAATCTCTTCCTTGAGTTTGCTCTAACATTTAATATTGCAATTAATCATGATTCATTCTATCGTTTCATTGTTACTGTACGAAACTCATCAATTATTTTTGAAATTAACCTATCGACTCCGAGTAATTGCGTTCACTCTTATCATGGCAAATATAGCGCCAATGGTTGAGCGAGGAGTTTATTTGAAACTTTTACAGCAGTTAAGCAATCCAGAACCAGTCACACCCAAGTTGAGTGATCTAGTAAACTCTCCGAGGAGTCCCGATTTGAAATGCTCACGACAAACAATTTTTCCCTTTTCTCTTCGTAGGTCGCTCAGACGAGCCTTCCTTAGTGCACCCTCAAACTTGGGTGACTGAACACACAAGGAATCCGAACACACAGCAATAATCAATTTAGAAGATAGACGAAAGCAAACCAACGCCCTTTTGGGTGCTAGTGCGACCTGAAGAAGCGTCCATATGCGGGAGCTGCCGGGTTGTTGAAAAGCAGTTCGATGGCGCAGTCGTCGAATAATTTTGAAGCCCCGTGTTGAAGAGCGTGAAGGAGGGATATTTATAGCTACTTCTGTTTCCGCCTTCCATCCGTCGTCATCTTCGCTGCCTGGTTCCACATAACGTTGCATGATGTTTCACCGGCACCATCCGATGGCAGCCAAAGGCGTGATTTTTGCCGGAGATTGCGTTGCTTTCAGACGCCTCTAAAAGCTTTGTACGCCTGAGAGATGCTTGGCGGAGATAGCTTGTGAAAAATGCGAAAACCTTTTTGTAGCGAATCATGCTTCCGGCGCTGATATTTTGGGTTTGAGCCTGCGAATATCTGACGAATTCGCTGCACCGAATTTAAATAATCAATGGTTACTTCGCGTTAACGCGACACTTTTATTTACTAGACGATGAATTCGTGTATCAGGTACATGAAAGATATATTAATGAAGAGAAAATATTTTATCGATTCTGCGTTGATCTTACAATTAAAAAACTATTTTATGTAAGCACTGAGAAAGTGCAGCTGCAAAAAAAAAAGAATAAAATTGTAATTAACAGAATTTGCTATTAATCTAAAGCTACAAGTTCAAAAATTTATTTTTAACTATTCTGCTAGTAAATATTTGATTAGTTTTTACCTAGAAAATAAGGAAAAAGTTCAAATCAACTCTCACGAATGCACTGTCCGATTTCCTTAATAAATAGGAGGTTGAGTCATACAAATGATCATTATGACAGCCTCATTTACAGACATGGTTCAGTAACAGGCGTGCACGATGTCGGAAAAACTTTGCAATTAGCCCAAGCAATCCATTCATCTTGCAGAATATTGCTTCTCCAGCTGCCACCTCTGTACCACAGGTATTGTCATGTCCTTCATGCATTCATTTCAATTCACACTTCATGCAATGCTCACAGATGTATTCATATTCAAGTGTGCATGCTCCTTGCCCCTATTTATCCCTTTCAATTTTCTAAACGAGGCCCTCGCAATTTTATACAGCTAATTTCTATGCATCAGACAATCTCAGCGTCACATTTCACAATCCATTTTAATCTTCTATCTCTGTGAGGTAAAAGTATTTCTTTAATTCCTGGGATGATACTTTTCAAGTGGCATTTTAAAAGTTCTAGGCTATCTACTGTAAAATTTGTTAAACATTGATTTGAACGCTCGGAATCGTCACATTCCACGAACTGTGTCTAGAACTTGCTCCTTTTCCAGCGCAGTTTCGAGGATTGCCTAAAACATTTTCTTAATATTAGTTTTTTCCCCGGAGAGTATCCGGGAACAAAACTGCTACACCCAAAGTCGCATTTTTTGGTGTATGTTTCTACCGTCAGGCAGAATCGACGCTATCCGCACTGTTATAGTTTCTAATAATATGCTTCATCATCATTCGTGTTGTATTTCATCCGTGAGTCACTTTGACCATTCTCTAACCCCTAAATTTTGCATACTATTAATTGCTTTCTTAGAGTATCTAGATCAGTGTTTTAGCAATGTCTTTTGGCGACCAACTTAGTTTTACGCTTGTTATTCCGCGGGATATAAAATATCTGGATACGAATACCATGTTGAAGCCTTCCCTAATGCGGATTTAAAATAGGATCTTAAGATAGGTTTCGTTGTGCTAGGCGAGTTTTTGTCGCGTTCAGTTGCTTACGTTGAGATCGGGGGTTTTAATTGGCTTGATCGACGTTTTTGGCTCAAGTAGCCGTCAAGTTTGCATGAAATTTTCCTTGAGGCGCCCCCACTTATCTGTCCGTTGGTCAAATTTAATAATTGCTTTGCAATGCAGAAGTGGTGATAAAATTTATGTGCAGATTTATCCTCATACCTCTTGAAGTTCGCGTGGATAATTAAAACAACCCTTCCGTTTTTCTTAGAATCTATCACCTTAGAAGATATGTGAGCACTGAACTGATTTTTTCATTAGGGAGGATAATTTTTGAGGAACTTTATTTGTGATGATCTTTTAATTTATAGGTGCCGATTGTGACAATGTTCTCACAACCAATTACATTGTTTCCATCGACGATAAGTCCTCAATCGATCAAACTACAAGAGCAACCTATAATATTTTATCCTCAGTACACAACGTTGTGATGCCATCAAATGGAATTTATTGTGAAAATTCGTTTCCTGGACAGCATCAAGTAATCAAATTTTAGCTGTCATAAAAACGTACATTCCAGCGGAAGGACTTCATCGCGCCGATTAATCGCACAAGCTGGAACACATTCTTGAGGGTTGAGTGTTTCAAGGGCAAGAGATTGTAATATCTATAGAAGAGATTTGGTTAGGGAACGGGAGTCTTGCATCCTCCCAGCTTTGCCGGTCTTTTTGACCGTGGTTCTCGTCCGAGTTTAGAAAAGATCATAAGGCCGTGCACAGCAAAAACGTCATTAGTTTTTTCTTTCACTATTGTCATTTGGTAGACTGGTTCAGTCTTCACTTGAGGTATATTTCTTTTTGCACCTCAGGTCATATACATGTGGAACTAAGCTTAAAATTTCGAACTATCTTTAAAACTTTCTGCGAGTCTAAGCATTGAAGGGAGCCTGTTTGTAGTAGTGAAAACTCGTACAAAACATTCCCGCCTTCCAAATAATATTGCACCAAGTGGTTGTTTTAATGGAGTATTTCGAAAAAAAATACGAGCCTAGGAGGTCAAAATGCAAAACAAAGGAACGAAGACCTAAAGTGAGGAGGATTCATCCGAGGTTTTCCGGTACTTTGCATTCCATTATTCCATTACTTCATCAAATTTACTTTTCGAAAATCGATTTATACAATAAGAGTTTTTGTCTCAATAAAGCTTTAATTGAGTGTATGCCTCGAAAGGCTGCAATTTTTCATTAGAGATGAGCCTTATTAGAAGGAATTCTATTTCAACAAATTTTAAGCTCGTGAACTTCCCAAATAAAAAAAAACATTCCGTGTGACTTACTGCATACGATGTTTGTCTTTCTCATTGTCCGAATACGTGTAACATATATGATTAATAAAATAATTTGCATCTTTTCTTTTTTTTTTGCATATGACGAAAGGATGTTTTACGCATTTCTACAATCCGTAACAATATACGCATGATTGCGCGAAGGTCACATCAAGAAAAAATGCCTAGCTAATGATTGTGGCTTAGAAAAATTTGGCGCCGATGAAATTTATTTTCAAATTGGCATATATCAGTTGAATTTAAATATCAAAGTTTATGCAAATTATTCTCTTCTTGCAATGTTTGATAGGAAATTTCGCGCATTTGTCTTTGCACATTATGTTCACACATTGTGCAACGTTAGCATGTAATTCTAGCATTTTTGTGCGTAGGAAGAAATTTTCATATGCGATTCTTTGCCCATAAAGCTCTCACAATCGTTCATGACCATTTCCAAGTAATCACCTATTTGAATAAGTCTAAATGCATAGTTGAGATCCTTTGCAATTCTTGCCCAATTCTCTGGATGAAAGTGCTATTGCTTGCAGAGTGTAGCTGAAATATTTCATTTCTAATTTCTCAAGATATTTTAACCGCATTTTGTCGATTTCGATGAAATTTTTATGCTTCAAAGTGAATCATATCATCGAGCAAACAAGTTGAAATAGCAATTACCATACATTAATAGTGATAGAAATAAATGAAAAATCAGAATATATGGCCGAACAATATTCGATTTCGATCATAAAATAAATCTCACTGAAGTACGTATTCAATTCTATGCCATGGTCACTTTCAATGATTTTAATGTCTAAATGGGCCTTCTCTATTTGGACGATGTATTCGTTTAACCGTTGAGCAAGCGACGATCATCGCGTGATTATTGCACTATTAACGACCCAATTCGCACTCGTCAACCACTTTACTCTTATCAGATTTCTTCTTATACGAGCTCACCCCTATCTAAGAAGAAAAAAAAAAACTTTCTTACGAATGATGGGGAGCAATCTCTGTTTTTTTTTTTTTTTCGGCGACAGCAAAACCACCTCATAGATGGTATAAAGTGCAAATTGTAATCACTTACTTTTGGTTGATTGATTGTTCCCTATTTATTCATTAACTTATCATTTTAAAATTGCATGATAAAATCACTAAATTGGTTAGCGGCACAATTTCCGATTGATTGATTAAATTTGAACGGTCAAAAATCGCCCAGATAATCGTCAGCTTCCATCTAACTACGGAGCATATTTACTAAACAAGATATATTTAGCGATCATGATTTGCCCTCCTTTTCTTCAGAAAAATACTCAAACACCTTAGTTATGCTTAAATTAGATGTCGCTTTGCAATTATTTCCGATCATTTCGATGATTAGATTGCTCAGTAGGTTCGATCATTGAGACATTGAAACACCTGTTATTCGAAGAAATCGATCTCCTTGATGTTGTTAGAGAACATAATTTTAAGTCGCCTCTGATGAATTTAAGCTTATGCAAAGATTGCATGAAAGTTATCATATCTAAGAATTTATCATGCACTTCCTCTCATATCTTAGACAACGTTTCAATCAGCGTTTTTCATCAGAAATCATTTCGTACGATAATTTCCTATCATTAAAAATTTGATCGATTTACTTGATTTAATTTTGTAGAAATGAAAATAGCACATCATCAGCGTTGGAATTTTCTTTTTTTTTTTGTGCAGTTCCACTCATAAGTTGAATTGGCATTATCTATAGACCATAAATGAATAATCGAACATGCTCAATTATACATTTATATTTGCACCGAGACGCTCTGCTTCACTAATATTTCATGAAAAATCGCTTTTTTCTTCCAGTTTGCAAACCTACTAGTTGAGGAATTTCATACACGAATTTCTCTACACATAGTTTCATGAACCTAAAAATAGCAAGGAGAGGAGGGGGGGGGGTGGAAGGATGTTATAGCACGAGTTATGCTTATCGAAGTTTTTAATGGACAGCTCATAGTCCTCAGACAATGAAACAATATCGATGAGAGAAGATATTGTGCACAATTAAAAGGGATATGCTTCACAGCGATAGCAAAATGCTCTAACACGCTCGTTTTTAGGCTTTCAGTCCTATAGATTAATTACCCAAATTCCTTTGGACGCATTTTATTTCCCTTCCTTCGTACTCCTAACTTCTGGGTGGTATCTTTCGCATGTGATTTTTAGGCAAGACCGTTGCTGTGCAAATATTCTTTTTTTTTTTTCAAAAAACCGCACGTGATCTTAAATTAAATTTCAATATTCGCGCTGTCGTGGCCACTCTTCGAGAATATAGAGGCATTTATTTTGACCAACAGTTAAAAAACATTCCCAGAGTTCATTTCATTGTGGAGTGAAATGATCCCACGAAAGCGTTAGAATAGAAGTTGGGATGAGCATTTGTTGTCCAGACGACCCAACTGCCACACCCATCTATACTTGTTCTCGATTTCGGTGAAAGATACGCTCATTGTGGATGAACTATTGCTTCTGAAGTATCCGCTGCATACACAACTTTTACTTCTCTCTCAGATGGAAGTTTATCGCTGCTGCTTTCTTGCTATGCACTCATATCTAAAACATTCAAAGAGATGTATAGTGGGATTTTCTGATGAATACATTCTGATATAAATCAATCACGAAGAACTATTTCAGAATCGTCCATCAAACACTCAGTTAGAACTCCTTGGAAGCAGTTTTTTTTTCATTTCAAATTGACAACACAGTCAACTCTTGACTAATGCTGAAAAACCTCTGGAAAAAAACTTGCCTGATATTTCCTTCTCAGTTGCAAATAGGATTAATTATGCTGTAACGAGCAAGATCATGGGAATGTTCATCAAATTATACCTGAAAATATGACAGTAATAATGTCATATGAATTAAATTTATATGTGAGTTCTCAATCGAGCAAATATCTGATGAATTCTTTTAGGAGGTGAGGAAGATGTATACGTGAGATAACGAATAATGGCATCTCTTCTTCGCACATTAATAGTGCGGCGTCATTCGATGATTGCGCTCAAATACATCGTAACGATACGTGTGAAGATAGCAACAACAGTGCACATATTTCATGCATTGCGTTTACCAGATACATTCCATGAGTTTTATCCATTCCCTACCCGTGTGGGATAATTTGAGCTAAACTGCGGGTAAAACTTACCCGCAATTTTAACTCAAATTCAATCAAATCGATTCTCCTGCAGAGAACATTCCTTTAACACATGAAAAGCGCTATGGCCACTTGAAGTTTGAGTTATCTTTAGGGCAGAATTAATGGCTAAGAAGATGGCCGATCTGCACTCATCTTGTACTTCATTACTTCGAACAAATTTTACCCATTGTAAAGGCAGGTTGCTTCTAGTTGCCGATTGCATTTATGCAGATCTACTGAAGCCACTGAGACACAAGAATCGTATCGTAACGTGGCTATTGAAGAAAAGGATCTGAGAGAGTTCCTTCTTGTGAATTAGTAACATTTCTGTCGTTTTTTAAAATGCGCCTTCGTACCAGAATGACACTTCATCACTCAATATCTCGAGCAATTTGTTAGACTGCTTATCCCAGAAACGGTAGAGTTTCGCTTTATAATTGTTGTGAAAATATGTAAGGATTAACTGACCACAGTTTTAATATAGTGCACCAAATTTCGTTACAAAAGTTGCTGACAGTTCATGCTTTTGATCTGAAAGGTCATGTAACGCATTTGCTCCAACCCGTCTACAAAAGTAAGCTTGACCATATCCGAAAATGTGAAGAAGGAAATAGGCTGTGCTCGGCTATACATGAACAAAATCCAAAAGTTTCCATTTTACAGTTAGATAGGTGGAAAAAAAAAGAACAACAAAGCTCTTGATAACTAGCTTTATGCAAGTGGGTAGAACTTGCCGATTTCTTCAAGATGTAGTCTTAACGTTAGACCTGTGACGCTTAAAAACAGGCGATATAGATGTTGTCAGGTGAAAGCGTCTGATGCAGTTACTGGTGTGCTCAAACGAGTCGAGAAGTTGGAAAGCGTAATTCGCTATAAAATGGTGTTTTTCAAATCCTCTCATCGTATGCCCACTCGCTAATGGCTCGAAAACTGTAAAACCGTATGGATATTTCAGGCTGAGCGAACTTTCACACAATTTATTGACAGCCGAATGATGTTTTTTTCTCACACGAGGATTGAGTCCTTCAAGAGACTGTATGAATAGACCGCTATAGTGGATAATCCTTGTAAAGAAATCGCTTCCTATAGAAGTGTAGCTAAAACTTCTCTGTATTTCAATTTCCATTTAATTCTCTTACCCGAATCTATCAAGATTCTGAAGACTGAGTAGAATACCGGAAAATTTTTGGGATCGTGACATTTGTAGGCTTCTATAGCTGGAAATCGTTCAATTTCCTACAGCTTAGGCACAGAAATTTTCAAATTCAGCGAAGCTAACAACAAATCAAGCAGTGCATTCCTGTTATTGGCATTCGTTCGGCGCTATTCGACTTTTCGGTCTTTGTTTCAGGTTAAACCAACGTGGTGCTCAGCACCAACGGCTAAAATGAAAAAATGGGACGAAAACTATGACCACACGTGTCAAATACGTCATTTGTTTCATAAGACGATCGCTCAATTATGCTATCTCCGATTTTAGTGATATATGATCTCGATATCACCTGATGAAAAGATTGATGAGATCATAATGTCTTATCTGCTTCCGATTCCAATGACTCTATTACCAAACTATTGTTCCATTGACAAGAAGACCATAACACTTGAGGCTTCCGCAATCGTTTTCTGTCGTTATTAACCATAATTATTTCTTGAAATTTAGCTGAAATTATTTATCCGCCGATTAATTTGTTAAGGAAATGCATAGTCCGACAAAAAAACAATAATTGCACGAATAGAATAACAGCAAAAAAACGGCGAACATTTCACACAAATACAATATAGTTATAAAAATGTATAATAGTTACAAAAATTACGAAAAATTCGTTTAAGAATGCTATATACGAAACTTTACACAAAATGAATTGAATATGTAGTCTGAATGAGAGTATAGCTTGATGAAACATGATCCACTGAAATTGGACGACTTTTGTATTAGTAAATGAATGTGAAAATTTCGATGAAACACGAAGAATATTTCAGGAAAAAAAACGTGTCGAGTAAGAGGTGTGTACAGCTAGAAGACGGCGGTCAATTATTAAGATTTTTAGCTCAGAATGTATGGTGTTCGTGAATCTTTGGTCGATTTGTTGCTCTTTGATGAATTATCAGAGCGAAGTGATCTCTTTTCCCAGCAAGAGCAATGCGAGATTGCGGGAGTGGGAACCATACCGCATGTTGTAGTAGCAGCTGTCCTTAATGTCTTTCAAGGAATTTCACTACATTATAAATTCCAATGAAGATCGGGATAAATGTTGACTCGAAGATCGCCGATCCCACCAATATGCAGCCGACGAATCCATGTCCTATAAATCTCGAAAGTATTCGCGATGGTAACTCACAAGAAAAATAAGGAATTTCTCGCAGAAGGCGTTTTGCTGTCAATATTTCGACCACTCACCAAAAGCATTAATGCCGCTTTATGAAATATGAGAATTGATAGCGAGGTCACTCAAAAGGCGTTGTACATTAAAATCATCAACGAACAATTCGGAAACACCTGAATAAGCTATCGGGCAGATCGTTTATGCTCAATATGAAGAGCAATTAACCAAGCGCACTATCGTCACGAAAAGAAGATGAAAAATAATCTTTATTCATATAGAAGAATAAAGAAAATTGCAATAAAGTAGTGGAATTAAAGAATAATATAAATATGCGTAATTCAAAAAAAAAACGTTGTTTAGAAATATATCAGCACTGTAAAATACAATTTATATATCATTTTTCTCAAATTTAGCATTTCCTTAATATCTAATCAGTAAACTTTTCTCATAAAAGAGCGCAGATTGTAAAAGTTTGATTATATAATCGCAGCTGAAAAATGAACGCTCTCTTCTTTCTTTTTTTTTCCACTATGGAGCATCGACTCACAAGAAAATATTTTAGTCACTTCAAGAGCAACCTTATGCATCATACGTTTCCGCGTTCTGCAAAAGCTTCCTAAGGCAAATAACATCGAAAGCTTTTAGCACAGCTAACATATAATATATTATTTCGTATTCTTCGATTGATTTCGTTAATCACTAATCAAAACACTCATCGGCGTTATCAATTGCAAAAGTTTAAGTGGATTCAGGAAGTTGTTGCCCTTCCCGTTTTTGCATATCATGGTATTCCTGGGCAACCTCACGTGGGAATATTTTTATAGAAGCAACATAAGTTGGATTACGTTGTTATTGCAGTCATGACGTTTTGATATTTCGAAACAGTCAAGCATATTTCCGCTTTAGGCAATAATAGAACAGTTTCATTATTACTGATATAGAAATGTCGAAATATTGGTCATGGATTGCTCCAACCAACCACTCTTTTTTACGATTATGTTTTCGAAACTTTTGATTTCATACATTAATATATGTTTTAGGGCAAACAAGACCTAATTCTGCATAGATTCGTAAAAATTATAGAACCCTTTTCACGGCTAATTCAGATCCGAACGTTTTAATGCTGAATGCCACAAATGAAATCACTTGCCACAGAACTAAGCACTCTTCGAAATGTTGCTTTTGAATGACTATGCAATATTTTGCCCGTTTATGCTTCGATGATCTGCTATACCCATCTGATGATACTTCCTTTACTTTACATTAGTCTACTCAATAAGCTCATAAGGTTGAAATCATGCTTTCTGACAACATGTGCTACTAGCTCTCATAGAAAACAAGTATGAATTGAAATTGCTCATGAAAAACTCGATATTTCATGGCAGAAAACATTTTAGTAGGTCATCATCAGTGAAGTTAATATGATAGAGTTGAATCAGTTAGCCACGAGAAAATATTTTTTGGCTCATAATTTTCCTTATGAGAGGATTTTACTCGAAACTAGTGTTCTATCAACAGCCGTTTTTCGGCTTCTGTGCCTTGTAATTCTTTCATTCAAAAATAAAGACCAGATATGTGATAGGCGCACATCGCATTTCTCCATATATCACAAGAAATTGCATCTCAGAAATTTTTCATTGGCATTATCGCTGTACATTCAAGATGACGCAAAGCATCAGTGATGAGGTTTGAGCAGGAAAGCTCGATCCGCCAAAAATTAATCAAAAAAGAAGAGAAACTAGCAAAGAATTGAATATTCATCAGCAGACTTTCATTCATGAGATAACTGGAGCAACATATCTCGAAAGTTGATTACACTAAATGGCAATTGTTTTTTTTTTGTATTCTTAATCCCAATGTTATTTGTTTTGATATTTCATAAAAAATCTGCTTTTCAGAGTCAGTGAGAATGAGACTGAATTGTCTAAGAATCTCTTGATGATATTCATTTGGGCGTTGCAGCCGTTTATTTAATAAAAACAAATACTACGAGCAGTTATAAGTTGTTTCGTTGATGAGCTGCAAAAATGCGTTGGGAACTGTATTGTCATGCCGAACTACTAAACTCGAAAGATATAGCTGAAGTCAAAACACGATATCAGGATGATTATACTTAAGAATACCGACGTATATCATTGCACACGGATGTTCTCAATCTCTAAAAATACTCTCGGCAAGAGTGAAGGTTCATTCCCTTTCTCCCTTCAAAGTAATCTATAAGAAACGCCTAATCAACCAGTTCATAGTTTCGAGAAGGAGTGCAATGCAATTCTAATTTATTACCTTCACTTTTACGTTCCCACGCATTTTTTTGCGAGAGTCACCGTTGTCGAATATTTCATCGTTGACACATTCGTTTTTTCCACTAGAAACATTTACGCTTTTTCTGATATTAAAGGCGATGCACTTTAGTGATGCGGTTTTGCACCGCCAAATTATTCATGGTAGTTTCGGCGCATAAAAAAAACGTCGAAGCAATTCGTTTTAACAAATAATAGGATTTTATTGCGTTTTGCTAGGGAAATTCTACCAATCGAAACCATCGTTTCGGAAAAATCCTGGATACGAATCCATAAAAGTACTCAAAAAACCAACGCGTTCTCCGGAGCTTGTATTCACTCGGTAATTCGAAAACCCTAACCAACATAAATAGTTTGCAACATATCTCATTCGGAAGAAAGAAAACAACCATACTGCAATGTGAATTTTGGTATCTCGCAAAAGACCCAGATGGTATGTGGAGTTATTGGAAGCAAAAAAAAATTCATAAAGACTCCATTTGCCAACATCGGCAATTCAGCTTACTCTGCGAATGCGGTACTCGAAGATCCTAAAAAGTTGAGGATGATAATTTCCTCTTTGAATTTCTGCAGCAGCCCAGCTCGACCTTCTATATCTGTGCACCTTTTCAGCGATCTCATAAGCATGTTAGCACTGATTATCAAGAGTTAGAGCACATTGCTGAAGGCGACAAGCAATGTTACAATTTGCTGAGGAGATAATCGAATATGCGAAGAAGCAAAGATCTTAAACACATTCCTCTCATTTAAACCATCTTCACGTGTGTGGGCACACTGCCGAAGATGAATACTGCAGAAATCAGCGTACCCGATGACGACGTCAATATGCAAGAGTATGCCTATGTAAATACAAGGTACATTCAAAACGAACTCTAAAAGTGCAATTAATATGATGCCGGAATCTGAAAATGCCAGACTATCATTGTTGAAAGCGAAGGTGTTTCTTCAGAGAGAATTGTCGAAAGCAATGCTTCAAAATGAGCGCAAAGATAAAGTTGGAAGAACGTACCAGGAAGGCTGGCACAATTTAGCTCTACCACATTTTGGTGGAATGCGCCATCGGTTGCCAGAATATAGATGAATAGATAAAGAAAGAAATATATATGATTTTATGTATGCACATGCGTACGCCTGTTTAATTGTGCTGATTTTTGGACCAGAGAGATAATGAATTCACATGATGTCATTTTTGTAGAGTTTTTTTTTTTGCATAGAACAATTTCTCAATAATAAGCAAAAATGATTATGTTGTTCTAGAGTTGCTTCATCCAAAAAAAAACCAATCTTTCACTTAATATATCACACTTCATGAAATATTCGTGGGGCGAGAGTTCAAAAGCGCATATTATGCTTTTATCAATTTATTGCTTCATTATCAATTTGCTTCATTCATTATGAATTTATTGCTTCATTCAGATCATTAACTTGTTTCACTCAAAATGCAAATGGTTTGGTGGGATGTAGCATATCCGATATGAAATTATTTCTGTGGCAACTTATGTGCCCAACTACCCATGTTCTTACCTGTGCTTACCTACGTATCGCAGAAAGCGCAACGAGTGCAATGATATGGGTTACGAGTATTTTCCTAGTGGTTGACGAATCCTTGAACGCCGAAAGTGAATTGATCTGATGGAGGAAGTTATCACCATGACTTAAACGAAACAGAAAGAAAAAAAAATGTCGAATGGCATACGAACGAAACTACCTGGGCAATAAATAACTATTTTTCGCGTATTTGTCATGCACCTTGCAAGCATTAATCAAACTCTTCTATCACGACAACGAGATCTACCACAGAGTGAATCATAATATATAATAGCACCTGTATCAACTGTTACCTTACCCTCATCCTCTGGAACCTTTGGGACAGCAGGAAGTATTGATCACAAGCAAGAAATATGGTGTTGCAGATCGCCGTCCATGTATGAAATGACTTCAAAATTTATAAGCAGAGGTCTTAAATGAAACAATCATTCAACGCTTTATTAGTGATTCGCAAATATGTGGCAGACTTTTGAGATCGAAGCTTCTCGCTAGAATCATCCACGACTGTTGGCGATAAAAATAGCAGTTTTATCGCAACTGATTCACTTCCCACGTCTCTCGCCTATTCGAATTTCCTCAAGAAGCGGTGTTTCTTTCTCTGAATCGATACAGATGGGTGGCATTTGACTGTGTTGTCTGAGTCTGAAGTTCCCTATGTACATACTGAGGTATTTTACATGAGTCACAGGGCCATGCTACGGGTCCCTCTTCCTTCTGGTAATGAAAATCGTAAATATATAAGGACGCACATCTGATCAGACAAATCGGACGTTCCAGGTCGAGCAAACAACTAGGACATGAACGGGAATGCATAGCAGGTGGGCTTGTGTGATATACACTCTTACAATTCGGTTAACGGTAAGTACCAGTCGTTCCTTGTTGAAAACTCACTTGTTTTTTTTTTATTCCACTCTTTTATCTCTTTTTGAGTGTTTCTGCAAACGACTGGTACTTACCGTTAACCGAATTGTAAGAGTGTATATCACAGATCTGTAAACGTCTGTCAAGAAATTATTTTTTCCTCAGCCAATATGATCTGACGAGATGGCTACGAACACCTAGCATAGCACACACTCGTTTGTGCATTTCCTGTGGAATTCGAACTGAACTGAAAAAATTAACTGATAGCAACATGATGCATGGATTTAATAGTGCGGGAAACTTCGTGACAATGATGACTTCGGTGATTTTTGAATGAGAAATGCGCTGCAGCTTGCATAGTTGACTGGTACATGCAGACCTATCAGGTACAGCATTCAGACTCAACCGATATATAAATATGTAAATATAAGTTCAAATATAAATGTAAATATGAGTGTTAATATAATGAAGAAATAAATAAATTTTATACATATGTGTGTATATAAGTATATTATCTTACAGTATATGCACATTTCCATATATGCACAAATATGCACACATATTCCCATATTCATGGTGCACTTCACTGAAAATCGCTTAATAATTCACACATGCCAAATGCACGATTTCTTCAGTGACCACTGAGTGAGGGAAGAAGGACAATTGAAATATGCACCTAAAAAGTTCCGAGAAGGTGTAAGTGCTGGAAACCTCCTCTCATAAGTTGCAGTGTTAGTGACCTTTTAAGATTTTATGAATTTATATTCGAAGGTGGACACAGAGCTAAAATTCATTATGTTCATCCTGAAATGCCTTGCTTCATGCAGATGGCGATATGTGTCCACGATGAATGTCCTATTGAACGCTGTACCCGGAACATTTGTAATCAGATAAGGGCTTATCAAAAGTTTTTGTTTCATAACAAAAGTGTGGCTGTCGGCAGGAAATCTATAGTCGTCGTTTATGTGCGTGTACTCGTCCAATACCTTGGCTAGTATAACTCTACTCTATTTTGCTTCGTGAATATTTGTCGCATACCCCAAAAACATTCATTGACTTTTGGCGGAAAAGGCGAATGACTACCGTAAGCCTCAAAAACGATATTCCTCAGTAAAGCTCCTCTCTGTGCAAGGCAACCCTTACTGCCGTTGGAGATGAAGGGTACGCTCAAAATAGGTCATGTCCAAACATTCCCGCTAACGAAAAATAATGTTTGAGACGCTTTTTAATAAATTCAGTTCCCCCTCCAGCTCACCCTCTCGCTCACTACAAATTCAATTCTTCCCAGGAAGCTTATGACCTTCCTACCGCCCTTCATCACCTCCCTTCCCTGCCCTCCCTCCCTCCTCTCTGATGGTCTGAAATATTGCAATCTCACTAGGGAAACCACAGTGATTTTGCGCAAAAAAACAAAAACAAAATATTAGGAAAACGCAGAACATTGCAGTCTCAGTGATGAATTACGGCTTCAGTGGCACTTGTAAGTGATGTCGTAGCGTTTCGCCGTCTTCGATTTTCTGCTATTCCTGGACTTTAGTTTTAAATGCGGTATATGTTCGGCTAACCATCACTCTTTCATACGTTTATCAGGTTTCAGCATTCGCACATTATGCTGCTAGCAGCATACCTCATCACATCGGTGCATCAATTTGTTCCATATTTTTCAATAAAGAACCGAAGAATATTGCCACAGTGAAATTCATTGACAATGATAGGTAGGCAGGATTTTGAAAATTTAGCATTGATTCATATGTGCATATCAAATGCAAACTACTAGCCTAATAAATAATAAGAAATTTATTCAACACATTGTGCTTTACATGCTTGTATATGCAAATCTTGTACTGTTTTGTTCTTGAAAATGTGCTATTCGAGAGCAATCAATCTAGTGGTTGCAATCGCTTCAATTAATCGATCCTCTCATATGGAATATAAGAAAAACATTGCATAAAAGAAATTTTCCACAGTACAGAGATGCACAAATGATATCTTATCGCAGTCGATTGGCCTTTATTTCTAGTTGTTGATATATTTCATATCTAATGAAAACTAATGCTTTTTTTCGCTAATTTATTTCAGTTCGTTTCATGCAAACTCCATAGGCACAGATTTGCGACCATCAAATTGCGACCATGTATTCAATGGCTCATAATGGAAAAAAAAATAGCGAAATACAAACGAAAATGTTCTGAGAAAAAATGCCGACATAACAACGAAATTCACTCTATACGAAACACTCATTAAGAGATAGTTTATTAATCGTCAGCTATACTGTTGAGTGAATTTCTTCAAGCAAGTTCTTCGCAGTTTACAATCATAAATCTGTGCAATTAGTTTCATCGAATTTACCAGTTGATGCTCTTTTTCGTATTAAATTACGTTGTTCGCGACGAGAAAAAAAAAAGAACAAGAACATCCACATCATGACCGATTTAGTGAGCATCAAATTTGAAATTTTATTCATTTCGACCAA
Source organism: Ascaris suum (assembly GCA_013433145.1). NCBI lineage: Eukaryota > Metazoa > Nematoda > Chromadorea > Rhabditida > Ascarididae > Ascaris > Ascaris suum. The sequence goes on from CM024180.1 coordinate 1,841,528, forward strand.
TTGTTTCAATCTTTTTGACATTTTTTTGATTGGGGGAATTTCCACTTATAATGATCGTTGAAGAAAATTTTACTTAATTACAGAAAAACTTTCACGAACATTGTTTGATATCATCGCACCTTGGAAAAAAAAACACTCAGTGTTCACCTTATTCATATTTTTCGATGATTTTACGTGAATTTTGTGGTGAATTTTTACGGTTATACCAAAGGTGACAGGAAAAAAAATCAATGAAAGGAAAAAAAGGAAAGAGTCATGCCAAATTTTCATGTGAGCTGAAAAGGGTCCACGTTTAATATTGCCTATGTTATGTGTAGTTCATCGAATAATTTAAATTTTCTTAGAAATTCGGATTTCATGCAAATGTAAATTCAATATTACGAATAATAATGCGCTGCAATTAATCGCTCAAAATTCTCTCAGCGTGGATATGGATGGCGAGGCGTCAACAAGAGCATTCGCAGACATCTCTTTTCAACTTGCGTGCTGTAGATGATTGACGCTCACATCTAAAACGACATGAAACACCTTGGCGATGATGGTAAACGCACGAGGTGATTTAAAGAATTCGTTGCAAAATGTGCAATTTAAAGAATTCGTTGCAAATTACTTTTTCAAGGATGTTTTCCCTTCCGGTATTTGGTGTAGTTATTGTCGGAAATTGAAATTGATAGGAAGCTTGAAATATTCAAAATTATGTTTGCAATCGAGTGCAATTATTGGACTTTAAATTACTATACTATTTATTTAATTACTAATTATACAAAGGCGCACTTGATAGCATAAACCGTAGATGAGAGAGGAAATAATTCTCGTCAGTGATATCGCATAACTTTATCAAATGCATTTTTTTTTGTGTTTAGGCGAACGCTTGAATGATGTTTTCAGCACTAAACTTAAACAATGTCCTCCTATCAATATTGTCGACGTTAAATATTTCAATAGGTGTAACCATCGAAATATCTGTCGTTTATATCAACACTTTCTGCACTATATAGACTATGAGCCAAGCTCTATTTCCACTCTGCCCTGAAGTCATATAGCGCATTCCTTATTTCCTAAACACACTGTGTGCAGTATTTCGTGCCAGCGACGGAGGGACTCAGCTCAGCAACAAGAGAATGATCGTTTCATTAGAAGTGCTTATACCATTATTCTTTGGGCAAGTGCATGGCGCAAATTAGTGGGTGAAAAAAACCGGAAGGTATGGTGAAGAAGCAGTGACATTTATGGTTAGTATGCGAGTGCGAAGATCGCACAATAAATCGACAATATTTAGTAGACAGTTATTTAGAGCTGATCAAGATTCTTTCCAAGTCGGCATATCCTCCTATCTTTTACAATATTGATGAGGACAAACCACTGGTCAGCAATTGGTTGAAGTAAGTTTTTCAAGCTGCAATAGCTGTGTGGTCAACTGAGGTGTGCGAACAAGTAAGAAGGCACGAACTAAGCAAAGAAATGTGCTAAAGAGGATGGCGCGACGTGTACGGTTGCATTAACTCCTATTGGCAACCGTTACCGTAAAACGCGACAACATGTTTTACTTGCTGTAATCTGTATGAGAGAGAACGATCAAGACCGCATATTGCATTGAGACTCTTTACAGTGATTGTAGGGTAGACAACGTGTCCTATAAACATGCACGGCAATATACGCTCGACAACCGATAGTATACTTGGCGTTTTCGATGCAACAGCAACTAATCTTATTATAACTAGAGCATGGGGGATAATAGCGAAAGGCTGGGCCATAATACAGCTTTAGAGAGAGTCACATACACTATTAACAATAAAGAGATCATGAAAGTGAGGCGGTAAGAGAGTTGCAATGAACTTAGCAGCTATGGTTATGCCAGTAATACGAAGTAAGTAAAAAATAAGTTAGTAATATGACACCAAAATCACCGTCCATGAAGTGCGTTGCAAAACGACTGTATTCTGTAAACGAATTTGCTGTATGCATGAGAAAAGCTCTGTAACATTCCTTAGGTTTTGTCCAGTGAATAACGTCGAGGTTGTTTGTCATAGTCGAATTTCGGAACTAGAGTAAGAAAAAAACTGCGGCGGAGATCACTTCTTACTAGATAAGAGTACCTGTCCGTGTAAGAAGGAACGGAGTGCTCCTTTATGAAGTCGGATGTGGTAAATGAATTTTGAATTTCGTGTTTCAAAGGCAGCGATGTCATTCCATTTCATCGGACTCGTGCATCACTGGTCGACGCCTTCTGAACCATTTCAGGCATATTAACCGCTCATGTGGAATTAGGCAATCATAGGTTAGTGGTGCTAATTTCTATACTGCTAGAAAGAGAGGTACGACAGAACCGTGAATTAGCACAAAGAGACTTGAATTTGAAAAATGTTCAAAGTAAATTACCTGAGGGGGCGAAACATGCAGCACCATCAGCTGGTGAACCGCTATAGCCTCTCCTTTGCAGGGTCTTATTTGCAACACGCATACTTTCCCTTTTTTTTATTAAGGTGGACGGCAAAGGGGTGGAGGGACGAGTTACAAAAGACGATTTCCGCGAACTTCATCACTTAGGTTTCGATGGTACAGCGCAATAAGCGATGAAACGCATCAAAGGAATTGCGATCATATGCCGTTAATGCCCATCATCAGGCCAATAGTTATGCTAATCATTCATTTTTTCAGTGAACGAACACGTCATCTACAAATTTCGTTCTTCCACTATGATCGAACGTAAATATTAGCATGACCAGAAAGCACTCTAAAACCAACTAACACGATACGCATTTTCCTATTTGCGCTTACAGAATCCTCGAAACGGATGATTTACGGTAAAAATTAAGCCATACACGGTAATGCTACTCGATTTTAACCTAACCGGTCGCGGATTCCAAATTTCACAGTTCATTGGCATTTCAAACATAACTACTCATGATGTAGGATCCGATCGGCTGCGATATGTGTGAAAATCTATTGATACATGTAATTGCCAATCATTATGTGAAATTAATTGCGCACACTGAATTTTGTAACTGTAGCTATTGCGAGTTTTGAGTTGAAGTTGCCAAACGGACAGGTAGATGCACACATCGGCATAACGTAACTGCACTCCACCTTGTAATTGTGGATTTGTAAAAAGAGGTAACTGCTGGTGCTACAACAGGCGAAACTCGATAGTAGACGGACTAAAATCTTCAGTTAGTGCTAAAGTGCGATGAAACTGGCTCAGTGAGAGGTGGAGATTAGTGACAGATCACGTTGTGATAACGTTACGCTTATGAGAGTCCTCATTTCCTCTCACTCAGATATCACGAAAGGTCGCCATGCTCCTCTCTCGTAAAATTCTATGATATTGATATATGCAGGTCATCAGCATATTCATCATCTATGATTCGTGCAAAAAATACTGTTAACAAAGAATTGAACACAAGAGTATTTTTTTTGTGTTCGTCTACAGATTTCCACGAATACATCGGTACCTATCTTTTATTTTTTTTTTTGAGTTCAATGTCGCTCATTTTATATTGAACAACTTTTGCTTTTTTTTTTCATTCAACCTTTATCATATTTAATTCTTATTCGATTTTTTAAATAATTATACATTAAAAATCATACATATATAATCATATTCTTTAATATAAATTAATTCTTTCATTTAATTTCCTCAAATCCTGACGATATGTTTTTCTTTCGTTTTATATTCTTCAGGCTTTTTTTTTTGCTCATTTTGCACATTGCCATATGCTCCATTTCTTTATTAGATGTTAGTATTTCTTTCGTTTTTCGTATAGAGCATTCAATCCGATTTTGTCACCACAAATCAAAAATTAGTAATTATCGACCCCTTCAATTTTTGGAAATACGAATTCATCTACGGGGAGTGAAAAAAAATTTGATTTCAATATGTGTGTGAACGTTATAATCTACATGTGAAATAAGGTGCCATCGAGAAAACGAGAATTAAAAGGAAATAGAATCGTCTTCTTCCATTTTTTTTTTCTTTGAACGTTGCAATTGAGGTAGATAGCTATATAATTCTCAATTGGATGATAAGTATAATTAACGCAATGATACACTACGCGCTATCTTACTGCATTCGATAGAGGAGTAAGTTTGAAATGTTTTACAATTTGACAATTATATAGGGGAATAATGAATTGATGGATTTATACATTTTTATATTCTATGTCTATGTGTTAGGCAATTTCAAGTAACGAATCTTTGAAGCAATGCTGCGAAATGCGATAGGCATAAATTACTCCAAAATGACTATATGCAAAAATTTTCAATAAATTCATTTATTTCTCTTCAAAAAACACTTCCAAGCAATTGAAATTATCACACTTAAACGAGTGTGCAAATCGCTAGAGTTAGTTTTCCTTCTAGTTAATTTTATTAGTCGAGCAGGAATTATATACCTTCTGGATAGAATTTGCAATGATGAGAGAATTGGTGAAAATGTGAGCGAATTATTCCATATGTATTATTATTTGTAACGATAAGGGCCGTTTATGACTGAAAAATATCCATCGTACCCATGTTGCCGCAGTAAGTTTTACGCATCCTACGCAACACTAATAAAATGAAATAAGTGGAGAAAATGATGGGTGGTACGATGTGCTGTATTCCATTCAGTCTGAGTGATTCAACGAGTTTTCGTAATTTACTAACAAAAACTAAGTATGCAAAGTAGTTTTTGTATTTGAATTGAGACGATCGGTGAATAGAAATATATTATCTATGATCCGAGTAACATAAGAAAAAAATCTTGCACCAATTCAACTATTTATGCATTCTTTCAAAGTTCGTATGCGAAAGTGAAATATGTATATAGCGTCTTGTGAAGTTTATGCTATGATGTAGATGATCCGTGACAAATCTCGTAATGCCATTCTTGGCAGATTCGTGTTTAAAGTGTCATACGAGGAGGTAGACAGGCGGGTAAGCGCACATACGTATACACAGAAAAGACATCGTCATATTTTGCTTCCTGCATTACGACTTTAAATAACGGTGATAAACAACGTGAACAACTAAACTAGAGTGAAAGAAAAGAGAATGAAAATGCTTAAGCATCACATCACGATTATATTAAGTTCTCAAGTTCGGAGAAACTTCTGCACGAATTTCCACTTCCGCCCTCAATGAACAATCGTAGTAAACTAAGTGAAACCTTTAAGCAAAAAACTAAATTGCAATTGTTCCTTTTCTATGTCGCAACAACAAAATCAACAAAATTACAAAAAAGAAAGCATTAGAGTTATGATTATTGAGAAGCATTATAACCGGAAAAAGATATGATAGCTTTGAGCAGAACAACTTCGTTTTATGAGAAGAAATTCATCAAGAAAAATCCGACGAAAAACTGCATGAAATACGGTGGATATTGAACGTATCGCTGAAGAACACAACCAATAGGGCGGAGCGAAAAAAATGATTGGTTGATTGCCGAACGTCTATTGAACAATGTGCTGTCAGCAATGTCATGTTAGTTCCACTCACAACGCTCAAAATCGACCACACATTAATTGTCACTTTAGAAGTTGCTCAGAAATGGCTGTCGATACACGAACGATCACATTCACCAATATTATGGGACAGGTGAGTAGTCTGAAACTTCCTTATTTTACCGTTCGTGAAACTAAGTTTATATTATTACTTTTTGTTATTGTTATGCAGATACGTTGGATGGTTTGAAGGTTTTTTCAACACAGCACGATGGCTAGAAATCATTCGTTGATTATAGGCCTGTGTTAATGTGCTGTTCAGTGAAAGGTTCGTTTCGGCTAGACACAAAATTATCTCGAAGAGTTTACAGAATTATGGGCGAATACCGCGTCAACAATTGATCTCGGCATGACAGTATGCCGACTGAAGGTTTAAAATGTTTATCTGCTGGTAAAAAAAAAATAATGCTTCAATGCACTAAGAAAGACTTGAGATTAAAGATCCGTGTGACGAATGACAACGTTGATGTTCATATGCGAAACGCTTTTATCTTTCACATATCCTGTAGACTAAGTTTCTTGAGGATTCTAAGGATTTTTCTTGAAAGTCAAGAATTTTCCAAGAATTGTGGATCATGGGCTAAAACTTTACAAAATATTCGCATCAGTTCAAATTTCATCTTCGTTCATCTTGTTTTCTTTAATGAGAAGTATAGGTATTCCGAATGGTTTTATGGAATATTATCGCAATCAAATCTCTTCGAGCATTCTCATTCGTCATTCCTATCGTTTATTTCATTCTCAGGGAAGAGTGAATCAACTAGGTGGACTATTCATAAATGGACGCCCACTTCCACAGCATATTCGTCTCAAAATCATCGAAATGGCCACCAATGGAGTGAAGTTTGTCTTCTTTCTTTTCTACTTTTTAGTCGCTTTATGGTTATCAGTAGAATGAGACTTCATATTAAAGCATTATATCTGCATCATGACGATCAAGTTTGACGATTGTTTTAATGTCATTTCAAATATATTTCAAATAATTTTTGAAGAACACCACGAATATCTCAAGCGTCATTCATATTCATCTTAAAAAATACCCGAAAGTCATTTCTAAACTCGAATAATCGTAATGCGTTTTATGCAAATATTCGAAATTTTCTCAGAATACGGCAACAGGGAATCACCAGTCTTCTATGTATGCGGATGAGTTTGTTAGTGCATTGTTTCAAACTGCAAATACATGGCGATGAAAAATATTTGCAGTAAGAGCACTGAACAGCCGGTTAATAGCGCCAACGAAAGACTGTACAGCTCATTTCCTTTCATCTTTTACTTTTGTGGCATTTGTGTACCGTACGTATAGGGTATACTTGTATAACTGACCAAGTTTATAGGTCAATTCAGAAATGCTGCTCGTGCATGTCGGGACCGTCGTCGATATTTATAGTCCGAACTTCCGTTTACCCATTCCTCATATTCCAGAGATAGTGCTGAAATGAATCGATATGGAGTGCAAGTTTCATTCCATGAACACCTGAAATTGATTTGACAGCGTCATCAACAGAAAACCCTGAAAGTGCTGTGTAGTAGTTGCACGTATTTAATGAGCGGTAAAGGTTTTTTGTAGGCCATGTCATATCAGTCGGCAGTTGCGAGTGTCACATGGATGTGTATCGAAAATTTTGTACAGATACGCAGAAACAGGATCTGTTTCGCCCGGTCAGGTAAGTGTTCGTTGAAAATGAAGCTGAGAGCAAACGCAGGCAATCAAATAACTCCTATGCCTACACATGAAATAAACTTAGAGGTCATTCAAAAAAGCGTCTCCCTCTTGTCCACACAAATTTTATCTTAGATGATGAGGGAACTCACACAATACCGTCGTACTCGTCTCAGGTTGTTGAATAGGACAAGTTTCCTGATTATCTTCCAGCAAGGATGAAGGATCGCCACTCAAGGCATCAAACGATCGTGTCGACGTCGATGAAATTGAGGATAATTTGATTCGAATCAAAGCATTTATGCTTACAGATCGGAGGTAATCCACGATCTCGAAAGGTTTTGGCCGCAGTTGAAGAGCACATAGCGCGCCTTTGTAAAGAATGCCCATCCATAAATGCGAATGAGATTCGTTCTTGCTTGATTGAAAGAGGAATTTGTTCGCGAACTAATGCTCCTACCGTGTCGGCGGTGCACAAGTACCTCAGGTTGGTCATCCATGAAATCTTACCTAGGAACACCATCTCGAGCTCTAGAAAATTCAAGTCGCTCATATGAGAAGTGGTTACGCAAGAATTGGCGAAGTTCTTTCACTTAAGTCAGGGAATGGTGAACATTCAAATGCATCATTGTTGCGCGAGCAGGCCATTTTGCAGTTTTGCTCGAGCACTCTGCCTCGAAAGATTACGATATTTCATAACTTTTACGGTTCAAGTCATTCTAGGTTTTTCATATCGCTGCATGACGAGAAAATTCTCCCACGTCTGACTCCCATTTGGCATCTCAATGACCATCTGATGGGATCTTTGAGTAATATGTTTTCCTTGCTCCTTTATTAGCATCTCTCAGTGGTACTACGTGCGGAATTAACTACATGGCAATATTTGCATAAAACGGATCTCCTTCATATTTCAGTGAGCCAGGCGCTCATAGCATCAGCATTAATAGGCGTGACTCGAATGGCTAACGCAGCCGCATCTACGCATACCGTATATGCAAATTGTTCTCTTGGGTTGTAGTTGTTCGGGGTTTTTTTGCAATCGAGAACACCATACAGTTGGCAATATGTTGGAAAAGGCTCAGAACAAGTTCAGTGTAATTCACTCCACGGGCATTATGATGCACTATGATGGCTGTCACTATGATGCAAAAAATAGAATTCAGAAGTGCCGCATTGTGCCGAACAACGTCACGCTCACAGAAGCAATCTCTTTTGAAGCACAGTATCGAAGACATTCTCAACGATCACCATGGTAAGCAAACATATTCAGCATATTCCTACATCCTTTAGCAACATTATCATTTCTTTCCACGATCTTTCACGTACTATTAATCCAATAATATTCCTCTATAATTAATACGAATATACTTATCCATATAGAAAAATTCTTTTTTCTTCAACTAACTTCCTAACATTTCTTCTTGGTGTTATTTCAAAGCATTAAGCATTTTCTGGAAGTGCTAGCATTATATGATTGAATGATTTAATATAATATAGCAAATGCATTTATTTGGTAAGAAAAAATTTCCATTAATATCTAAGCTTGCAATGTTCTCTTTATTTCTCTATGCAAGCGGTAAATTGTATGCTTGCCCTACGGGGATGGGGAATTACAATAAACGGGCAAAAGATGTCTTGTCTTGTGAAACAGACATTCGGTAGCTATTTAAAACAAAAGATGATGTATGCTTATTTTTTCGTGCGATCCATTCCAAATTTTAGTATCGAATAAATTAACACATTTTTATTCATACCTCATTAAACCATGTCCATGACTGGAAACAAGGCGTCGCATCCAAAGTTCTCCATTAGCAGTGGCCATTTCGAATCTTCGTATAAATATCAGATTTATGCAGCACCTCAAAGTTAGGAAAAAAAAAGCTCAGATGTGAGTTCAAGACGGAGCTAAAATGTGCTCTCTGAGTTTCAAGCAGAATTCAACGAGCGAATCTGCCAAAATCTCATAAAAAGAAAGCAAACTGCTTCTAAACGTTTGTCACAGCTGTTTACTTCTTCAACTAAGAACGAAGTGATTTTCCATCCTCTAAATTGTCCCCATTATTTGCCTGTAAAGTGATCTTTTTTCAACGACAAAACTATGTGCTAGAGTGAAAGAAGAAGAGAAAAAGTTTGTGTGGAAATATTTACAAAGCAATTGAGCTGTTGAGCCGTTTGTGATTTATAGATTCATCGTCTGCAAAGAAGATATGAAAAAATGAGCTGAAAACTTGTAAAGTAGAGTGATTTCTATGATTCGTGAAAGAAAAGAAGCGATGAAGAATTTGATGGGGGATATCTCTTCGTGGAAAATCGAACATATCGACAGTTTTGGACTTCTTTGCAAAACCCTTCGATCGCAGGACATTCCCCTTCTAATTATGCAATTCGTTTTGCGCTTCCAGACTCATGTCTTTGATGGCGCATGCATTTCACCTTCACATTTCAGCGATGTTATTTGCTTGCAGTGACAAAACTCTATATTTCTATTCTGTTCCGGAAGCTTCTTAAATGCTTAAGTAGGCAGTAAAACAACAATTTCACTTATGTACCTTCCTAGTCGGCGTTTCAAATTCACTTTCGTTTTGCGTATCCTTCTAATGTAGCCAGTGATAGATGATCTGCTATTCTCGCTGACTGCCTTGAAACCTATCAAGGAAAGCACCTTTTATGAGTTTGGGATGGATAACCATGCGCTTTAAGAGGAACCTCTGAGCAATCAATTAGTATGAACTAATCGAAAGGTTCTTTTTATTAAGTTATTTCGTACTATGATCACTAACTTATAACCGATGATAGAGCCAACTCCCACGTTTAATTGCTTGTTGCTGTTACACTTGTAGTGAAATTTCCATATAATGAGCTCATAGCCATTGTTGAAATGATGTTGTCACGGAGGTCCAGCTTCACACACCTAGAAGCATTCAGGTAGACAGGGGAAATAGAGTTCTTGAGAGAATACCCACATCTCATGGACTCCGGAGTGGAGGACAGGCCGTGTTCTACCGACTGGTAGCAGTTCTCGGAGCCATATATGAATTAAAACACAGGGTGACCATTCGGCCATGTGCCGAGCTTTACAACAAATTCCTCATTTTATAGCAGGAATGAGCTCAAAATTCGTAATTTTTACTACGAAAGATCATGTTATCGATAACTAACAAAAATTGTTTTCAATTTCAGTGCACTAAAGATGATACTGAAAGTTTGCTGTGACATGAGTTCATCGATTTGCTCTTTCTTCAACTGGCTCCGAAATGATAACCATGAACTACTTTTTTCAACCTCATAAAACTGCACTTTTTGAAGTACGATGAGCACAAGTGACGGGCAAATATTCGAGTGGATTTTTTCGATCGGCTGGCAATAATGCGCAAAATTTTCCATCTGTTAAAATTGGTGATTTAAGAAATTCAAATTTTTTTCCACACAAATTGTGGCTTTCTATAAAAGTATAAATTGAGTGCTTTTATGAGAAGCTGAGATTTTCTTTTTCATGGAATATGATGATTATTTAGCATTTTCAATAGAGAGACAACAAGATTGTTCACCACTATATATCTTTCATTGCTCTCCTAACATACCTGAAGGTGCATTTTATATTACATTAAGGGGTTCATCCTTCCCCCCTCCCTCTCTCTTGATGAACCTTTCCCTTCATACTCGTTCGAACTTACGATGACTCAGAATGTACAAAATTCAATCTTCTAGAGAGAGAGAGAAAAAAAAGCATTCACATATTTGATTAATTATATTGTTATGAATTTACAATATTTTTCTATTGCGCATACGATCATTTATAATTCGGCCCAAATTATAAAAATCTTCATACGAGTTTTTCATCTAATTCACTCCATCATATTACACCTTAGAAGCATTGCTTAAAAGTTACTACTTAACGATTTATTTTCTAATATAATTCGTTGTGAGAATTTTTTGGATTGTTAATGGTAAATTGATTCATTGACGACGAATATTTCCTATTATGCTCTTGCCTAAGGAGTCATGTTTTTTTTCCTTCAAAAGGATGATTTTAATTTGAGCATAAATGTATCTAATAATTTTAAGCATAGATTATTCAACAAACAAAATACTTGTTACAGTAATAAACACTATAAGTTATAGCTGAGATGATTCGTACGTTAATAATGATTCCCCCTCCCCACCACCACCACCCCCCCCCCCCCACTCCCGCTATTAGAGTTGCAGTTAAATTTCATAAAATTCAATCCGTTAAAAGACGATACGGATCTATTTAACATATCGTTCCATTCGACGTAATGTGCAATCATAGCCCCGAAATGATTTTTGCCCAGTGTAATGACATCGATGCACCTAGACGTAACGCATAATTACCGGGCGATAAGCATTTGATTGCATGTGTATGTCTGCGTGTTTGTGTGTTTATGTGCGTGCGTTTGTGTGTGTGTGTATATATATGTTTGTCCGTAGGTGTGTACGTGTATACATAATTATGCAGTGCAATTGCATATGATGAACTAAATAGAATATGCTGAGAAAAAAAACAAATAAATAAAAATTACGAAGTAAAAAATAAAAATAAAAAATAAAAAAAAATAAGCGGACGATTAGAGCGTAGAATTTGATTATAAAAAGTATCACTTTGTTCATCTCAATGAGAGTTTTGACGATCGGCAATTAGAACGGCAATTTTCTTCACTATGAAATGTCTTCGTTTGCACGAATTCATTGCCTAAAGTGATGCAAATCAACGGTTAGTTATTTGAATAGAACGAAAAGAGAGCAATAACAACAACAAAAAAAAAAACGTCACCCGATTGCGTTGTTGGCATTTTTTATTGTTATTCGTTCGATATACGCACCATTTCACTAAATTCTTTACGAGCGTAATGCTTACCGTAATCGTAAGATATTTCCCTATATATGTTCATTTCTCTAAAATTACTGTAATTAAAGTTGAAGGATGACTAAAGATTTTCATCCGTAGAAGATCTCAGCGATGAGGCAAATATTATTGACGAAAAATAAAATGCATAAACACTATTTTGAAATTTTTTCATAAGAAAATAGGTTTATCATTCTTTTCATGTTAACCTTGAAGTGTGCATTAGTAGTTACTTTTGAGAGCTATTGAAGTTGTTTATTAAGGTATCGACGAAAACTTGCGCTTTATTTAGGTAGAAATGAGAAAGATGAGAGCAAAGATAAAGGAGACAGCATAAGAACCGATTATGCTAATGAGCACGGTTTTCAACGAAAATAGCAGAGGAAGGGAATATGTTATAGGATATGGTGACATGAAGCTTTCAACGAGTGCAAAATTTAAGGGATTCAAGGAGATATAGACAACAAGAACCGAATAAAATAGTGGTCAAGGCATCAGAAGTCTTGTCATGACCTTTTTGCGATTATTTATGAGTGGTCGTAAGTGTTGAAGTTTTTATGCGCCTTCATTTCGAGCAATGCGCAATACGAAAATTGTGGCATTTGTAATTTCTAAGCGCATTTTTGAAAACATATTGTGCGAAGTTGAATTTTAATGTGGTGAAAAATGATGAAACTATATCAGAAGTGAATTGCATCGGTTTTTAACTGCGGCTACTATTTAGCCGCTTAACTTATTTAACGTTTTGACCTTTACTAGATGGCCGTCTAGTAGTATTGAATAGCAAGTAGTTGTAAGTCCTGTAGTGCACTGAAAATCATTTTAGGATGGAAATGTCGAACCTCTAAATGGCAGTCACTAAATTGAGGCATCTAAATCATCAACACATTCGGACGAATAAATGAACTCATTTAATTACTTACAAAAAAAATGATGCATTGCATCGTTTGCGTCGTAGCGTCCAATTTCTTGAACTCCCTTGAAACTGCGTTTTAATATCCCTTAGAAGTGAGTGGAACAATTTGGGGCTCGAAGATATGTGCATTGAATTTGTGCTAATATTTTCACCATTTCATTTATCCATAGTATTTAGTACGCACTCATAGAATTTTTTCGCTCATAAAGAATAAATTCGAAGAGGGTGAGGAATAGTTGTGCCTAAACCTTTAAGAGGCCAATCGATAGATGTGACTGACAAACGCTCCATCATTATCTGCTATTGCCTTGAACACAAACAAAGCTTTCAATAGTGAAACAAACCTATTAAACAATATACTATATAGGACGTCACGAATCCATCATTTTCCATTTGTCTAATATGTAGATGCTAAAACAAAACTGCGCATATGATGGCTCACGAATCCCATACTTCGTCCCGCATCGTTGCAATTTTCCATGTGTGATTAAAAAAAGTGAAGATAGTTAGGGCACGAATGATTTGCGACGAATATTCTTCGGTGTATGGAACTGCGAAATGAGCTAATGTTACTTAATATGTATATGAATGAATTATTTATGCATTAGTTATATAGAAAATCACTGATACGAGGAGAGAAATTAACAATGAATGTGAATTAACTTTAGCGTCATTATACAATAAATTCGCCAAGCTATGGCTTCTGCACGATCTCAGAGGCAATAAAATCCCTCACACAAGTATCCGATCACATATTGAGATATTTTAAGCGATTTATTGACAAAATTCCAAGTTTTACTTCATTTCGAGGGTTTTTTTTTGCAAAAATCTTTTGCAAATGCAATACGTTTGCAAATGCTTTTTTTGCAATCTTCAGAATGAAGTCATAATGCAATACGCTATGCTTGATGCATTGAAATGCAAGAGAAAATATTGAAAAGCCAGTTGGTCGCTATCAAATTCATATAAATTTGTTAATTGCTTCAGTGATATATATCTCGTTTTTAAGTGCATAAAACAATATGAAAATTTATGGAAAATCATCGTTTAGCGTGGATTTTTTTCATATTTTTTCGCAACTTTTAAAAAACTTATATTAGCGCGCATTTATCGATATATTTTTCGATGTTGAATTTGCAGGAGCGAATTAAAACCGACAAAAATCGACTATGAAACTTTTTTGAGACGATCTCTTTCTGCATCGTTCGAACAGTTGCAAGATCTTTTCATCTGTTTTATTGAAACCGGAAACTCACACTAATCGTCCATATAAGCTACATATCAACAGCAGTTTACCGCAATGATTTAGTTACTAATTCATGAAAATATGAACTCCCAATAAAATAAAGTGAATGAATAGAACCAAATATCATTTCTGTAAATGTACTTCGAGGTTGCCCTTTCTCGGTCACTACGATGAAACTGTCATTATCGGACGTATCTTTCTAATCAACGGATTGTGCACGAACTAGATAGCTGAGATGAAGTCGCGCACAGATTAAGAGTGATAGCATGCTCATGGTTGATTCGAATAGCACAGGAAATTATTTGGAGTTGTTGGCACAGCACTAATCACTCACTAGTTTTCAAGTTTAGTTGACTTGGAGCGCTGCAAATGTTAGATTTTTAGTCGACACCCTCTATTCAACTTCCTCGCTCCCTTCCCATTGTCTTTCTTGTATGAAGGAATTTTCTGCGCGAAGTTATCCTCAAGATGTTAGAATATTTGCCCACAAAGTGGCTAGATGCTGCGCTTGAGCGAATCTTTCAAGAGAAATCGCGCAAATGGTGAGTTGAATAGATTGGAAGCCCTTACGAATAATTAGTGCAGGTTCTTATTTCTAATGGTGCCATATCGATCTGATTTAATGGACGGAGTTGCAAGCGTGGCTATAATTTTCGCATTCAAAGGAAAATGCAAAACAACAACATTAAGAGATGCATGCTATTATTAGCCGGGTATCCTCGTGGCGATAACTGATGTGTGTTTAACCGGTTGAACGGGTTTGAGGAAAACCTACTGAGCAACTCAACGTATTTTTTCCTATATTCAATTGTGCTTGGTTTAATTGGTCACTAACTTCGTTGCTGATGTAATCGTCGAATACCGGCAAATATCATGTGATAAACGTTTGCGTCAATGCGCAATCTTTTCTTACTGAAGCTGGAAATTTCAATGCCCCACCCGGTGTAGGCACAGTTTTGATTGTTGCTGTGGCGAGTTTGCGTCCTCAGTTCCGCATTAGTGCATATGAGTGACGGAAGGGACGATCAACGAGTGGTGAGGCGAGTGAATTCAGTTGTTAACTGCTGATCTTGAAAGAAAATCTCACCATCACGAAAGATGGGAAAAACTTTTTCGCTTGTAGAATTGAATCAAGACCAGTTGAAGTACCACAGTCAGAAGAATGCAGCTTGTGGAACCTTCCGATGAAAAGCTAAAACTTATACCAAAAAATCTACCCCCCTCCCCTCCCCGTCCAGGCTTGAAACAGTTTTTTCAATCCAGCCTCATGTGGTGCATCTGCATGCATTATCTCTTTCCCGTGTTTCGCTAGTTCTACGACGCCCTCTTGATGCTCAAGGTCCACTGGTTATACCTTATATCCATTAGGTGCAGCTTAATTAGATGTAATTTCGAGCGGGTAGTCATGACATCGAAGCTACCTCCACAGCTCATATAGACAGGTGCCCCTCGAAAGTGAAAACATAATTGAAAAGGTTCCATTGCTGAAAACAAGCCGGAAACTTCCAAATGCAGCTGTTTTACGTTTCAAATTTACTGATTACCTTAGAAAATGCCAATTCATATAGTCCGTTTAACAATCTCTCCCTTTCGAGGACGTCCAATCGCATAAATTCTGTTGTAACCAGTTGGTTTCCCCTTGACCCTTATCTTTCTCCTCGAACGAAAAGATTCAGCACATCTGTCTCGAATTCACGTCCCCTTCCGAGCCACCCAGCTGAGGCGTTACATTCCGGAAGATGGGAAGCAGAGGCTTAAGGCAGTAGTGAAGCAAACCTTACGGGTAATGGTTTAAAAAACTCGGTTGAGAAGACTCATCAACTTACTAGCTGAAACTTGCCGGTTTGTTTGATTAATTATGCTGGCAAACGAAGAAGATGGGCCAAAACGATTTGCACAAATTTGCGCTTTTGCGTTTTCATTCTCCACATCAATCACCCTTACTTACTTTCTAATTATTTAGCTGGGAAAGAATGCGCAAGAACCGGAAGGATGCAGAACCTAAGCAGGTGAGGCAACAAATGAACCTAAGAAGTAAAAAATGAAGAATGAATGCACTGGCTTCAGGAATTAGAAGGATGTACAGCTTAAGCAGGTAAAGCGAAAAATTGGACTTAGGGGCTAAAAAAGGATGAATACACTGACTTCAGGAAATAGTTGGCATTATGAGTGGTCAGGAATTTAAGCACCAGAAATGCCATAAACAGCAACTTGAAACTATCAGTTCATGAAGAATATTACCAACAAGGGGAATCTCGCAGCCTAACATGTCGAGCCTTGAGAACGAGTGTCTCCCTTAGCACGTGAAAACGTTTATTTCTTTATTGAGACGAATCGTTTTTGACAGACCCGCTGCGACCAAACCTGTGACGTAAAAGAATGCATGGATGACGTGAAACAAAGGTGAATGAAATTTTCTAGGGGAGCACTTCGCGAGCGAAGAGGAAGCGACTGGAAGCACAATTCGAAGCCGTCGTAATCGGACAAGTTTTTCGCCTGAGCAGCTGGAGATACTAGAGGCGGCATTCAAGGCGAACACCTATCCCGATCAAGAGTTTCGGGAAAGAATTGCAGTTGCCACGAAGCTCGAAGAAAGCAAAATACAGGTAAAGGCCTAACTATCTATAGGTAAAGGTAAAGGCCTAGAAAAAAATACAGCTAAAATATAGGTGAAAACCCATGCACATCGATAAAAACCGAAGTGTACGGCAGCTGGGCTAAGTCTAGGAAGGAAGTTCAATTAAACCCGAGCTCTCCGCCGTAGTTTCAGCATACGAATCACATAGGCTATATCGGCAAAATTCGGTGGTGTTGCCTAGGATAAGGCTGCGACTATTGTTTCGCAAGAGAGGTTGAAGATTGAACGTTGAAGAGGTTGATACTCCTCATTCTGTGCGGTGGGGGAGGGAAGGGAGGTGGCGATTGATAAATTAACAGCGGGAAAGAAACTAGTGAAGGAAGCTATCGAATGTCCATCTTGCGCTCCTTGTCGATATACTCTATGCGCTTACAAAGAACTCGAGAATATTCGAGTACTAGATGATCGCGGTTGATTCGGTAAGGATGTGTAATGACATAGTTGACGGAAAGCCTATTTATAGCAAAGGGGCAGGCTTTTGCTAAACGCTTTTCCAATGCCACTCAAAAAACCAAACAGTATTGTATAGTACCAATAAATGATGCGCCATGCGCTATAATCCACAAACAATTCACTGCAAATAACTTCAGTCATAATCTTTTCACCGATTTGGTCTTCTAACTTGACCGATGCATAATGTTTCCTGTCGGACTGCACAATGCCTTTCGAGACGGTTATCATATCACTTTTTCAGCTTGGCTTTCGAGACCGGTTCATTGACTTTAAGTTAAGTAAATATGCTATAGTTTAGCCCATAAAATTTTACGGTCCTTATCCGAGTGATCGGGATGTCCAAACTATAAAATAAACAGACAGATACATATACATATATGCAAACATTGAGCGCAAGCAAGACATTGACATCATATGCGTTGCAAATCTGACGCTAGAGACATCTGCCTAGGCAAGCGCAGAAACGTGCCAGAGCACTTTTCCAACTGCGGTCGTCAATACAACACGTTTTATAAGTTGGTGCTGGGGAGCACAGCACGAGCGTAATAATAGAGTATTGCATTACCGAAATCAACAAATCGTGCAAATCGTTTACAAAAGATTAGTTTTTTAGACGTTTTGCAATGCGATTAATTGTAAAGTGCCCTGAATTATGCAAATTTCCAACTCACCTGGACGTACACATATAGGTGCATTTGAGCTTTATGCAACGAATTATTCTGTGACACAAACCATAGGTAACGATTTCGCAGCCCATTTCAGTGGCACAATCGAAGGTATAGGCTGGACTGACACATATAGAAGCCTTCATAAGTGTATACATAGGTTCAGGCACAAATGCGAGAACAGACACGGAGTATATGCGAGTACACAAAGACACATACATATACGTCAAAGCTGATACATAAAGGCAAAATTACATAAAGACGCATATATGTGGAAATAGATATGCGGAAGTCCACATGAAGGAATGGATATGTTTGTAAAAAAATCCAGTCGAAATAATCACTGAAAACGTGAATTTGTCAAAGCAGAATAAAATATCATATGCAACAAAATATTAGGATCTCTAGAGTAGAGATATGAGAATTAGAAATAAAAGAGAATAGAATTTGTGCAAAAATATTGAAGTCAAAAGCAACTCATCAAAAGTATCGAAATATTTTTGAAAATATTTTATCACGTGGTCGAAGATACTATATATTAATATGGCATTTTATTTGAGTTATTGTTGATTTTTATTTATATGATCGCTTATAAGTTGTCTCTAGTGTTTTTGTTTTCAGCGAATTCTCTTCCTGAAGTTAGGATCATATAATCACTACAGCGAAAAACAACCTTCTTTCAAATTTGCTCTGCTCTCTGGAATCTCATTTTCACAATATTTCGGCCCGGATATAGTTTCCCTGTTTTCCTCGGTTTGCTTCATTGCTGTTCATGATGTAATACCTTCTTTGCTTCCATTCTCGTTTCATTCTCCACCTTCTCCTTTCCCTCAACCTTCGTTCGCCACAGCTCTTAACGATTGCATAACTGCACCCTCCAGAAAATTTTTGTGGGGTTTCCTATCAAAACCTTAGGAGAAACATTTTATGGTTTTTGCGTTGGTGACCATGTCCGAATTGCAGTCTCTACAAAAACCACTGCTCAGTACGGGCTTATGAACGGAGCCACACGGAAACAACATTAGGACAACGTGCAGGTTATATGCTCACGGATATGTCAGCTTGTGATGATGTCTTGTAGAAGTGCTTTGAATAGTCGTTGGAATATAGGTGAGCATTAAATTCGCCTATAAACAGATAGACTATTTAGATGGCTAAATTTGATGCACTCGATGTGAGGGATGTAAGTAATAATCAGGTAAATGAGAAAACAAATCAAACGCATTCAGGTATGGTTCAGTAATCGACGTGCACGATGTCGTAAGTCGTTGTCAACGGCCGCCTTCAATCAATTTCTAATTTACCCGAATTCTAACGTTCCCACTCTCACCGATGCCGTAAATTTTTTTTTTCGTTTGTTTCTTTTTTTTTCTTCAATAAATTTTCACTTCAGCACACGATATGTATATTAAGAACAAATTGATCAAAGTGAAATAAACATTTACATATTCAAGAAATGAAAGGATTTCTTGAATATCGCTGAAATATTGGAATATACATCAATCGATACGCTATAGAGCAATGCAAGTAATAGTTTAGCGAGACTAGATGGAATATATGCCAACGAATGTGTACTTGGATATTTTGAAATAGAAGGAAATCTACTGAGCATTTCACATCAGCATGTCCATCCAAAATTGTTGCATAGGAAAAAAAAAATTTGTTGCTTCCTAAATTGCCGCTAGTTTTCGTTTATGAGACGAATTTAATTTCACTTCTATAATAAAGAGAAAAATTTTCTAACGATAGAGAAGAAGAATGAGAGATAATCGAATGTCGCAAAAAAAGCCAACGCACGGACGACTAACAGCCATTCGCCGTTAATACCTTCAAGCAAAGTGTCCTTTTACGAGTCTAATTCGTTGATTCGTTCAGAATATCCTAAAGGAACAAACGATTAAGCACTATATCTTTTCCTACGGTGGACTTTTGATTCCTTAAGTTCTTTTTCGATGCTGATATTTCATTCTCACTTGCGAATAAAAAACCTCCGTTTCTCGGTCCGGTGTTTTTCGGCCACCAATCTAATCGCTGGTTATGTTGTGGTTATTGGGAGCTTTTGCAAGCTTGTTTCACGAAAGTTATCCTGTAGTTATTGCAAGCCATAACCGAGGTGAGTTTTACTATTCCCTCAACACAAATTCGCCCTCATTTATCTAAGCACTCATTTACATTGCAAGTTTTACCGATGGCGAGCATGGGTAACTTTGTTCCTCAACCCCTCAAAACAACGTTTGAACTTTCCTTTTCGATTTGGCACTATTAACCAGACGAATAAACTCTTCGCTTTTTTATGCCAAGCCATGAAACTTCACAACCTCCCCCACATTTGCAATTTCCAAAGCCAAATCGAAGTTGAAACCATTGGATTCGAGGAATGCTCGACAAGTTGAACATTCGCATCCTGTAAAATAACGCTATTAAATTTGAAATTTTTAGATTCATAAAAATTTCCGCCTCCTCATCTTCCTTGTAGAAAAAGCCATTCCAAAGAATCCAATGGAAAAGTAGGAGGCGCATATTCGTGGTGACTTTCTGTATGTTTTCTGGTGGGCTGATTTATCAGAATGCTCCACTTTTATGCTAATTTTTGCAGCTTCCTCGATGCATTCCAGACTTTCACATGCCATTGCTGCCGCCGCTTCAGACACATCCCACCGTCTCACTTGGATACTATCCGTTCGAACCTGCTGAAAATTGCTGTGCGCCTATGCGATCTATGATATTCGGCGCATATTGAGTGCCAAATCTTAAATCGACACTTGCACGCATCTCCTATATTGAACTGTCAGATTGATTAAAATTTCACCAACGGTATATTATCGATAATTTTTCACTAATCCACTAAGAAAATATCCATTTTTTTGTGTTCAATCACAAAATTCGAAATACTGAAATAAAACAAAATAGGACTTGAATTTGGCCAATGTAGTTCAAATGAATGTAACTTAATTTTTGCACAGTAAATCCATCTTTTTTTTTGGTATAGGACCAACATGAATCGTGTCATGAAATCATTTGGAAGATCTACATAAACAATAATCTTGTAATCTATGTGAGAGTAGTGTGCATCATATTTTCTACAAAGGAATGCGTTTGGAATCATTGGAATTTTACCTGTATTTCAGCATGTAATGCATGATGACGAATACCTTAGCGACCACTTCTGATACCTCGCACACCCGTTTCTATTAGCTATGAAGGACAAGGCTATTTCTTTTGTTTAGCGTTAAACCTATCCACAACCAGTTGCCTTTCTTCATGCATGATTCATTTATCAGTAGTGCATCCGCAGTCTTATTTTCGCATGTTCCTTAAAATATGAGCACATGATGACAATTGATTATTGAAAGGCATTTTACTTCTCACTTCATTGTTCTTTGATAGGCTCAAGAGCATTTTATGCAGACGAATCCTAAGTAAGAGCATATAAAATGTACGTAAAACGCTAGGAAATTTTATGTAAAGCGGGAGGCTTCACTTCGGTTTGGAGGATGGGTTAGGAGAGTTGGCAACGAGCTCCTTCACTCACCAATATGGACTAATTATCGCGGAAAAAAGAGGAAACATACTCTCGCAACAATTTTTTCCTTTCCCCTCCCCCTCTCCCTTCCCCACGAATATTTTTTTGAAGCAAACTTATTCAGAAAATATAGCACACGCTTGTCTAGTGCACTATTAATCGACAAATGCTTGCAGATTTTAAAGGGTCTCAATTGAACATAGGATATCTGAGGGGGAAAATTTGTTTCACATTGCCACTGACATCGCTTATACCAATCTTTTCCAAATTAAGCGATAGTTGAAGATATCTCTTAAAGCGAGTGACCTCTGGGCTCAATATTCTTCGACCTAGCATTTTTCGATTGTGACGATTTTAGGCGTAATGGAGTGTGGCATTTGCAATTGTTGCATAACGATCCTACACCTGTAAAAGACTCATAACCGTGGGTCACCATATATTCAACCTTATCCTTGTAAACTTCCTCGTCCTTATATTTGTTGATCAGTTCAGTGAAATTGACGAATATGTGAAGCCAACAAAACGTGGATCTACAAAATTCATTAATGTATTCCATAAACTGTACAGGTTGACTATAGCATATGAATTAGGAGGTTATTATTTATTGCGGACTATTAGGCGTTAATCTAGAATTGCCTGAATAAGGACGTTTTTTTGTCACTCTTATTGATCGTTTATTCACTCTGTCACTTTCACCATGAAATTGTGCAGTGCATCTTTGTACTGTGTTGTACATTGATTTCAACCATAATTGATGTTGTATATTATATTGATCGAAAACGAAGTCATATATCAATGAATTTTTCTTCAGATTTGTTTATTAATCTAGTGTGAGTGCTAAGAACATATTAGATTTGATCTGGAAGTACCTTCATTCTTCTAATACAAGTAAATGCTCACTTAGAAAACGTGCCTTCTTATTGATTTTTATAGTGTGTCATTGATGCAGCATCGAATTGAATAGTTTCCTTGACTTTGATTGATTTGGATGAGAGGTTATGGAGCTCCGGAACTTCCATGCTTGGAGGAACCTTAGGTGTCCTTCGCTTTAAACCAGATGCTCACGAGATTTTCCAGCCTGAAAATCGACGACGCTCCAAAACTATAGATAGCGACAATTCACCTGTGTGGACCCGGTAATCGAGTTGTCCACATATACTCAATTTCCGTTTTGAATGATGCATTGTGACTCTTTACACAAGTACATTTATGCTGATTGTTTTCTGCTGCCTTTAGTATGTACTTGGTTGACTTAATTGTTTTTCACTGCCTATTCTACTTATTTGCGCTGTTTCTGAAAAAAAAAAAGACTTTTGTTCTATTGATCGGTCTTTCTGTAGCGAACGTTCAACATACTTAATATGGAGCATACAGCAATGGAAACAGTTGAATTGAATTCTACTTGAATTGACTTCAATTTCACATAAAAATATGATCGTTATTTACAGAATGCAAGAGCTATTGAAATATCTCTACACAATTAAACTGTCATGTTTATTTTCCACAAAAAGCTTAGACAACTTTATTCGCGCGATGATACCGCATGCAGCATTTGCTAAAAATCAGCACAACTATCCTCCTATGAAGTAGAAAACGTGAATGGAGCAAAATAGACGATCCTAGAACTCATTGGCACCTGCGGCGATGCATAGGTGAAATTTTCATCATGAATTAGCTGAACGCCTCGGAAGGGTGAATCCGAGAATTGCAGCGCAAATATGCTGTACACCTTACGGTCCTGTATAAAGTTAAGGCCATTTTCAGAGGAAAGATTTTCTTTGTTCGTTCGATGAAAAAAAAAACCGATACGCAAAAATCACAATTTCTAGCTCATATATTACTCCTTAAGAAAAATTTCCTGCGCATCTTTCATGTCATCTCTCAGCGTGATCTGGTATGCTTCCGGTGAAATCTTCTTTCGCATATCATTTCATTTGCCTAGAAAGTTGTTAACGATTCGAGTCTTTCCTCTTCTATAACGATGAATAAAATATTAACCACCATATGATGATATGATGCCTAGAAGATCGAGGTGTTAGTCGATTAACTTTCCTGAAGGCTAACAAGAGTTCATTGTGACTTTAATATCGAAGTCACTAATTGCAGCTAACTGCAATCGTTTCATTCGCATTCATCGCATCTTTAACTATTCGTTATCACCATATCACAAACATAAAATCTCTTTGCAAGCTACATTTAGCGTTGAGTAAATATCCCATCAATTAACATCGAAGTTAGTGCGATCGACGAGAATGTTCGGATGTTGTGCGCATTCCGCTCAGCAAAAATTAAACGTGCAGTTTTTTTTTTGCCTTCGTCAAACGTCATATATAACGAAAAAAAGAACATGCCGACGATTAGAAAATACAATTGTCGGTACTCATTTATTATTGAACGACGATGAGTCGACTTATGAAATATAATTCGAAAAAGAATTGAAATGATAAACGCATTTGAACACTTTTATTGACACTTTGAA
The DNA here is from genome assembly GCA_013433145.1 of Ascaris suum. Taxonomy (NCBI): domain Eukaryota; kingdom Metazoa; phylum Nematoda; class Chromadorea; order Rhabditida; family Ascarididae; genus Ascaris; species Ascaris suum. The sequence continues at coordinate 1,865,455 of CM024180.1, forward strand.
GAAAGAGTTCTCGATTCGCCATTAAATTAGATGGAACGATGAAAAGCGGAAAAAAAAAAAAGGTTATGTGAGATAGTTTGTGACGTGAAGTGTTTCATTGCCGCAGGCGATAGACCATTTATGATGAAAGAGAGGCCGCCAATTATCGATGTGTAAATGCAGCGGGAATATTCCCATATTAAAAAAAAATTATTTCAGCAATTTAAACAATGCAAGACTAATGCAAAGAAATGCTCACTTATGTAGAAAAATTGTTTGCTATATTTGCATTACGAAGGAAATTCATCGACACTAGTATTCAGTCATTTATGAACTCGGCGGGTATGTAATAATGACAACGTTTTGATATATGCAATAGAGTGACACATCGAAAGTTATTTTCCACTATGAGAAATATTATCGGCTAGAAACTGGAAGCTACCGAGCATCTCATAATTGCACTCCAATGCGGATTAATCTCCAAGCTTTCTTCCTGGAATATCTTTCAAAAGGAAAGTTTTTATTGGCTCAGTAGGACAGCTTTTTTTCTGATTCAATCCATTTCATAGTTTTCCACTTTAGCGCATCTTTAGTATAACTTACATGGATATTATCATCATCTTCTGATAGAATGCGATTTATCTGTGCAAGTTCAACGGATTATGGAAAAAAAAATGCATTTGCACAGTTTAAATCAAACTAGAAGAATAATTTCTTCGTTGATGAAGATGTTGTGAAAATCGAATTTGAAGTGATACACAAATTTCTGAGCAAATTTTTCTGCAAACGTTAAGAGTTCTTATTTTTCTTCAACGAGATGCACATCATTTTTTTTTTTTTGACTTCTTAATGAATTTATGCGAGAGCGAATCGTTTTTTTTTTTCTGCGCACATGAATCCTAGAAGAGCCTATCGCCCATCAATGTTTTTCAGCCAAGCTGCCCCAATCACATTTCAGTTCTCCATGCATTCTATACAAGACTAATATTTCACCGCATCATATCATTATTATCATTTAAGGTGAACATTCAGCAATTCTATTCGCCCGATGATACTAGGAACCGGTATTATTTTATAAAATATGCTTGGCTGTGGGCCGATAAGCGTTCAGTGCTTATTCGTTTTTACAATAAAGTTGTGGTCTGCTGCTTTACTTTATTCAACGGTCCAACGAAGAGATGAATAAAACTGCCCTATAAATTGCGACACGAATCGAAGCGAGACTGGATTTCCAATACATTCCAATCAGTCATGAATATAATTCTATCTACAAACGTTCATCAGAAAATTCATCAACAAACTTTTCATGATGATCGTTGAGCATTTTAGCATATGGCGTTCGCTAATGGACATTACGCTTAGGTCAGATGTTTTTGCTATTTAACTGGGGTGCTTACAGCTCATGGAAACTTCTCAGACTGAAACCTTTTAATGAAATTTCTGAACCACTAGAAGGGATTCCCTCGCAATTATTCCTATTCTTTTACGTTTATAGCGATACTGAATGCAGTCACCGATCAAATCTGTAAAATCCTCCGCCTTTGGACATTCCAGTTCATTGCAGCAGCCGCTGGTCGCATAGTGCTTCTAACAGTCCGTTTCATTTCGAAATGACTGATCCCGTTTGGTTATCAAGCTCCTGATCCATATTTTTACGTTTCTGGAGCGCAACAATTACCTGCTTAGTCATTGGCTCTAGAGAAAAGTAGAAGAAATGTGCATTCTTTTACAAGCTTGTTTTTGATTCTTTGGATCGGGAATAATAGGAACTACTATATGTCATGAAAAGCACATTTCGGGGTGAAAGTTTTGACCGACTAAATAATGTGACCTTTGGATAACACCGAAAGCGATAAATCAGGTCTGGATACTTTAATTCATTACTGAGCATCATTGTATTTAAAAGCACTTTTATTTTCTCCATGAATGGTGGTTAATGGGATCAACATATCTGAACGGAGTATTAATTCTTTTCCAGCGATATCCGGAAATTTCCACACTTAGACGTTGTTCTAAAGAAAAGTGGAAACGTTGCGCTTTACAACCGTATTTAATGTAAATCACTGACAAAATATTTTCTGCAGTTCAGTATGTTCTTCATAAAATTTTACTGACTCATTAACTTATTTTCGAAGCAATCTTCGGACTTAGATTTCTCTGCGTTTGTTTGAGTGAGCATCTATTGACGTATCGCATTTCAGCTTTCAATGTTATTTATTGAAGAAACTGATAACACTTGGGGCAAAGAATGTAATTATGTGGACTATTCTATTTGAGACGGGTTTTTTTTTTCTGCCATATTTTCGCGAAAAATTTCCTTATCATGAAGTATAACAATCTTTATTCTAGTAAACTTAGGGCAATCAGTAAAGTTTTGGCACTGTAAACTGGAACGCACTCCCTCAAACCTTCCTGTTCGACCATGTCAGACTTTCCATGAGAGTAATAAGGCTCATCGTGCAATACCAGAATTATTACTGCATTGGTCAGTTCATGACACACAAATATTCAATGCAACGGCACTTTTGCATAGCTATTCTCTCAACAAATGCAATCTTTTATTGGCAGATATGTGGTCATTCAGCGCATCCGAAATAGTATTGCGCAACGCACGTCACGTGGCAAATATTCCGATATACGTGGCCACGTGATGACGAGGCGCAATATCTGGATGAAGATCACGTGACTGTATAGCACAATGATCATATTCCAACCAACATTGTCACGTGGCGACCACTATGCAAGCTGTGCTCTTTTGCATTGTAGTGTGTGTTTGTGTGCGTGTCAGTGCAGTTCGATCTTTATCTTCGTCTAATAAACTGCTCTTCCTCAACTCATATTCGTCCAGGCTTCGTCAGCTTGCCGCCTTCATCTATAGTAGCACATCATTCACCGAACCATTGCGCAACGCAGGGTCACATGGCCATGTATATCGGAATTCCTGCCATGTGTTTCTGGGCTGCGGAATACCACTTCCAATGTATTGAATCGTCACCACATACCTAACAATTTCCATATTACTGAGAATGAGCTAGTGGAGAAGAGGAAATTTACATGCGTTTTCCGCTGCACAGTCGAAGCTAAGCGGGTTTCGTTCGTGGTTTCGAAGAAAGCGTTATCCATCGCTGACCATTTTTTCTAGACGGTTCGGCCCAGCCCCTCTGCCAACCGAAAAGGTTGATGCGCCTTGATTTCTTTATCGCTATAGGTTTCAGCAAATTGACATATGAGCAGCCAAGTGCAGACACGCTGTAATCTGCCAACAATTGGTCCAAATCCATATGCCATCCGTTTCGCTTTTTGTGCACCCAGTACCGTGCTGCACGACCGATATTACCACACAGTTCTGCAATGCGATAGTTTGAGGCATCATATTTCCAAATTCCTTTCGACGTATTACGATGTGGAATGCTCTTCGAAAATTAAATTCCACTTCGTTCTTACGCTATTCGTTTCTCGAAAGATGTTTTCCTGTCTATGAAACTTGCTTCCAGGCAGCAATATCCCGTAAATTTAGGTGTAAAATCGGAAACAAAATCGTCACTATATATGCATAAAGAATTCACCTGTACGTAGTCACTGACGAGAGTTGATGGATAGCTTCATTTTCATCTCTACGAAATCAACGGATTACAGTCGTAAGCGGATGCATAATTCGGGTTACAAATTGAAAAATGTCGGGCATACGAGGAGTTATCCCTAACCCTTCCTCCCCGTCCCAGTGCCCTTCGGCTTAAGATCGAGCATCGTGTTTTACCGTCGGCAAAACCATATGCTGTGAAACCGAAACTTTGGCGAACTGCGAACGGTTTAGAAGAAGGGAACAATTAGGAATCGAGTAATTTGTTAGTAACTTTAGTAACTGGTTTTTCCTTCTTTCAGGCCGTCTGAATGTTTTTATCATCGCCTAATAAGTCCTCTCACAATGAAATTCATTATGGACTAACTGGGTGGTCCTTTAAAGCATCGTATGCATTGAAAATTCTCTGCTAAACAAATGTCTCTTTATTAGTCAACACATCACCGAGATCGTTTTCTCGAAAGCAACAATCGTTAACCGATTTCAAAGTGATTCAAGGTGGAAAGAGTGGCAGGCAATACGAAGAGCGACTATATAGGCTGGACCACATCGGTCAAGCGGGAATTTTCATCAACTCCAAAATTTCTACTTGCGTCTTTATTGGTTCAAGGTGAGCTTCACTACCAAAGGACGTATCGAAGCACACTCCTGACGTTATCATAACTAAACTCAAGTGTTAAAGGATGATCTTCAAGCCGCATGATATTGTTCAACTTTCATTTTAATGGTAGAATCATACTTGCCCTTTATGGGTAACGAAGGCCATATCGCTAACTCGTTCTAACTATTGGATGACGTTGTGTCACCCATATCCACCAATTATTCCTTGCATGAGCTTTCACACACGTGATGAATTCAGCGGCGCGTTTTCTTCACCAAGCTTAACTCAACGATCAAGGGTTTGTTCACAGGTGAATCCTAGGAAGGTTATTCTTTAGCTTAAATCGCATTTATCCTTATAGCTTTTGTCTGTTGTTGGTAGATATACTCTTGTTGGGGAGTATTCCATTGTAGGTAATATGCGACCAGAAATTCCAGATCACCTCGGAAGAAAACGAATTTTAATTCACCATTCTCCTCACTATCTTTAAATGCTATTTTATTCTAAAAAGCCACTTAGGGGGTAAGTCTCTTTGCGGATGTTCCATCCACTCGTCACATTTCTAACCGAACTCTCGTCTCCTATCGACGAATTTTCCTATCAACGTTTATTTTAGCCGCCACATCATAAAGGCTCGAGATAGCGAAGCGAAGTATGGTTTGCATCAGCGATTTTCAACACTACATAAAACAACAATCACTACACAAATATGGTGCTGTGCTGTTTTCTATCTATGTAGGCTCATTTTACATGTGAGTTTGACTTGTTTTGTAATTTACATTTGAAAGCAATAAGATCTCTTTAGAAAGCTGTTACGCCATCCTCCGACCATAAAGTCATTTCCAATAAATTATTTCTCTGCCTATGTGAATACTAGTATGAGAGTGGTGCATATTATTATCTTTTCATATAATCTTTTCATCGTCCATATGGAAATGCTCTCATTGTAAATTTAAATGGGTTGTTTTGAAGCAAAGGTAAGGAGGAACACAAATACTGAGAACATCAAAAACAGTCGGTGAACGAACAAGGATGATGGTGCATCCATTTATACCCCTCTCCCCCCCCCCCCTCCCCAAACCACTAAATAAGATACCCGAGATTAAGGGCTGATGTTATGGTAAAATGATCGCAATTCTAAGTAAAGGATTCTATCGCACCGAATGAGAATGTTTAGTCATGGAAAATGGTCTGAGCAAGTCTTGCCATAGCTTAATGAATAAAAAATACTTTCAACAAAATGCTTATAGCTGATCCGTGACCGCAATGTTGCAAACAGTTTTGCGCTGATATATTTATTCCTCTATCGGTATTTTATAGTTTGTTTAGGCAATTATCGCCTTTTTATTTGAAAATGTTGTAATGCTTGCTATCTCAAAAAATATTTTCAGAGCCTATTTGATTCGTGTTGTTCCACTGATTGAAGATAACTGCATGCGTTGGATAAGCTCAACTTTTGTTACATTTTCTTATTTCATGTATTTATGGTGCCTTATCACGTATGATTTTAGCTAAAATTTCTTCTTCCGTATATTTTAGAAGTTTTTCAATTACTAAGATTACTAAGATCTATGCGCATCAGGTGAAAATTAGTGTGTTATATAAGGTGACATGAAAGTTGCGATCATCTGATTCACTTGACGAGCTGTCCAAAGTTGGGGTTATTCACCTACGAATACAATTCTCTTGTGCGAAGAAGTCTTGTAGTGTTGTCGATGTATAAGAGGAAAATTCAAGAGCGAAAAAAGATGTATCACTGAGCCGTGGGTACATTGGAACTCATTACGCTTGTACTAGATAGTACGGAAATCGTAGATGCCTGTGAGCAATAATGAATTGAAATGTTTCTCAATTCGCAACAACTCTCAATTCTTTTGCTCTCCAATTCACATATTTGGCTGAAATGACACGCGATATGAATTGACTTTTGAACACCTTGAATAAACAATGTTCCCGCAATACATATCAAATTTTAATGTCAATAGGTGAACATCTGCGATAGATGCTTCTTTCTTATGTATAGCTGGCAACAGCCCGCATTCATAATGCGAGCAAAACTGCGTTCTTCAGGGCGTGCTATGTATCAGGCTGAGGCTAACGCCTTTACAACGGTTAATTTTGTATGCATAGGTAAATAGTATCATGTCGCTCGTGGTCCATAGTGGTATGGGATTTCACCTGAAAATTAGCTAAGCCTGGATAGGATCACGACATGTTGAGGAGAGATGTCACCTAGAAAGTCCCTCTGAAGTAATCCACATTAATGAGTCACTTCAAAAATAAAATAACGTGCTAAAAGTATCGAAATCCTTATGCATCGAGAACAACAGTTTCAAATGAGCATGACCTTTATTTTAGTGCGATTTTCACACGATTACCTTTACCGCCTAAAAAGTTCTACCTCTCCGAGAAGGAGGTTAGCCAAATCGTTGAGGAGCCAGGCAACAGTGAGAAAATTTTGAAGCGACATATCCAATTATTCAATATTCATGTGGAAGAACTCAACGAAGATGGAACAATTCGCTATTGTGAAGTGTGTATGTGTATTCGTCCAGGTAATTCTACTACGACTTCGCATTTTCTGCTTAATTTGCTTTCTTCCTCAAATAAAGAGGAAAAGATGCGATCTATGGAGCACAGTTGCAATATTTCTTGATGTGAGGAATTTTTCCATGCTTAATGCATGATTGACTTTATCATATGCGCGTTCTATCACATCGACGATTCGCTAAGGAAACGATCGGTTGCACACTACGTTTTATTCAGTAAACTAATAACATAGGATATGTGATGATTGGTTCTTGACAGCGTTTGGGCATTCTATTCTCAACTCTTGCACTAGTAAAGTTTTTTATGATACGCGCAAGAAGGGGCAAATGAAAATGGGAGGAGCGGGAGGATCAAAGAACGACGGAATAGGGATAGACCCGTTCTCCTCCCCAAATCATATGCAGCAATAGGCGGGGTCATCGTTATTTCCTCATCATTACATCATTAATGCACTCAACGAGTAACATCCCCTTCAGCGCAGATATTGTTTCTCAATGGCTCTATCCGTACCTCTATGTTTATCAAGGTAGTGGATGTATTTCATATATAAGGGGGATATTTTCAAAGAAACTAAGAAATTTTCTAAATTATATAACCATAGATCAAATAATATATTCAATAAATGTTAGATTTTTCAGAATGTTGGAAAAACAATTTGATTTCTTTCATATATTTTCCTTTCGGTGAAAAAAGATTAATCCTCAATTTCTGTTCTTTCAAATGACAAGATTTATAGTCATGCTATCCCTTCATTGTTATTTCTTGGAATTTCTAAGCTGCATAACTGCATCGAAAGAAGTAGGCCGAAATTGATATACAAACAGATGATGAACGGATGCTTCTATGTTGATTCAAATTTCGCACTTATCGAACGTGCATTGCATCGAAAAGCATTGCTAACAAGCCGTTGTAGATCATCCGTTTCAGCTTCATAATTGCGTTGTTATACTCTATAGGAAGATCGAAATAAATTGAGTGGAATAAAATTTCAGACAGAGCTCATCATTGCAGCGAATGCGATACGTGTATGCTCCGACGTGATCATCACTGTGCGATAATGAACTCATGCATCCATCAAGATAACACAAAGGTAGAGAGAAAACCGCTGTCATGTCTATTGATGATAGCATCATTTCCTCTTTCTTCGCTTATGTTTAAGTTGATCCGACTACATTTTATAGACTTGACTCAACTTTCATCGCAGTTGCAGTTCGGCAGAAGTGTAGACAGATGAACGCAACCATGTGCATCATATGCGGTATAATGCAATCATATGTTGCAAATTGCAATGAAAATGCAAACCTCTTTACAAGAATATTTCTTTAACACAGTAATTACACCGATACTTTTCATCTTTCATATTCTCGGTTGCAAATAGTCAAAATTGTAAAGCCACAAAATACAATGTATGTTGAGAGCACTATTGGATACTGTACTCCACAAAATTATGTTTAGAACGTTCAGCTTCAAAACGAAGTAAAGGCATTTAAATTAGCCAGAAAATTTGCACGCATACTGCAACCTGTGGGGATTATGTTTTCCCTGCGCCAGCAGGAAAAAGCCACACCCTCGCATCGGACCTGAAGAGGCAGTTGGGCTGATTGAAATACGTTTTCGCATACATCATTATGCCCTGATTGTCATCCTACCTATCTCTTATTTAAGAAAAAACACCATTTAGGGTCATGCTTTTCCGAGGTATTTGTGGATCATCGTGAGAGCCTGCTCGTTGGAAGTGCATCGAAAGCGTACAATAGCAACTTCTCTTGTAAGCCTATCAAATGCCAAGGAATCACTAAATCTGAATTGAGTATTACAGAATTCCACTAATGGAAAATGAAACTAAGCTCGTTTGAAAAATGAATATCCACTAAAGAATTTCTCCTCTGAGCTTCTGAGTGAAATAGTGATCTCATTGCAGGCATATCTTCTTCATCTCTTTTATGGATCGTTGTATACATCATGGGCATTTATAACTGACTTTAAGTTCACCTATTTTGATATACCGGAAGACAGAGGGCATTTCTGGTGAGCATTTTCAGATCATTCGATTTTTCTGAGAAAATGTGAAAGGCGGAACAGAGAATCTGTAGGTTACAGTCAACTTTTTCCACGAAATGCCTTGTTGATTCGCCGAGTAACAAGGCAATTTTTCTTTTCGAATTTACCTTTCCCATATATTCTGTAACTATGCAAATAGCCGACGTGCAATTTGCCGTAGATGTGATCAGAAAAACGATTGAAATTTGGTCGTTTAAGTCAAGAAATGAATGCACGGCTTAATTTATTAAACTAATTATTGATTTCAACTTGAATGATGAGTGGAATGGAAAAACTCCTGACAGATGAATGCCTATCCATATCCAATTTCCTGCTCATTTGATCATGAATTTTTGTGAATTTGCAAAAAGGTTGCACTTGGGTTTTATGTCCACTTAAAAGTTAACCTTTCGTCCTTCGAATGCTATATTTCGCCCATCTCTTGCTCAACGCTACCGCATCTGCTTCATGTGTTAGTATGACGATCTGCAACCCTCTTTTCTAAGTTCAGGTTTGCCGGAAGTTTCGCTTACTTCACGTGTATGCAACTAAGTACATGGCTATGGATAATATATGTGTACTTAATTCCAAGAAATTTAATGCTTCGAGATAGGTGGAATAGGTCGTGTCCATATGGAAACCTTGGATGGAGAGGAAATTTGCGCCGAGTAAGTTCGTTCTCTTTTATTCTTTCTTCACCCTAAACCTATCCGAGTTAGCAGAAAAACGCATCAGAGAGACGGGCTTGATGTACGTTTATTGTGTTCTTGGTAAACTGTGCCCATATTCGGAAATATGGACGGCTATCGAGGCACTTACGAAGAGGAAATGCAATATTGCCTTGCGCGGAAAAAAAAGCCTATTTCCTATGTTGCCGACATCGTACTGAACGAGAATGTGTCTTTACTTGGATAAAGTTTGAATTTCAAGCACTTACATTCAATAGTTGTTCCGATGGCGCAGCGAAGGCAGTTCACGTGTGTACAGCGATGCAGGCGACATAACGAAATTCAAGGACAACAGGCGTGGTATCTCACAGTTGAGAGGCGAGATAGCGATGGAGCTGTCGAATATGAAGATCAGACCAACTTGTGGTTTTCGATTAGCATGCGAATGATGGGATTGAGCATAGGCAGCTTACATCGCAACTCCGCTTTTGTTTTCGCCTGGATCTTTCGATTCCACCTCTTTTCATCTGTTTCGCTTCTTTTTGGGACCTATTTCCTCCCAGCTTAGTTTCATTTTCGATGCAGGTGCATCGGCTACCGATTTTAGCACGCGCCGTTGAGGCGACTAGCCACATTTTGCTCTCCAGCGGCGCCAGCATATCGCCGTGATGGCATAAGCGCGCATCAGTATATTCGCGAATCGCGACAGACTTGGGTAGAAATTGTTAATATGGCTGCTCCAAATTCAACTTTCAAAATTAAGGGTGCATAATGAGCTCATCACTCACACGGCGCCGGTGTGATATGGTGAGACGAAACCTGCAAATACACTATGGAAGTATGGAGGGAGGCCAGGGAGGAGGACACGGGGCAAAAGAGTGCATAAAAAAGCTTAACAATCGGTGAATATTGCGTTGGTTTCATTGCGACAGAAAATGAAATATACGCCAACTGTGGAGTTCAAAGAGCGGTAAAGGGGTGACTGAACAAGCGATAACAATTTTCTCATATTTTTTACAATATACTTCATAAATATTCTTTTACATTTTACGTAATAAACATTTTTCCATCAACACATTTTTCCTTAAATGTGACATGGCTCAAAGCTCTACCATCATGAATTTATTTCTTTTTCCTCCGATGCTTTCTCTCGAAAGAGAGTCTCAAAATTTAACAAACAACGCATGATACTTCTTTGGACGTTCAAACTCTGTTAAATAATCGGTAAGTGAGCACAATTGTGATGATTAAATACTAAGCATGAGAAATGCCAGCGTAGTTCATTGCTGACTTTGGCAACCCAAAACATAAACATTTTCTTAAGCTAGGTGATGAAACTTTTACACCCATGAATGATCTTATTGAGATTGATCATTGTAATCGACTCCGAACTTCGAATGACGCACCTTTGTGATATTGCTGCAAAAACAATTCACAATTGCAAATTATATTCTCTTTGCTTTGCATTATTTTGAGCCGATTTTATATAAGACGAAACATCTTTTCGCCGCTTTTTGAAAATTTTTAAAAGGGTACCCACACATTGGGAACAACACGGGAAGCAATTATATTTTCTGCACTAAAGAAAGGCTTGCATTCAGTGTACAGAGGACTTATATTCGAAATGTTTTTTTTCCTCGGAAAAAAAATCCTAGAGGTATGTACAAGAGTAATCCACATTGGTAAATATATGGAGAGGGTAGCCTCTAGAATCCGCTCTAAAAATTTCTCATATAGGCATCATAATTAACTCTCTCCGGCTTTCTGCGCTAAAAAAGGACAGGAAAGGAATGAGGATATTCATGAAGGAGTTATTGCGAAAGGTACATCGTTGTGAATTTTCGAAGCATGTTATCGCAGATGGAGTAAAGCTGTAGCCAAGTCTATAGCATTTAAGGTGAAACGCGATTTCGTATAAGTTCTCCCAGTTTACCATGAAAATAATCTTATTTTGGATTTACTGTAGTGAACGGAAATAACCTCATAATTCAATCGTTTCTCCCAATCTGCCTTTCTTTACGAATCCATATCAAGCATTCATGATAGTATTGAAACTGACCCACACTACTCTCTATGACTCATCGGTTTTCTTATAACCTCAGAACTTAACCGTTTTATTGCGAATAATAGTTGTGCTAATTGCACTGCATTGATTTTCAGATTTTTGGACCAAATCCGCTTCTTTGGTTGGTTCCTACGAGAGGTATTTATGAATATAAAGAAGATTAACTATGCATTCTAATTAAATTGTTTGCAAATGTGTGCTTTGGATTCGCAAATGCGCGTGTTGGTTGAATAAATGCATTCATGATCCCCGCTCTATTAGCTGTACAGTGCAAGGCTGTAGCTGAATCTACTCGAGAATTCCGGGACAAACATTACCGTTGATAATAAAATACGGTTGTTGTCGATGTTGTTTTGGTTAAGGGGCAAGAAGCTATTAATTAACTTATGGCCATAAAATATGGCAAATATAACTTACAAAAGATGGACCCATCATTAGAAGGCCAACAGTTAGTGGGTCTTCAAAGGTCAGCAATGAAAGAAACAAAATTACACAAAACAAAAAACATAAACCAAATCGCTCCCAAGTATGCGGCCATCGGGTTTTAGACACCTGCTGTGAACTACAGTGCTTTGGTGAATTTGGGCCTATCCTTAGTCGGTTTGAATACAGGTCTTGTCTCCGGTTCTCCCCGTAGCATTCCATGTTCTGGGATAGGCGGGAGGGCGATAATTTGACTGGTACGACACGAATAGCGCACCATACCTGGAACACCACTCGTCTGTTCGCCAATTCGCTTTCCTCTGTTTGCCGCTTTATGAATTAATTTTGCGTGCATCCTCCTTTACGCACAAAATAAGGGCACACCTCTCTGTTCCTTTTATGCGATAAGATAGAAGTGCACATCTTTGTCTTTTGTCCGCTACCTCAAAGCTCTCTGCAGCGTCTGCATCATGCCTTTTAAACTGCTGCGCGCTCTATTTTTTCTATTTTCTGGATTTCATCATTGGCACTTCAGCGAGCTTCATATCCTCTTTTTGTGCGTTTGCGGGCTTCGTTAGCTGTTTATCCCACTTTGACAGTTTCGTCATTGTTTATACTCCTCTGCAATTTTGCAAATTTCGGCCTCATTTTGCTACTTCTCACTCATGGTCTCTGTTTTCTCATAAAATTTCACTCGCGACAACACTATATATATATATATATATATATATATATATATATATATATATATATATATATATATATATATATATATATATATATATATATATATATATATATATATATATATATATATATATATATATATATCCGGAAATGACAGAAAGTGCAATTTCACCTCCGGAAATGATAGAAAATGACAAGTGAAATATCGAGGCGGTGGTGGTGTACGCAGCCATCAGATTTAAGGGAACGAGGAACCTTCGGCTGAACAAACAAATACCTCGAAATCGTGATGTATTTCGAGCTTTCACTATATTATTGCATCTATCAAGTTTTTTCTCAGATCATAGCAGAAAAATATCGGGGCAATGCCGTTCTTTCACACCGAACGTCTTAGTCGGCCAACTCTTGAATTGTTTCAAGTGACAAGTCAGCAACATCTCTCTACTGCAATTCATCATTACATTCTTTATCACGCCGCTGTCTCGCTATATTTCATGACATTTGATCACTCCACATTAACGTTCTGAATGGTTGAAGTCATCATGATAACTAGTTGGTTAGTACTGTTTCGAAAAAAGTTACTACGAGATAAACACTATTTTATAGCCGAGAAATTTTACAACCGTCAAAGGCAAGAGGCCTATACATGCAATATTTGTTGTGTTTTTTCAACTTCCTCAGTTGATGCAATTACCAAAAGCATCGTTTTTAGCTATCCTTACCGATGCGCTTTTCAGCTTTTCTTTTCATTTCTCTCTGCAATGCGCATATGTTGTAAACTTTCCTCGGAACACCAATATAGCAACGTTATTTAGTGCAAAATTGCCCTTGATCGCTTCCGTTCACCCGTACCGATGCGGTAATTTTGGGGGCACTAGTTGCACTCAAACAGGAACTGGAGTGCCTGCCAAAGAAGAGAAGATAGTCTGTGAATGCCACTTACTTGCGTAAAGTTTGTTGCCTATTTCAATGCCTATGCCATGTATTTAGATATGCAAGTATTTTTGCTTCTTGAAATTGTCGATTCATTCGTTCTATGATCGTTGAAATTCAATGTCGATTCATTCGTTATTGATTCAACTAATCGCTCGTAACTGTCCTATCGTCGCTACGATGTTTCTTTCGCGAGCGATTTCGCGTTATCTTCATCGATATTCTCACGGCGCATTCATCGACCATAAACTTTTATTATACTTGTTGTGTTTTTTATTTGCCAATATGAATTTAGGAAATTTAAGTGTGACGCCGTTGAAGTATATGCTTATTTGTGCGCTCATTCTACTAAATTTTTGCTATTGTTTAATTGGCTAATCGATTTATATGTCTTTATTGTTGAATATTCTCTACTTGGAGGCGATAAAAAAAACATACAAACAATTTTCAACATTATCATTGTTTTTTTCTAAGTGCCTATTGGAAGCATTCTATATACTTAAATCTTTAAAAAAAATTTAACAATTAAACAAAAAAAAAGAAAATCTTCGAATAGATTCTAGAGCAAGCGTTTCATTTCTTCCTATTGATGTCCAACTTTTATGGTCTCTTCAATAGTTATCTAATTTTTCAATTATTTTTTTTGGGGAAAGCAAATTTTACGATTGCTATTCTAGTAAATTTTCATATCAGTGTTGCTGAAAATGTGGTGGTTTATGCAAAAATGATCTCTATATCATAATTTTGTTTTGAGAATGCTCAAGAACGCTCTTAATTAAACGAAATGTTTTCAAGACGTGGACATGCCGAATATGATAGATTGGTAGAATTTAACGCTACTTGATATGATTTGAATATCGCCGCGCAATTACTCTCAAAATGCCAACTTCACTTCGACACCTGTTGAAGTACTATATGCCATCACTATGTGTCATGAGAAATTAATTCACTGAAATAAGGATGATGGATGATAAAGCAAAAAAAAAGGCAGCGCAAGAGTGAATCTTGTGTTCATAGCGCAATGAAGAAGCAAAATATTATATAAGAAAACTATCGAGAGAGATGCTCTGCTGAAACTGTTAATGCACACGCTAAGCGTTCCATGAGTGGAAATGATGAGATGTTCGATATCTTCGATATCAACATTTACCCATACGATGGATCATTTACCCAAATCATTTACTCAAAAGCAAAGTCACTGTGCAAATTCAATATTTACATCATTGAATGCAAATTAAATTTTTTTCTTTTCAGAAAATGCAATGGCCATTTTCATTTGTAATTTTCGTTGAGTTGTTGTCTCATTCTATGACGTTCTCACAATGTGTTGATGGAATCAACAATGTTATATTAATCGAAGATATTGGTGGAGGTATGTTAGAAAAAAATATACTGTTTGCTATGTTCGTAATCTTGATGTTTATTACAATTGTGATGTGAATTTTTGTTTATGGGACGAGTGAAACCTAAATTGGCTAACATCGCCACCTTATGGCATATTTATACTGACGCAGTCTTAAAGATTGCAAAAACTTTTTTCCCGGTTTCTCGTTGAATAGATTTTCGAATTTGGCATTTTATGCGTCACTATTTTTTTTTCGCGAATTTGGCATGATTTTTTTTTCTATATTTCAAAGCCTAGGCCACTCATCTTACCTTTTTTGGCTGCCATGGACAAATGTACCATCATGACTTCACGTAAGCAATATATTGTACTTTTATGTGCCAAATTTTCGCATACTTGGCCTTTTTAGTGGTTTTTCGGTTTTACGCAGACGATTTCTACAGTATTTGAACAATCCGTTTAAGTGTTGTTTTTCTCACTCGCTTGCTATTGCTTTCGAATGATTTTCCACTACCCAAACCCCAATTTGAGAGACGTTACCAGGCCGCGTTCTCAGAGCGCTTTGATTCTAATTTTAGCGAATTCGGAAATTTGCTCGTGCAAAATGTGTAATGGTAATGCCGCCGTTTACCTATATGTGTCAGCCTGTCCGCCCTCTTGCAGTATTTTCTGGATTGATCCATCAACTTAAACAGCAGTCACAAATCCTTGAAGGTAAAACCATTAACCTACCTTTTGCATCATTGGAAATCTCATTTTATATCCATCAAATCATATAAAAGCGATTGTGTTGTAGGGCATTCGCGTCACTGGTTGCATTAATTGTTGTATGAAAGCATTATGTATGACACATTCGCTGTTTGTTGGTAATTATGAAGCATCATGCTCAGGTAAATGGAATGGAAAAGTGCTAATGATGCCACCTATTTTGACAAATATTTCAATTTTTTTAAGATGCAGGTGGTGGAAATTGCGGTATAATCCACTAAATAGCAAAATTGCAGATGATTCCACTATAAAATTTCATGAGGTTCAAATGCTAAGCTATAGCTTAAAGAAGACACCGCGTTGCACAGGAGGCTCTCCTTCGGTGAAATTTCCTGGCTACCTTAAAGCTCATAAAGGTAGATTTATTGCAATCGCTTTCTTTTTAAATGCAAATTTTTTGTTCATTATTATCATATTAACAATACGAGAACGTTGAGTCCAATATATTGCGCATTTCCTTTCTTTACGATATCTGCTTTCCTTTTCCGCTATGAATTACCTTCTATAAAGAATTTCAAAAAAAAAGGAAGGGATCCACACTATCAGCATTTAGTCTTCTCTTGAAATTGTGATGAGATGCTTCTATAGTGGATCGTCATCATATTCCCCGTCGGAATAAATAGAGGATTCATTTGAAGGAAAAGTGGAAATTTCCCGAGCGATAAAAACAGAACAAGGACGACTTATTGCGCAATTAACTCTCAAACAGGATTCTTTTCTTCTCGGTGAAATTTGTAATAGAGGTAGAAGCGTCAAATATGTTTCCGCTGATACATGGTAAGCATTTTTATATTGCTTATTCCTAACAAGTGTATAACATAATTCTCGACATAATTCCTGAGAGAGATAAATTCCCGAATTATGATGATACGACAAGCATGAAACAAGAAAACATTTTTGATTCGATGAGAGAGCAAAGTGTGTATTGAGGCTAAAATATTCTTCCCATGTTTTGAAAAAAAAAATCAAATTGCAGTTTTTTGACTGTAGATCTTACAGTGATCTATCATGAAATTTTCGGCTCTTTGAAGAGTACAAAATGTGTCCTCTTATGTTTTCGTTGGCACAATGAGTTGTTCCGATTATTGCAGCTCTTTTGATTTCTGTGATGCCATCGGTGAGCAGCACTGCAATTTGTTCCGAAAACCCGGCATAATCACGTTAGACGACCTCTCAGACGCCTTAAAGAAGTTTCTTCCTCTTCCCACTGCACCCACGAAACTTGTCAACGTGAGTTTCTCTTAAATTTAAAGGATTTTTTGCACTCTTTGCTCCATCAAGCTGTAAACCTATGCTTCAAGAAAATAAAGAGATTGTAAAACATTATGGCGCCACTAGTTAGATAAGAGAATAATTACTGCCTGAGAACGGTATGGGGTAATTGGGATATTTCAGATATACTGCAGAGAGAGCAACAAGATTATGAAAGTGTTTTAGTTGATTCTTGGATAAGCCTATATTGCTATAAATCACCTGACCGTTCATCTGCCTTAATATCATCAGCAAAGGTCCCATATTTTCATGCTTCGAACCTAATACCTAAAGCGGCATTGCCCTTTCAAGATACGGGTGTCAACTTTTCTGCCTTAAAAGAATAGTGAACATCACTGTATGACTAAGCCGATGACCGCTTCATTAAGGCAATGCTAAATATGCAAATATTTTGAAGCGTTGCGCCGATCAACTTAGGGATTCGTTTAGCATATCGTATGATTTGCTAGATTTCCTACTTGACAATACTTTGAAACGATATCAAGCGTTATTGTAGACTTGTCTCGTTTCCACCGATGACGTCATCTTTCAGATTGGGTTTTAAAATATTTTTGTGTGGAGTAGGTTTCAATGATAGATGCATTATGGGCAGCCAATTCATCGACTTCCTAATTTTATCATGAAAGGCTTTACTTTTTTTTTCAGCTATTAGTTTGATTAGACACGTAATATATTATCCTAATTTGTGATTATTTTCGAGATTTTCCCAGCAATCGTTAAGTCGAGGCTACCGTCATGAATAACACTAATAGTGCAAATGCCTGCAACGAGGAATGCATGTTTGAGACGAGCACTACTTGCATTTCACTCTAACGTAAGAAATCGGAGGGAGGTGTTTCGCGGACAAGCCAGCGTTGCACATCGCCGGATATGCTATTAGAGAATGAGTAAAGTGAACCGGTAGACTCCATTAAATCCAGTAGACAATGATCACTGAAGATTTTATACCAATCAAATGGCTATATTGAAATGGTTATAAATTGATTCAAATATTCCAATCATAGCTATAAGGAGATAACATGTAATGTCAGTGGAGGAAAGCATGCGCATTTTTCCTCTTAGTGGCTGAATAGAGGCATGTTAAAGATTAGAACCTTCAGCATCCTTTATTCGCTGCCTCTTGATTTTTGGTACAAACAGCACTATCCATCGGCACAATCGGTTGCACTGAAGTCAAGGCCTTTAACCGACACAGACCATGATGACTACTTCAGGCCTTTAAAACTCCTGCTTCATCATACCGGCTTCCCGTTAAGCCACAACTCTGCACATAGCACACACACACCCATCAAACGCAAACTACTGCAGCGACCGGTTGTTACAAGTTATGCTGCAATGTGCTGATGATTAAACATAACAACAATATTCCTGTTCCCTTATTCAGGGTCAGTGGAAGGTGTCGGTTCGTTTAACTCAAAACGGAAGAGTGCTTGGCGAGTTCCAAGTCGGTAGGCGAGGCCAATGGATCAACGTCGAAGCATCTACCTATCGCGATGAGTTATAGAATTTCGAAGTGCAATTTTAGTCGTTGTTTTTGTTCGTTATTGTTATCACTCATCTATATTAGTATCGACATGCCATCTAATTTGTAAATGAGATTAAATCACCTATCAGAATTGAACTAACCAATAAACCTAATTTTATATTGTGGTTGTTTTCCTCTTATATAAGATTATTATTCAACGCAATCTTTACTTTTCTGAGCACATGCCAAGCGTCCTATTCATAAATTATCGTAAATTCATAGAGAGGTATAATGTATCAATTCTTTTCTAAATGGCTGTTAAATTTTTTGAAAATTGATTTCATTATTTTCCCATTGTATAACATTCATTTTAACAGATTTTCCCAACGAAATACACATCGATAAATTTGGTAATAAGACTAGAAGCTTAGAAGTTAAATGCATTAGTCGGCAATTGTCACTTATCTCTTGTTGACAACCGATGTGATTGCTTCTTTCCACTCAAATCGTTGCTATGCTCTTCGAGATCCGTGTTAGAAAATTCTCCATGCTAAGTCGACTAATGTGTTTAAAATGCGATGAACGTAGAATAGATATATGGTTTTGTATACTTTTTTTTTTAGTTTGTCACAGCTTTTATAATTTTGATACAGACTTACTGGTCAAATGAGAACAAAGTGATAAGTTGGTGCTTCCTGTAAGGAAACTTGGGCAAAAGTAGTTTACTATTGTGGATACAGCAATACTTGCTCATTTCCGCAATATGCAGCACTCTTTACGAACGGAGGAGGAAGAGGGGGGGGGGGGGAGGGAAGGAGGAAGGGAGCTTGATACGGTGTAAATAGTGCGGCTCGATCGGACGTTGATTGCTTGAGAATGAGAACAAAAATCTCTGAATAGTGATTGCTACAGGTGATGTCGTTCGAGTATTTCCACTTCAACGATGGACGTGCATTTTCGCGTCATTCAAATCTTCGTTTACTGCAGTTTTCGTTGTGTTAACAAGTAGTATGTGATATTTATAAACTCTCTGAAGTTAAAATGCTTTAACCTCTGCAAACATCATTGCCTTTCCCGCCTAATGAAAGGTGCTACGAAAAAGCTAGAAAGTGAGAAGACCATTGTGGCGCGGAAATTAATTTGGTCTCAAATGGAGTCAAGGTAGCATCGCATTATAGCTTGTAGCAGGCAGCGTGTATAGATAGAGCGTGACTTATCTAAGCATTTCGTTCCATTGGTGTTCATCCCGTCCCTGTGACCTGATATGCGATTATACCGCACAGTCTGCACTCATCGGTTTCCTTCAAATTTCCTTCGTGAGCTTTCAGTGCTAAATCAAATAATACCACTGTGGGTTTGGAACATAAAGGTCAAAGGTCGTCTTGAATTCTTTCAAACATGGGGAAA
Organism: Ascaris suum; assembly: GCA_013433145.1. Classification (NCBI taxonomy): domain Eukaryota; kingdom Metazoa; phylum Nematoda; class Chromadorea; order Rhabditida; family Ascarididae; genus Ascaris; species Ascaris suum. The sequence goes on from CM024180.1 coordinate 1,885,238, forward strand.
ACTTCTTTGATTTATAGCTTCCCAGCAATTATACATATATTCGTTTGCGCAACCTCCGCGTATCTGTACTGATTACGGCGTATTTTTCGTAAATAAATTTAAAATGTCGCTTCACTATAGTTTTCTTTGTTCTCCTATGAATAAAGATTCCTTTCAAAAATTGAAGAAATTCGTTAACGTAGATAAAAAGCATCAATGGCTGATAACATAGCACTTCTTCATATGGGAAGTCGTACTGCTGTGCTCAGCTGACCGCTAATGAAAGTAATGTCACGCTGAGACATTTCATCATATAAACAGAAAAACTCATTCATTACTAACGAAAGGGCTATTTGCAATCAAAAATAATTGATCCGGCTGACCGTCTCACAAATCAGTCATTGATAGGTAGAGGTAAGAGGTGTGGAATTGATGCTGAAATCTTTGTCACCGCTGCTACTTCTGGTCTTTCCACTTTCGTTTCGTTCATCTTGCTGCAGATTGCCGAATCACTCTAATTGTTCAATTTTAGCAAATTACTAATAACATCAAAAGATGCTCTACGCAGTCAAAAGTTGTAGCGAACACTAGGGAAGTCTTTTAGAAGAAGAAAAAATTAAAGCTATGTGAACTCATCACATATGATGCATAACTAAGCTATATTTATGGGCAACCGAAATCCATTTCTCATTGATTTGAATGTAAATGGAAAATAAGTAAGAATTACAACCATTGGCTTGTGTATTTGCCTTCTGTCGTTCATTTTTTTCATCATGTGTTCATTGAACCTCACAGATCGTCTAAACGACATTCTATTATTGCGTTCGGCAACATATCAACTTTTATGCCTGAATATATCGTTGGCACAGTACCACACGCAAAGTTTTTGCGCATTATTTGTAATTTTCTTATGAAGGCATATTATGGTGACATCTTACCTGAGTGTATTTGTGCATTTTCCCAATATTTGTTAATCAGAAGCTCTAAAAGATGAAGACGTCAGAAGCTCTAAAAGATGAAGATGAAGAAGCATACATAATCTCGCTTCAATAATATAATTAAAAAATATGTAGCAGTACATTTCATCATTTGCTTCTATCCATTATTACTATATGACTTGTGTGCTATTTGCGTGAAAAGGAAAATTTTGCTGATATGATATTACACCGATGAGCAAAGTTATTGAGAACGGACAATAAAAGTACTTTCCAACAGAGTATCTCTGCCGCACGTAGGCCGTGATACCTTTAAAGACGATACCTTGATTCCTACCTGCTATCAGTAAATAATATTCCTTGGAGCCAACGTTTTCAATTTATGAACTTGAAATGTGCGCAGCTTTGCATTCCTAGTCTATATAGTGAGCTTGAATCGGGTGCCTTGTCGCACTGATCGTCTTCTCTAGCAGAGATGCTCGTGTTACGAAGAACAGGGAAGGTCCACATGAGTGTCGTCTCGTGACAGAATGCGTCAAAGATCACCTCATTCGACTCTCGCGTCTATGATAGTAGATCCGTGATAAAAAAATGCTTTGTTTGAATGGCGATACAATTGCTAGATGATGATGGACGATAGAAGAAAAAGTACGCTCAACAACACTAAATCAACAATCATATTTGACACGCAGTTTGTTGGCGGAACGTATGAGACACATTTATTTGTAACGATTCACCTTGATGAAGTTTTCTTCATGCGTTAAGTTTTTAATGAGAGAAAGCGGCGATGAGCAAGCATAATGAGTTCAGTAAGCGTGAATCTTCCTCACTTTACCAGAGAGAGATAGAGAGAGAGAGAGAGAGAGAGAGAGGAGAGAGATGGGGGAGAGAGAGATAAAGTCCCTTCTCATCTCATCAGAGAGAGAAGGAGAGAGAGAAAGATAAAGCGCACACAATTCGACAACCACCGACGACGCATCGATACTCTCATATCTTTCAATACGCATTCATTATATCCTCAATTAGTAGCGACGAGCATCTATAAGCTTCACTTTAGCCGACGAGTATCGCGTGACGATCTATGCTAGCACTTCGCAACTATATTCTATTAATTTAACTGTCGTTTTTTTTCTCCATTTTTATTTCTTTATGTAAATTATCAGATTAGTATATGGGTGACCGCATTGTTCTGTGCAATGCCATTGTTCGCTTTAATATATTCTAGAAGTTTGACTTTCGGGATCTATGTATTTTGGGCTTAGCAACATGCTTTACCATGAAAACCTAAGCATACCATTAATAAAGTTAGCTAACCTCACCTTTCCCATTGCCCCCTTTGCTTCCCCCCACCAATTTAAAGAACGGCGGAATGCTTTTCGTTTTGACGTTGGTCACGTTTGCAACTAAGTCCATATATTTCCAAACCTTCAGCACCCTCTATTCTCGGCCCTTAATCGGTAACCTCAAAGATTTATCTCATTTTCAAGGTTGGAAAATGAAAAGGCCTTTATTGAGTACCTTGCAAACAAATTCATGTGAACACTCTACGCTTTTGTAAAATAAGAGTGAATAATTCGCTTGTAAGTCGAGAAGAATTGAGAAGATGCCGTTCTGCCTATTTGCTTTGATAATTCCTTAAAGTTAGGCACCGAAAAACAGCCAGTGTTGACACTTGAAGATATGGCATTCCCATAATATATGACCTGGCAAAAAACTTTCATAACGTTCAGTAAGAAATGTTATGCTTTATTGAAGAGCGTGTTTGTGCGTCTAAGGCAACCTTTCCTACTCGATTGCTAGAAGCTCTTTTAGGTTGTTATCTGACCTAACTCATTAAAAAAGGAAGCAATTATCGAAGGGTCCTCCGCTTTACACTCTATGTGCATATCGCTGCAATGAATTCACAAATGAGCACTAAAAAAAAATGGAAATATCTAAAGTAATGCCGCATGTGAAATAAATAAGGAGGCCAATAAAATTCCTATAGGAATATTGTATTATATTTCTTATTAAAAACGATATGAAGCATAGGGTGGTCCACATTTTCAGTTAATAACTGTTACAACAATTATACTGAAGTGTTGCGTATTGCATTTTCAAAGATAATCCGGCTATATTTCATTGAATTCAACTGCTAATTTTTATCGCAGAATGTAAATAGCAATCTCATGATTCAAAAAAGCGCATAAGTTGAACTGCGCATACTTCTAAACGTAGTATATATCCATCGGCAAGATGCACAGTGTAGGTGCTGTAGATTGTTTTCCTCACCTTCGCATGCACTATGAGTGCACTGAACAGCGATGCCATCTCGAGGAACACAGCTATGGCAGCGGACCTACTTTTATGTCAGGTAAGCTGTGCTTAACTCGAAATCCGTCATGGGAACAGTTGAACATGCAGGAAAGAAACATTCGTAGCTGTTGAAATTTTCAAACGTGGAGGTCCTTCAACTCTATCAACCCTGCAGGTAAAATTGATAGAATCCGTTTAATTAAACAACGGTGATCCAAGCATTGCCAAGTTGAATGGGCCAGGTAAATGTGCTCTCTCGAGAATTCACACATGGCAGCTAGTGCAACTTATGACACGATAATGATAATCGATGATTAATTAGCTCCTTCATAGAGCCACCCCCTTCTAATTACACTGATTAAGTCTTTTTAATGCCCCTAATTCAGAGTATAATCAGCACGCTATTTTGTTAGTTTGCACGTCTGAATTCCTCATATGAGTTTAATCCGCCAATGGTTCCACTCCCGGTCATAGCAGGCGGGAGTTGAAATTGGAACTAGTTTTCTTCCCATAAGGTGTTCGGTTAAAGCTTGTCGAGGTGCCGGATCGACCTTGAGCTAATCAACTACAACATTATAACCTATTCAAAGAATTAGATGTTAGGGTTTCTTCAATGCGTTTGAACGAAGGCATGGGTATGGTCTTAAAACAGCGCCTAATAAGAATCTCGACTTCTCCTCTGTTCCGTAAATACAGGAGATGTGTCTCTATGTAGCTTAGCCAGTGAGGCTTACATCCTCTAACATGCTCTTGAAGTTTGGTCGTTTTATGCACAGAGCGATTACGCCAGGATAGAAAGAGCGCAGCTAATTTCTGTGAAGGTTGCCTGATAAGAGGCGGAACACCTCCATTAAGGCGCAGAATGTCCTCACCATAAATCATCTAGAACATTCGAGAGGGCGGCCTTTGTGCGATTTTCCAGTTTTTGAATGATTTCACGCACTTCCATCTTTCAAATTATTTAGTATTTTCGCATGACCGGAGAAATCTGTCCTCTTAAGCTCTATAAAGCAAGTTTTGAAACTGTTAAAGGAATGAGATTAGTAATATGTGAATTCGTTACTGATCGTAATAGTGCGTCCAATGGTATGGTAGTATTCAAACGAAGACTGAATAGGTCACCATTTACCTGTTTCCAGCCTATATGTGTCGATGACCGATTTCTCTCCCTCCACGGATATGCATCAACGCTTACTCTATCCCAATCATGCACAGTGTTTGATTAATGTTCGAGTAAATGCTGTCAACATATTTTATTTGCCTTTTGGATGCTTTCGGCAGCAGTAGTTTCATCGATTGGTTTCTTTCCATCAGTGCAGCTATCACCCATTTTTTCCACCTATTTCGATCCTGTGCTTGACGCATCCGCTTCATTCCACATATGCGCAAAAGCGCATCCACCACCTCAACGGTGCCCTTTCCGCGTTTTCTTCCTATATTTCGTAGAAATTATTCAACAGTCTCTTTCAAAAGTTCGATTCGTCATCGACTGTCGTTCATCCTTGTCACATGACCAGCTTAACCGTAGCTTTCGTCTTATATCATTTTATTCATGCCCTTTACGCGAAGTCAAGATCGCAGGTCTTCATTAATGATATACTGCTGCTTTGCCAGCTATGTGTCGTTCCATGACACATTGAGTCACCCACCAATTTTCGTTCTTCAGGAAGCGTTATAGTAATATTTTTCCTTTTGCATGTGCGTACGAGCCTGTTGTTCTATTCCTTTCATATCACGTTGCATAGCAGTTTCTGGTCCTATTGTATATTTTCTACCGGAGTCACCGTTCATTTTTTTCGAAACACAATTGATGTTTCTTGATTGAGATGGCATCTAGGATTCTGATAACACTTACCGTAGCAACAGTCTTGCATTTTTCTAAAATTGCTGAGAGGATGGTTGAAATCTGCATCAACGTTACTTGTTGAAATGTCTCAATTCTCGAATACGTAAGCTTTCAAAAGAATATTCCGTCAAGTCTTTTGAGAATCTCCCGCGAGTGGTTTTGTTCAGTGATGAAGGATCGTTCTTTTGCAAGTCCTTTCTAACCATTCTAAATCGATCTTGTGTTTTGCTCTCATAAGATGATGATCATAGTGTGCGGCTATGGCCGTTTCCCGGATCGTCAACATGTCGTTGTAGGAATCATATCCATTGAAAATACACTTGTATTTTCTAATTTTCTTTCGTAATGTTCGGTTGTTGCGTTGCCTGAATTTATATCTTTACTCAATTTCTTGCCGAATTGGCTCCTTCTAGGCGTTCGTCGATGCATGTTGTTTCTCCTTCGGAAACTTTTGTATAGACCTTGCTGTTTGTGTCACTAAACGCTTCATCCGTTCATGATGCAAATCGAGATTGAGGATAAGCCTAAGTGGAATATTTTGCTTCAAATTAACATGGTCTATATGGCAGCAGTAACATCATGTTTCGCACCAATTCTTTCCCTCCATTCACCAGCACATGTAAATTGCGTCGGCTTAAACTTTCCGATTAACTGTCCATAAACTTAAACTGTCCATACAACGCGAAATAGCGACATGTCTAGACTTCGATGTCCGCAACAAAATTCGAAACATCCGAAACTTTGTGCTCATTCGAAGCTGACAGCCCTGAACGAAGCTTTTTCACGTCAACACTGCCTTCCAAAGATACTAGCACGGCAAGGCGCTATTTCATGTCAGCACATCAGAACAAGTGGTTGCCTGAATTTGCTGGAAAGGCAATAATAAAAGCACCAAAAACACGCTTTCTATGGAACTAATCGGTCAAGTATTCAGCTAAGAAAAACATTTCTTTAACAATAAACGAATTGCAGCAAGAAAATTTAATATGCAAATTTAGGCGGTGGCTTCTTATAACTGGAAGAAAAAATTATGAATCGTAACAAGGAAAGGAGAGTATTTCACTCGATGGATTACGTTATACTCATTTAATTTCATTTTAATATCTTATGTGATTTACCACACATTCATATGCGAAAAAAAAAACTGGTTTAAAATCTCCGAATTCAAATACATTTGAATTGCTAAGAGACGCTGAAAGAAAACTCGCGCAAAGCAATGCCCACACTTTAAGAGGAAACATGAACGAGTAAATTGTGTCCACGTTGAGAGACTTCAATGCTCTATTGATAACTTGAAATGCACTCCACCTATTTGCAGCTGAGTTAAAGTGGATAAGAAAAATTATTCGCTATTTTCGTCACTTTTGCTTATCGGAATACATTTGACTAGAGCGAATTGAGGCGACGATCTATCGACCATAGCCAACGATTTCGTCGATTTATTATCATGGAGACGATTGTTACTGATTGGGCTGGCGGTAGAAAAGCGCGTGTCCTCTCACGATCCCTTACGGGGAGCGCGCTTGCTGCACCAAGTCGCACTGATATCGATCCCAAAATACTCAAGGTATTGCAGCAAACACTTCATTAATAGCTATGAAAGTTTCTCAAGAAACTCTTCCTATGTGAGTAACATGCGATGAGTCGCTACATAGAAAGGGGTGCGTCCCCGAAATGGTGATAACTATCGACTCTCATCGATCGAGTTCAAATGCGAATCGCGTACATTGTCTTGTTGATTGGACGGAACTTCCTCTAGCTTTTTTTAACGACAGCAAAAATAATTGTGGAAAATTTGGTCTGGTTAAATATATAGCGGAGAACACTAAAACTCATGGAATATTTATCATCGTAGCTATAATGTGCAGGAATTTGTTCTTTTTATTTTTTCCTCAGTTTTCAAATTTGATCGGAACATTTGGTGGGATTTACGCTGAGATACTGAGATCTATGCGTCTTTCCTGTCTAAAACATTCCTGATATATGACAGTTGTGAAGTTTTAATTCCGAACTCTCTGGAAGGTCATTAGCTCGGGTTAGTAACGATACTGCTCTGATGGATTAAGGGAAAGAGGCATGGTGAAAATTTATTGGAATGTCCAGCGTTGGGAGACCGTGAGCTTTTTTCGACTTATTCCCTCGGTGCTGACTAAGAGTCGATCGGAGAAACATTTCAGAGTAGAAGCGCCGATTACCAGATTCTACTGTACTCCAGAGTTACAGACACAAGCTGGTGCGCCAGAAGCGACGGCTGTCACCAGTATGGAAAAAATTGCTAAGAAACGTAATAGAACGACTGGGCTCGTTTCCCTTATTTTCTTGTTTCCACTTTTGGCGTAACTTTTATTGCCCTCATCAACACAATTGTAAAACCGCCGGCCAGTAAATGAAGCCTATGGATTTCAGCATGTGAGAAGGACAAAGCCGCAACGATCATCATCGTCCAGCAGTAATCCTCTACCATACTCGAGTGATGGGTCATTACCAGCTCACCTCAGGTTCCGGCACTCATCGCATGAGTCTATAATCCACGTAAGCATTCCCTTCCCATCGATCCCTTTCATTACGCTCCTTGCAATTTTGTGCAAACACGCATTACGGCTCCGTTCCATGTGCTCATGTATGCATATGTGAATATGCGCACGTAGATGACCAGAACCAGACGTTCTAGTTACTCCGAATTAATATCTCGTGGGTTTTGGGATGAACAACGACAAAGCAGTGCTATGGACAAAATCATGCATAAGGATTGCAGGAATCTCGACTTTTTTTTTTGAGAATGTCGTTGAGGTCAGTGAAATTTTGCACAAGAATAACATCAAGTTCCATTAACAGGCATTACATGTTGTCTTCTCCAAAGCTTCAACTGATAACCTTGCGGATATTGATGAATAGGCCTCAATCATACATCTCATCTTCAGTTTGCATGAATTTTATGTGTGCAGCAATTTCGCAATAATCGAGCAAAATCAGATGCCTTTTTTTCTGGCGATGGTCTAACATTAGTTCCTTCCTTGTCCTTGTTCGCTGATGGTTAGTCTACCCTAACAAGAGAGATATGCCGTTGCAGCTATAACGCTCAGTTAAGTTAGTCGTTCTATAAGCACCTCTAGAGCAGAATAATATTTTGTGCTGTAATTGTTCTGTGGAATAGACACCGTGGAACAGATTGTATCGTATGTATAGTGGAATATACCTTTGAGTGAACTGTAAGAGTGGAATATACTGCGCTATAGGTCAAGCCGGCTCATTCGATGGATGGAACATGTTCATGCAGTGAACTAAAATGCAAGGAGCAGGATCACGGCAATGAGGTGCTGCAAAGCAACCACACGCAATCAGTGGAAGCAGGGATGTGTGAGTGGTCACGAGTGCTACGATCCGATAAAAATGTCAGCTCGAGCAGGAATCCGCCATTCTATCGAGTGTTGGAGTTTCTCTCATGCGGCTCTATCGAGGCCGCAACAAATGGACATATAATCTGCTCGAACAAAATCGGATATTTGCTCGTATTTCTTTTTTTCCTTACTTTATAACGGAGGACGTAAATTTTATGAAAATCTTTTGCAGCTGTAAATTATATATTCTTATTAGTAGGGACAGATTTTTATTGTATATTTTTCCGCTATTGAAAGTATTCATTTCACTCACAGTAGTCGGTAAATTTCTTCAAAAAAAAATTCTTTTTTTGGCCACTTAAAAATAATTTCCCAAAATATCAACAAAATTTACATCAGCGAGTGCGTACGTTTCCTTTCGTGATCGAAAATTTACGGGCAACTTTGCGAATGTAAACCTATTGGTATTTCCATACTTAGTTCTTTTCATTTTTGTTATTGCCGACAATCTCCTACTCGAAAACAACGGAAAATAATCGTGATTATTTCTAACGACTGAAATTGAAGTTCATTCGATATGATAGAATAATGCGCTTATGTGTTGTGATGCCCGATTCATTTATGTAGATTCGCGTTTAATGTTCACCTTCTAGTGTCGCTTTAAGCTAGTTAAATAAGCATTAATATGCATACATTTCGTTGTTAACTGCGTAATCCTATAGCGAGTAATGGCGGTATAAAAATTTGCATAAGAAGTAAATGGAAGCGTTTAGATTTCGCAACTCAGGATAATTTATTTGCCTAAAACAAAATAAAATTTGCCAACCTAGGACTGCGACCGAAATTAAGGATGGCGATTGAAGGCTCACGAACAAAACTTTTATTTCAAGGAAGCGGGACTTTCATCAATGAATGGCTCTCGGTTTGAATGGAAATTCGGCTACAATTAAAAACCGAATAAATTTACGCGAAATTTCTGTTGATCAAGAAACTGAAATTTTGGGTCTCAACTAAATTTCAGGTGTTTGACGGAAATAAACTAAGGAACTACCGTTAAATGATTCATTCATGTGTAGATTTATTTCAAGGGGAACAGTCGCAGCAGGAAACGCAGAGTCGAAATAGGGCAACAACGATGTGTGCAATGGAATGTTGGAAAGGGCATCATGGTTGTGAATCGTAACTAAATGGCGAAACTGTCGCGTAGAAGCTCTATAAAATGAGTAGTTGGCAGCGGGGGGTGGGCGGAGGGGGGGGGGGATCGAGGGCTTTGTAACTATACAGAAAAGGGGACTAACACACGGCGTAGGAAGTTAAGTACACTTAGAAAGAATGACAACAATGGGAAGAGACATAGAATCCTCTCACAGCAATGTGGGAATTCTACGTTTCCTACCCCAAAAAAATCTCCAGCGAACTCTTTCTACTCATTTCTATTCATTTCGCTGGAATTTTATCTTTTTCTCTTTCACCAATCGACAGAAATCACAAAATTTTTGAAAGATGAGCGATCAGAAAATTTATTCGGAACGGAAAGCTATCAATGACCGTTTTGGCAATGGAATTCAAGGAGCGATGGGAAAGAGAAAGCCATGCGTTCCCGGTTCAGCATTTATCTAAGATAAAAAGTATCGTCTAGCATCAGAAGATTTCGCTTTATCATTAATACACTTTAACATTTTCTAATATGATGTGGTTTCTGAGCCGTCGCTACTCAATAATTGAGTGGATTTCCATCTGCCAAATGCGTTATCAGCATGCACTCGGGGTATGCCGCCTCGTAAGAGTATGCTAAGCCATTTAGCCTAAGCGTCGGTTTCGCCCTATTCCACCTCAAATTACCCCCTCCAATTCGTGAAGGTGGAAGTGGAAGCGCTAATTTACTTTGGGAAAGTGGTCATGTAGGATGATTCACTGAGCATCCCTTGTTTTTTTCATGTGACGAGTCTGGACCATCCGCTAAATAACCCTTCCATATCTATAGACCCTTATTCAGACTTCTCAAGATATTGCTATGGACTTGTCAAAAGATGGCCGAAAATGTGATCACTCTCATCAAAAGGCTCGGTTGCAACCGAAAAAGACAGTAAGATTGCTAACCACATACTTTTGAGTATGTACAGGGCGAAATTTTCACTCCCAATCGAAGTTTAATTCCTCAGTCGTATTCGCCTGAGGCGATCCTACTTTGTGCAACAAAAAAAAAAATGAAGGCACACTGTAATGGTAGCACAAGACTCGCATTGCTGTCATTTGATCGCCGAAACGACAAAATATTCCCACAAGTTTTTCATGAATAATCCGAACAATTCACCTCGCAGTGAAATGTTTTTGCTCTATTTCATTATTCGTATGTTTTACATGCGAATAATGAAATAGGATATTCTTTTTCGTGTTCCTAGCCGTTTTGCGCACTGGCTAAACACCATGTTTGTCATTAACTTCAGACAAATTTACATGGTCATTGTGTTCGCCTATAGTGATAGGTTACATTTCAGCGCATAGAGCCATTGCAATCTCTAAAATGTCTAGAAAAGTTCAAATATATATATATATATATATATATATATATATATATATATATATATATATATATATATATATATATATATATATATATATATATATATATATATATATATATATATATATATATATATATATATATATATATATATATATATATATATATATATATATATATATATAGGGGCAAACGGTAACTCACTAGACGAAAATCTGCTGTGTGCGAAAAGCGATTAACGTCCGTGCTCATGCACACTGTTTTCCACTTAGTTGAGTGTCCTGAAATTGAGTGCGTATTGCTAGAGGGCACAGCTAGCAGAAATGTAACCTCGTATTAGTTGGATTTGGCTGAAAGACGAGAAGCACAAAAACATTATGAACGAAACTGGTGTAAGAAGGTTACTGTTGACCTCAAGTATACCTCCGTGCAGTAGAATAATGATGCATCACATACACGGACAAGTCATTTGGTCCCGCTTCATTTTCCAATGACGGGGGATTGGTGGGGGTGATATGGCTACACGAAGAATTGTGTTCAAATTAATATTGATGACGTTACAAGCTCATCAACAGAATAGATGCTGCCTGCAACATAGCCAAACGGTTTCATTTAACGCGTTGCGCTTCCTCGTTTATACAAGCTCGCGTAAAAAACACAAATATTTGGAGACCTTCCATTTGCCTTCTATAGGCAACTGCACGGTCTGAAATAGTAATAGAAGTGCAAATGGCCAATATTAACATTTACCTCTAAAAGTTTAAATAGGAAACGAATTGAATATATAAAGTCATAAAAAATGCACCATCGCTTTCACTAAAGTAAATCAGCAAGTCTAAATGAACTAGAAATAAATTATCAAAGTTTTTTCCAAATAAACAATGATATAACAGATCTTTCATAACCGTTTAATCTTGTATGGTTTCATTATCACCTAATTAGTTTTTGTCTTTGAAGATCCACATTTCTAAGCGCTCCTCGTTGCTTTTGTCTAATCTGTAGCGGAACGTTTCAACCTTCTTTAGAGTTAGCTGGGGTTTTTCAAGATCGATGATGCCTTCCATTGCTGCCCATAGAACAGTCAGAGCATTCTTTGGCAATGGAACCATCATTATACGCTTTTGATTGCAGACGTCGGATTTTGACTCTGAAGATTTATTCGATCAATCTCGCCTAGTAAAGACCTAGAAAAACTCCACAGCAACGAGTAAGTCATTAGTTTGAATACGAGTGCTTTTCTCTATCACCTGAAATCAATCATTATGCAACTCATACAACTCCAGGAAGAACTGCTTTAAGGTATATTCATCTTCCAGAATCTAACCGGTATGGAGACTCTCCGGAAGAAGAATACAATGGCCTGTAATTGTGGAAACAGCCAATTTCATTATCCAGTCGAACGTTCCATTGATATCGAGAAAGAAGCCACTCCGCAGGTATGCCATTAGGACTTTACTCAAAATAGCTAATATTGATATGTTTTTGGACCGCAAACGTCATTACCGTTCCGTTATCCAGTCCATCATCACATTGATCGGCATTTAGCCGGTCATATTACAACTGAGCACAAAATCCTTGATGCCTATATCCATTTTAAATAGTCTTCTTCATGATTCTTGCTCATCGGGAACATTGATATGAGAAGGATCTTCTTTTCCGTCCGCGTATTTCACCTGAAGACTCCAAGCGAGATTTACCTTGTACACGTCACACCCAAGCTGATTTCGGAAAGCGTATGACGGTGGAATCGTTCTGCTCGACTCTAATGTCCTATGCCGTCCGAAATCCTCATTCCCTTCCCGGCCATTGAAGTCAAACGCCTCTAGCACCCAAGGACAAAATTTTGTTTGCAAATTATATTCACCTCGTAAGTCAAGCGGATATTGCGGAATCGAATCCTCATACTCTCTTCTCCATCCTCCCCTCCACAATCTCATGTACCCCTATCTCACTTAATCATCTCCGCAGTTACTGATGATAGCAGCATTAAAAGCGCCGCCGTTTTTAAGGTACTACTGCAGTCTGAAGACGTCTCACAACTATTATTGCAATGATGCAGTGGTCATAAGATTTGGCCTTAGGTGATGGGTTAGGAGAAAAAACGGTTTCCTGACTACCAATTTCATGCAACGGTAGTCGCGAAAATTGGCCTCAGTGGACGTATCATGGGAGAACTTTGCTCACGAGGTCAAACAACATCTTCAATAAATCCCGCAGGGTCGTTTCGAGCATTACTTTTTAGGCTCATTAATTTGCTTACACAATATGCATTGTTTGATTTGCTGTTGATGGGGGCATTTCCTTGTTTGATTTTGCTGGAACCAGGACATCAATGAAGGTTCTTGATCCACGAAAACATTCACCGGAGATGTTTCCGAGCTTTTCTGTTAGACTTCCCAGAAAAAATGCTACAACATCGAAAAAAACTCCGATTAATTTAAAAATTATTCAAAAATACGAAAGCGATGCGTGACCGAATACAAAAAACGAAAAAAGCTACTACCTAAGCAAGCGTTAATTAATAATGCAATAAGGTTTGAGCAAATTATATCAAATTACTTTCAGCAAATCTTGATGAAATTCGCCGCCGTTAATCGTTTTGTCGCAGAAGCTCGATCTAAAGGTGCCAACGTAAGCATTTCAGTGTGCTCAATTTTTCTTATTATCGAGAAGTGTACCGATCTAAACTTATTTATTTAAACTTATTAACATTCAAAAATAATAAAATAATTTAAAGACACCTGAGGAAGTCAATATGTGCGTGGAGCTAATGCGGTTTGATGCTGCGCCGTAGGCACAAAAACACGAAATATGTGATTCAAAGATATATTTTAAAGAGTTCGCTCTGTATTTCGCATTGCAATCTTCACGGTGAAATGCCACATAAGTGACCGATCAACTTCCGATCAATACTGCTGCAAAATTTCATCTGCTTGCTATCAAGAAAATATTTTCCCACTTGTTCGATCTATAACCTTATAAATGGTTCTGCATCTTCCAACTGATTGAGACGCATATGGTGTAAAATTTTGCGTTGGGCGCTCAGAAAATTTCGGCTTTCAAGGATAATTTTTTTCCCCACTTGCAACGCATTTCGCCTTCTATCTATTGCTGTATTGTCCAAATTGCAAAGCAACTCATTTTATGGTATTATGCAACTAAACTTGATTATTTCGCAACCATACATATTTAGACTGTGGAAATTTGCATATACTCAAAATACGACTGCAATAAATGAGATGCACTATCAAGATATCGAGGCAAGAAATCCGGAGATTAGAGGCTCAGGAAGGCCACAACAAATTTCGATGAGATATGCCGAGTGCGACCTTCGAGAGCTTCGCATTTCATCTGCAATCCTATTTTCCTTATTTATGACTGGAATGACATCAGCATTAATCGCTGCTGCCAGTTCTTGCATAAAAATCAGAGTCATTCCCGTGGAGGCGTGCACTATTGTTGACGCCATTTTTTGACGCCATCATGCACATATCAAATACGTCATTGTTTAAAAAAAAACTACAGGAAAATAAACAGCAGCACTTCGACTACAAAGCTTGCATAGATTATCCTTGACATTTTGTGCACTTACTATGCATATTTCTAGAAGAAAAATTGCTCCTTATTTAAATTTTTTCACGCATTCCGATTGCAGAACGGCGAACTTATTAAGCACTTCTTGCCAATCGCTAGTTTATTCGCTATCCTCTCCGATAGCTTACACGAACAGAACAAAATATTACCCTTGCCATCTCTCGAAAATCCTGGAATTTTCACGAAAAAATTATCATAACGGCCCAATCACCCGCAGCACATGGCCCCTTTTGTAACTGGATATTTCCCGACATGAAATATACCTCACTTTTCTAAAAGAGCATAAGAAACCTGCTCGCTGCATCGGCAAGCATTTTGCAGAAGCATAAAATAGTAGAATTGCTATCCATAAGAAGATAAAATAAAAACGGCATTTCGAGAAATTCTCTCGCTGAATTTGTTGGCGAATTCGATTGGCATCGACGATTTTGTCATTTTCGCTCAATTAAAGCGACGTTGGTCTCATTGAATTTTTGAATTCATTGCACAATTTCCACGAATTTGAAATGCATCGTTGCTAAGATTACAATAAGATATCGTTCGTTCATTACTACAAAAAGTTTTTTTTTTGCAGGTAATTATTTTTAATGCCGATGGACAAGACTCTTGTCAAGCGATGGCCCTACAATATATAATGCAATATCATAGAATACCGCTAAAGAACGCAATGAATTATCTTAATAATATCGAAGATGTTGTCCCGATAAAATTAAACGAAAATTTCAAAGAGGCGCTTCGATTGTGGGATAAACAACTAGAGGAACAACGGAAAATTGAGAGAGCTTCTGTCTGGAAGGAAAATCGTGATCGACCAGGAAGTGTCGATAGTGTTGGATCTTTTCATAGTCAACGTAAAATTGCCTGGATTTAGCGCTTCTTATATTTCAAGGTTTGCGATCCACAATGCTGTATTTATCTTCTTGTTTGCAACGCAATGAAAAGAAGTTTATGCGATTGCAATCATGACCATAGTTATGCTTTCTCTATGAATAATCGTAATTGTGCTTTTTCGTTAATGCAATTCAAAATCTGTGAGCTGATTTAATCTTAACTTGCAGCAGTTTGTTCGCTTCTGCTTTATTATGAAACTGCAAACTTTGTCAAGCCCATTTTACAACTTCAACGCCAATACCTTTCCCTTCAAGATTATCCGTGAACATTAGTGGTAATGACGATGAAAGCAGTTGAATTTTTTGTAACTATTTTCCCCACATACATCGACCATCAATCAACGCCAATAAGACCATATCGTATGTATGAAGGCAACAACGTATATTGAATGCAGATGGGCTTAACGTTGACGAAATGCATTAATCGTAGTATGCCAGTAGGATTGTCATGCTAAGAGTACTAGAAACGAAAAACTAAAAAAAGCGGATATCGTTTTTGCGACCAACTTTCTTTGTAGGGAAAAAAATAAATGCTTATCAAGCTATTACATTCAGCATCTCAATGATGCCTCCTAAATTAATTAGTTTGATGTTTTACGTATAGTGATATAGTGATCATGAATCCTTATCGCGATAAATGTTTACTAGTTATCTGCATTAATTTCCTTACAAGCTTTGTTTATCTATAAAAATCCTTGTCTGCCTTAGATATTAGACGATGACCCCGCCTCCACTATTAGACTATGAAAAATTTCTTGCAATTATTAAAACTAGTATTAAGTGCAAAATTTGAGATATTCCTAACCGGCTGCAATGGCTCTATGGTATTGGATCTGACAAAGTAGTATGCAAATACACGAGCAGTTTTTGTGCCTTTAATGTTGATCCTCATTTTGTAATTGTTTTCTTATAAATCTTCGAGGAACCGTTTGATGTTTGCCTACAACACGATATGAACACATACAGAAAATGATATCGCTAAATGCATAAAAACGCTCTACAAATATTGCTTCCATAGTGGGAAAATAAGTTCGCAACACGAAAATGCGTTTTCTCGAAGATATTTCTTTTTTTTTTTAACACGCAAATAACAAATAAACAGAGAAAGCGGAATATAGAAGAAAGGAAGTAAATGCAAGAAGAGCGCCATAGTAAAAACAATATAGATTGGTTTATCAGAATCATAGTATTTCCTGTTTGGCTAATATATGCGCATAAAATCTGTTCAGACAGCCACCGGAAAAAGCGCACGTTCGTTCGAATATCAGAAGTTTAAAAAACCGACTAATCAACCAACACACAAACAACACTCCTCCTCTCGCCCGTCCCATTATGAGGTGAAAAGCAAAACACATCGAAATGAGACGTCAAAGAATAGCAAGATGAAAGGAGCAAGGAGTGGAGACAAGCTCTCGACTCCTCACATATCATACGAAAAGAATTCAGAAGAATGACCGAATATTCGCCGGATGTGGCTTACGAAGAACATTGATCCCATGTGATGGGCCTCACTTTCCATCATTAACCGACTCCGTCGATGATCCCTTCAGCATAAAATACTTTGCCCACCATCAGCCGACCACGTCCATAACCCACTCAACAGCTAACGACGTAAATCTCTCCTTGGTTTCGTATTCCTGTAATATCGAATAAACCCAACAGACCCATTTCCCATAAGAGCTCATTTATTTTGAGACTGCAAAATAGAAGGTAATAAAGGCAATTGCGATATATTTCAGCATTCAAAGCCTCCGACATATCATTTGCACATGGCGTTGATTGACATATTGGAGTCATTATTTGATGCAGTTGCTCCCGTACAGCAATAACAATAACAAGTATAAATAAAATTTACCATAGAAATACAAAAAAGTTGAACTTTTATCATACCTGTGATCTATAGTTTATTTGTATATTGATTGTTTAATCTGATTCATGTAATCATAGCGAAACAATTAGGAAGTAGTTCGCATACAACTACGATAAAGCGCGTTGCAATTATGGTAAGTTAAATGACGTATTGTCATCAATTATAAGTAGAAGTTTATGTGAGATGTTGATGACGACGAAAAAAAAAATTGTCGTCAGGTTTCAATAAGTGTTCTTGATGCTATATGTTTGGTCCCTTAGATTCCTGAAATATTTGCGCTATTCGATGAAGTGTTGCTAATATACCTAGGATCCACATGGCGCAAATCACTTCAGTCGCTATTAGGTAGGAAGTAGCATGGACCTCTGGCATTATGAGGCATTATCAAGTAGGAAGCGGAAGCCACCGATACAATGATGACCAAGAAAAGGTGTCAATGATGATAAGCGGTCATGTATACTGATATGTCCAAAGCGGCAAATGACTAGGAACATATTATCATGATGCGTGCATCAACAGCATGAAGCATATCGAAGCGGCCGTGCGGCTTCACTGAAGACTACAACATAAATAATGGACCCTCCTTGCTTTCACGTAGATCGGATGCATTCCACGAGAATATTATGCTGAATAAGTGAGTACGGAAGTTGACAGCTTGTTTATGCAGCGGAAATGTAGATAAAATGAAACTACCTGTGGTTTTAAATGAAGCATTGTGCAGTAAAAATAAAGATCTCATTTGCAAAACATTTCCATTGAGATTCCACTGACAGGAAGCGTGTATTTATGTATGACTACAACATTTTCTCTTGTAGATCTAATTTTCTTATTGCGATATTTCCTCTCTTGTAGATTTAAGCAAGTGAAGGCAAACAAGATTATGGAGGGCTACTGCTGCATCAGGTTGTTTCAAGTTGAGCTTTTCCAGCACACTTTGTTTTCTTAACTCTTTGGGAAAATGATGTTTTATTTTCAATTGCTGAAAGTTCTAATATTACACAGCTATTGCATCAGTGTATTATCGCAGCAACGTTCACCTAGTGGAAACGATCAGTATAATCGCTCTTCCATGATTGCGTATCATTGCTGCATTTCACTGATTTCTGTTCAACAAAGGGGATCACCAGCTTGCTGCAAGGTAATCGATAGCCTTATCACCTTATATTATTCCGAGAATTCAGTGCATGGAAAGTGCATGAACGAAGTAGATCAACTCTATAAAACAGCTGTCATAATATGTACTTCTTGGAAAGGGCAAGAGGAAACACATTTGCAACACCAACGGACGACTGAGCGGGAACATTGTATTTCAACAGAAACATCACGATTGAAAAGAAAGTATGACCGGAAGAAACAAAAACGCTAAATTTGAAACACAAAAAGAATGAGAGAGAAGAGGGAATCCGAAGCGTTCACAGTAGCGTTCCCAAAAAATCGTAAACGCAATGAGATGAATCGAACGGCGGCAATTGCAGAGCCAAGCATCCGATCGAACCGGACTGTTCATTTAGCGATGAGAGGCAATACCATCATTGGATGGGCGACACCTGGTTGGAACAATGTCCGCGGTTGCGTATCGTCTGGTTCAGCCTGCAAAATCTCTTCATGATTTCAAAGAATCATACCGAGGACCGCTAACATTTCTTTTTGAGAGCGGACTATGAAAAAAAAAAGAATTTCCCCTCATATTATGAACCAAATACCTCTGCATAAAATGAAGATTGCATTGTTGATTAAATACACATAACTATTGTTTCTTCACTTGCAAATTATGAATGAAATCTCGCTCTAAAAATAACTTAACTTTGAAGCACTTAACACGAAGCGCTTATCACTCGACTTAGCAATAAAGCCCAAAAGTTTACAGTTCGATGTCTAGTCCAACTCACATCCTTTCAATGCCACTGGCCAGAGATGTGCAGTGACAGTAATCTCGAAGCGTTAGTTTTTTTTTTCGCATACACTAATACGTGAAAAGTGCACTGGGACGAGTGTGTTTTGGAATATGGGATAAGGAAGGTCAATGAAAATAACGAGCGCAACTCGTTTCGATTTCAACGGATTCATAAAATAGCGTCCAAATAGCGGAACTTGGACAGGTATTTTGAAGTGGTCGGTACGGTGCTGCTAACACAAATAGAGTAAATCATGATTAAATTTAGTAAATGCAATTTATACTGTTCTGCGGTCAATCAGTTCACTTATGAAATTCTATTCGATCCGAATAATTCCTATCGTTGTTCATCCTCGCACAAATTAGAATTGAATTTTCAAATAATTGAATGCCTTTGCTATGACGAAGACCATTTTGTCGATCTTTGCTCCGCCGTTCTGACGAACGATGTCAACGGAAAGGCTATGGCCTGGTTCGACGAACGAGAACACAGGGTTCACACGGTATAGGTTATTGTCTGAACACTTTACCTAAAACATTTATACGATAGTTGAAGAGACCGCACCTTCAAAACTTCAATAGCGAGTGACACAACGGAGGTCGAAGATTTATAGGATTCAAACAATCACAGGGTTCTGCCATTTGATACCGTTTCAGTTATAATGCGACCTATTTTAAACTACGTATAATACTCATGGACATATCTCATTCATCTACTGCTGATGCACAGTCACTTCAAAATGATGAGAATGCAGCCTACGCATGCATGCAATAGGTGACTCAAATGTATATCTCTAGATGAAGGAAGGCAGAAGTTTGCCATGATATATTCAGTTTTCAATCAACAATTTGCTTCATTATTCTCTTTGCAACTAAGGGTACCGAACGCATAGGTTAGAAATATTTCAGAAAGTAATGCGTCAAAAGTTGCACGAGACAAAATTCTAGTAATACGAATCAGTAAATGACTTTAATAGCGCGACGTTCTTTGCTTGGATTGATCAGCAACACCTTCTGCATACCGCCGGTTGTACTCCAACGTAATTCAGTTGGCTCAATCATCATTTCTGTCTGTGGTTGCGCTGAAAAAACTTACATAATACTTTGCATTGCAATTGATGATTCAAATGGCCTCCTAGCAACTTAGAGAAGATCGTTGCTATGTTATAATTGAAATGCACAGAATTTCATCAATAAAAACTGCAAACTCAGGCAAACTGTAATAAATAAATTTGATGTTGGTTGCGTTGGCGTATATTTCCGGTTGCAACATGAAGTAAGATGAATAAAGGAAACAAGACAAGCTGGGCGCAACATTCCTGTAGAAAATAAGCAGTATCAGAGCACACTATCAGTGAAACATGAGAATTCTTTTTTTTTGTCCTAATTTGTTTTCCCGCAACTCATGAACTGCATGGGAGCTAGGTTGGAATCCCTGTCGTCATTGCTCGGTTTCTTTCGAAAGCAACAATCCATGATTCCGAGGAATGAGTCGGATGATCAGCTTCCATAAACTCATCCAAGTTCTCCATCTTGACTGTTTCGACCTCACGTTTGGCATCGATGTGATAGAGGATGATACCTCTTCTGTGAGGACAAATGAATCTTGAATCTTCAGCGTCTTCTGTATTATCTTCAATTTGTAACTCTGCGACCCTGCTGCAATTGTCACATGGCGAAAGGTGTAGCGGAGTGCTTCGGCTGAAAACCTCCAAGCATTCAGGATGACCTTCGGCAAGTGAAGATGGCATTTTGGTATGTACTGCGGATACTTATCATATCAAGTCACTGGGAAGGCTTCTTCTCTTGTCACTGAAAATTTTATACCGCTGTTGAATGGAAAATTCATAGAACACTAACCTCCGATAGGCCGGGAAAGAGCACTAAAGTCGACCACTTCCTGAAGATTGCATTTTTTTTCTTACATATAGAATATCGAAACAACGTCTAACATCAACTACATTGCGTAATTCATCGCGATTCAACCGATAGTAACGACAATAGAAAGCTGGCTAGTATTATGAACAGTTCTCGATGACAATATTTGGGCAGTAATCTTGAAAATGAGTGCATTACTACTCAAAAGTGTTTCAACCAAGTTTAACCTAATAAACATGGGCGGGTGATTCATGCAGTGGTTTTGCGAAATATCACATGGCTAATGTGGTGTCTTGATCGCTTCCCATACTCAGAATAAAGACACATCTAGTTGAAGTCATGGATGGTACATTCATAAATGTAAAGTCCATTTCGTTGCAAAAAATATTGATCATCCTGATTTCAGTCCAATTGATCAAACCCTGAACTAGGTCCACCTTTAAGTCCTTCGAAATCCACTGCTCACCCACCCCATATGCAGTGAAATGCTCCTATTACCCCACAAAAGAACGGAACGATGAGTTGATCTCTAGCATCTAAACGGGGTGCAAGGAAACTTATTGATGGTTGCAAATTGTCTGTATTGGAGCATGAATTGCTCTTGAAATAATGAGCGATTTTAAAAAATGTAATAGACGCTAAGAACCTAAACCTTAACATTTATACACTAAGGTTCACTACTTTCATTTCCACAATAGCAACCGAAATTTATGCTGAGCACAATATCCGGCTAGAATTAAAATTAATACAAACTATGACTCCGTAAGAATAAATTAGATTAAATTAGCTGTCAGAATTTAATTTTCTCATAATCATTCTGCTATTGAAATGATGCTCATTCAAAGAAATGCGTAAGTACAAAGAAAATAATAGAATGATAGATATCTGCAATTATATGAAAAAACACAACTAACCAATGCTGATGCATTTTTCTTCTCGTTGCGCAACTTAGTAGCGCTATTGCTTTTAGTCTGCAATGAATGGTGTTGACTTCATCGAAGAAATGAAAGAACAAAACACAATAGAAAAGTATAATTCTTGCGATCATTTGCATACGACTAAATTTGCTGTTTCACTTCACACCGATTGATCGAAACGTGCATCGGTCGATTACGTAGCATTGCTCGATTAAGAAAAAGTGCCTATAATGAGTCGTTTGAAATCTTATCTGAATATAACCCATCCCTTCAATAATACCTCATTTCCTCATTCGGAGGTCAATATATATATGAAAGTTTATCGGAAGTGGTTGTCAAAAAAAATAGGTCGAATGCAACCGAAAATTAGGTGGAAAATTCTCTCAGCATTGCGATATAGTTACGAATATAGCCGTCAAAGAACGTAAGAAGAACATAAGGAATGATTCGATTAGAACGATTTGATAGGTATGTGATAAGAGATGCACCAAGGGCAGTAGGATAATTAATCCAATTTATAATCGATGCGATAATTTATTTCGCTACTGAATATAACTTCGTTTCGTTCAGAACACATACTTCAGACGACAAATTTGTCAAAGGCGGTGAATTATGCAATGATCACTGAGGCATTTCTTTAAAATTTCGAGCATGATTGTGTCCCATAAGCTGTTGTAAATTTTAGTTCGCAAACCACATCAAACTCTTGACCCTAATCGCATGTTTTTGTGCACGTGCGTTTGCGTGTTCGCGTGCACGTACGCGACATGAACGCATATGAGCAAAATGAGCATGCGTATGATGTCCTCATGATGTGCATTTGTATGATACGTACGTATGAGATGCATGTGTATGTGAGTATAAAATGTCATGCGTGATGTGTATGAGCGTATATGTGTGATATGATTTGCGTATATTATAATGGGCGTAATATATGATGCATGGTATCTGCGTACACATGACGGATATGGGTGTATGTGCGTACACATGCGTGCGTAATGTGTTTAATATCAGGGGTATTTATATCCCTCAGTCTGTCTAATAATTCGAGCTCGAAAATAACTGAAGACGAGGCCAACAAAAAGTGATAAGTCCAATCGACCCAACGTAACTTCTTTCTTCATAAATGCTTTCTCTCCAATGTCGCAGTAGGCAAAAATTCTAATAGTCAGCATATTTCAGCGTAAAATTCGAGTAATTTGCTATAATTACTCAAGTCAGAATATGCAACCTCTCTGTTCTACTTCTCCTTATTATTCCACCCGCTGTCTTTATGATACTTTCCCGGCAGGCATTAGAATTTGGGACGGATTTCGGTCCCGAATGGAAATAAAACCTCTGGAGTGTAGCAAAGATAACAACCTTTCTGGATGAACTTCTACTGCGGGAAGCAGAAGCTCGTGTCGACCTCTTCCGATCCTTCGGCCGTTTCTTAGTGCGGGACCTCTTTTTTGACGATTGCGTTGTTCCAGATGATTTTGATGAGGCGCCCGACTTACTCTTACTCTTTTTACTTATACTCTTGCTCCTCTCATTCTGAGAAATAAACAATTTTTGGATGTGAATGAACAGCACGTTCTTCAGAAAGCATAATCGAACCATCAATTCGGCAACAATAGTTGAATGCCCACAAGTTCTCATTTTTTATTTCTCCGAAATATTACCACTCCAAAGGTAGGCTTCGAAGTATAGAATCTACCTTATGAACTGAAATATCGGATCCACGGTGCTTCAGATGGTAGCCTACAGCAAATCCCAAAATTTTTCGAAGAATCTGCGCAATTTTGCTATGTTGGAGCCACGTGCCTTTGCATACTCACAGCTATAAAGCTCTTAGACGCGAAACATCGAGAATGTTGTATAGTTCGCGCATCGACTGCGTAGTCCATGCTGAAAACATCGCTCTAGTTGCATCAGTTAGGGCTGCTGCGTTGAAGAACTTATCCAAAAATGTGCTTCGAGTGACTCTTGCCGATCCTCATGCAAGATTTGTTCGATTTGTAACTAAGATGCTATAAATCATTATTATATGTTTCACTCCATAGGTAAATAAAACTGTACGACAGCCTCCGCAGACTTCTTTTTTTCATTAGTGACCAATAAATGATGGTCACTAAGTGTCGGGTAATTTTCTGGTGAAAATCCTCAGCACAAACAAGAAGTGGCGAGCAAATGAGAAAATGTTTGATGTCATCAATAAAAAATTGGCTTTCACACGACTGGTTGATGAGTGAAGAAACACGGTGACCCTACGGATAATGCAAGCGCTGTTGCATTTAATGTGGTGCGATCATAAGTCTAACACATTATACATTATGATAAAATATAAATACGATAATATATAAACAATGAGTTTTAGTGAACAGTACGAAAATCCATCAAAATGCTACAACCTTTCGGAGTAAATTTTAAGCTGTCATTAAAATATTTGCCCGTTCTACGTAATCAAAGCGCTATTCAAATGTGATCGTCATACGGTTGCGAATTGCGCCGTATTAGACGCAGCATATTTGCATATGTCTACTCAAAACATCAAACTACAACAGTGATCAAAGCTGAAACTATGAAAACTTTAGAGGCTGAGAACATGTGAACTATAAATTAAGATTTTATTGTTTGATCAGTTCTCTTTTGTTGAGCATTCAATGAAGAATATTTGCTCAGGAAGGATTATGTGCAAAAAGGATTACATAGTAAATTCGATATTGCTATGGCAATTTTTATCTCAGAGCGTTGCTAATTCGGAAGGACCATGAAGGATTAGAAGTGTTGAACGGAAAGTGCACATGGTACTAGTGATGAAGTAAGTGATAAGTCTCATATGCGGTGCTTTCATTCGGATTCGCAAACATTGGAACGTTCGTCGGATGGCAGTTCTGTTAAGTGACGCACTGCGATCATCTTGCTGATAATGCGCCAATGTGATAAAAGTGAATGATGCTTAAGTGTTAACGGCACAGACGGCGAAACAATGCCATAGAAGTTATGAAGGATCGCAAAGATGGACATACTAGACTACCTCATGAAAGCAATGGTATTTGTGCTCTATGAAAATAAAGGACTGGAGGATTAAATAAGCTGAAGAGGTTGGCAATTCTGCAAAATAAAGGCTTACAGTAGATGGTGATGGGATGGGCTGAAGTTTAACGGGAGGGTACCGCTGAGATGTTGGTCTACAAAAGCCGAAACTGCAGAAATGAATGCAACGGTCAAAAGGTCTGTTAGTTGGACACTCTCCTCGACAGAGCGAATATAAGTGGAAAGAAGGCGGGGCGGCACCGTTTCTATTTCAGAGTTACCATATGGGAAACATCAACACCCAATTGTGGCGGTGCCTTCAGGACGTTAGAGAGGGACACCGCTTGGCCCAATTCGTGGAAGTCCGAGGCAGCGGTAAGCTATCAGAGGGTAAAAAGCACAACCGGAACCTTCTTGTCCGATCTAATAAATGGGGTGTGAAGCAATGAAGTGATCGATTATTCTTCGCGCCTGTCCACGTGGAAGCGTGATGGCACTCCTTTCTGCGCCGTGGAAATATGTTCAACTGAGAAGAAGACTATAGCGTCAAGACGTTGAAATCCATTTGAAGGGATATACAATCTCACTCAGGAGTATCGGCATCTTTCGATGAATCCTTCCATCAAATTCGTGGATACGCAGAAAATAGCTCAACTGTGACCAGCTGTTATAAGTGATGGATTTCGCGAAACAATCAGTGCGACCTTAGCACTCCATCAGGAGAACAATACACAGACCACCTGCCAGATTTCATGTGGTCGCAGAGGTTCACAGCAAGAGAACATAGATTTTTCCACTGCTGGCGACGTTGTTGTCAGCTCCATCTTAGTGAAGGTGGAGTCTGCCTCGTACGCACTACAGGTGAATCATTTCCTTATTTTGTAGATTAGATGACGATGATCTCTAATGCGATATTGATTGCTGAACCGATATACTATTTTCTACTGTTGTCAATTCATCAAAAACAAAAATTCCTGCAAATTTACCTGCTTAGGACGAGAGCTCTCACCGCATCCGAATAACACGGTCGTTACGGCCATGATTGGCAGCGCAACTGCGTTGAAGATCTTGAACGCCAATTCGAACATCCTTCAAACGATCTCCTATTGCGACTTCTTTATAACGCACTACACATATGCCGAAACTGGACGCCAACTTTTCGCCGATTACAACTGATACAATGGCAGCTGAGCAATTTTTCACAAACAAATTTTATGCAAATTTCTCATGATAAATTTCAAAAATTCACTCGTACATATAAACGTTGAATGTAAATTTTTTTTCTCAACATAAATTCCGCATGAATGTGAGGAGGAGATGTGAATTGTTTATGGCAAATAGCAAAGCGATCTACTTGTAAACTGGATTACTTTGTTACATTTAGTATTTTTTTCCCATCAGTAGTCTACATTCCTTCTAGAAATATATTTCATAATTGAAGTACTACTATAAATGATCGTAGCTCTTCATCCTTTATGCTATCGTTTTCTTTTCTATTCATATGCGTGCTTATGTATGTTAAACCGTCCGATAATATAAACGCGACGATCTTATTCCTAGAATAACACGAATGAGGTGATTTCAATATATATTATACGTGATCGCATATAATAAATAGCGAAATTATTATAAGCAATAAAAAGTGGCAAAAAATTTGCATATATTCTGCAAAAGGTCTTTTTATATTTTCAATGGTGAGCTTGCAAACACAAATTTATTTTCTTGGAAAATCCGCTCGAGCAAAAGCACCAATGAAATTGTGAATGTATCGACCCCCTCGTTCTCCATATTTCCTCACAAATTATGAACTGCTAATATTCTGGAAAACAAATTGTCCAGATGAGAGCAACCGGAAGACGTATTTTATGTCGGCTTCCCTGATGTCTGCCCCCTTTACTTCAAGCTTTATGTTGTTTTTGTTCAAGTATTAGCTGCTTTGAGCAGCATGTTTATCGCCTATGTGTATGAGAGAGAGAGAAACGTGGAAGGATGACTTTCTTTCATAGTCCCATTCTAAACGCTTCTTCAAACACTTCAGGAGCTTCAGGCTCGAAGTTCCACATTGATCGACCCTCTAAAGAAACTGCTTCAACTCGATACAGTGCCATTTTTCCAAAATCCTTAAACTATAAACTGCGCTATAAACATGCTTGCATAAAAGCTTGCTCCATTTGCATGGTGGTTGGAGCGATATACGCAAAATTATTCTTCTCCTCTAAACGTTATAACGAATCTGCATAAAATCACTGCATAAAAATGCCTGAATGAGCATCAACATCAGTTTTAGTTGAAGGACATCAGCTGTTCGGTTGAGGATATCGAAGCACCTCGTCAAGAAGTGGAAGCGAAAATCCGTTCTGAAATGCTGCTGCAACTGTTCGAGGTGTTCCAAACAGTTGCGCTTCCGTTTGCGCTTATTGCGATTGTTCTCTTCGGATGTGGCGGTGATTCGCGCCCCAAGAATGTGCAACCTCTAAGGTTATATCCTTTAACTTACGAAAGTTATCGGCGCCGACCATGATATTTTGATCTGTAAAGTTGTTTCAGCGTGAAACTTAACAACCATGCAGGAAATCATTTTTTCTCCTCATCGTCGATGATGAACATATTTTTTCATTGTCTGCTATCATGAAGATATTCGTTTTAATTAGCCGTCCCTCTTCCCAACTATGATTGAACGTTTGCCCATATGAATAGCATCTAAATTAGTGAGATATAATGTTGTCTGTAGCATATACGAGAATGTACAAAATGTGATTCTTTTTCAATGTTTTCGGCATCTAATGTCATCACACTGCATAGTTCTAACGATGAATGTATTAGTTTAAATATAATACCCTCACTCTTTTCTTACGATACAAATTTATAACTGAGCATCTTCGGACAGTGTGCAGATGTCTAATAAGGCAAAGATTAATTTGATACTGCCCACCTCATTACCTATGAAACCGCAACGATAAATTTCTATTTATAGAGTAAATCGAAGGAGCGTCCTTCGGGAAAAGGCCACTCAAAATCGGGTAAGTCAAGCAAAAAGAAGAAGAAAGGACGCTCAGGTCATGGCCATAGTTCAAAGGTACGGCTCATTCTTATCTTTAATTTCAGTCGTTGTTGATCAACAACGGTGTTTAAGAAACTACTAGTGATTGAGCATGAAAATATGACCTAACATAGGTTAGAGCGCATTTATACAACTGTACCAAATGAAGGAAGAATTTGTACCGGATCTCCTTTAAAGTATGAGGCGCAGTTCATTTGCTCACTTCGGTGGAAAAATCGTTGAAGGTGAAGTGAGCCGGAGCTGAGGTCTGATACTGCAGAAGGAACAAATTCCTTCGCGGAGCAATGAAATCCTGCTAAACCGTTTTCGGGGCTCACAAGGTCCACTGCGATAGTCGCATTTATGCACTTGCGCGCCTTCAACATCCACTGGATCACCATCAGCCTATCTCTTAATCGTTCTTGTAAGTATTAAATTATCTGCAGAGTAGCAAGAGCAAGAGCAAAAAGAAAGACAAAGGTAAGCCTAGTACATCGTCATCGAAGTCGGCCAAATCCTCAGAGTCTTCGAAGAAGACGTCGTCCAGCAAGAAAGGAGTGATGGATCGCAGCGGCAAATCGGCCTCTCATCGTTCAGCATCCGCCGGTAGACATTCGTCAAAAAAGGTCATTTCTTGCTGAGCCACTATATTCTATAATTTCATATACTCCTGCTAACTTCCCTTTCACAAATACTGTTAATTGATTTATATTCTATAGCGTAAGAAATGTCAACTGCAGCCTAGTGACCATTGGAAATATCGCTAACGTTAAGCGACTTGATGATTTTTGGGATTTCCACAATAAGTGCCTAACCTTAGTTGAAATATTACAACTATCAAATACTCACATCCTTTAGAAAATCTCCGTTTCATCGTCTTTTAACTCCGCCGATTTAGTTCAGCCAACTTTCTCCTCCTCATAAAGTATATTAGAATCATTTATTTAGGCGAAGAAAAGAGCCGATCTCATCAAACTTCCTGATCAAAAGCGCAGTGCATGTGAGGTTAGTTGAACCTGCATGTTTAAGGAATGTGCTATTCTCCTTCTATTTAACCCATCGAGCACCACGCTTTGATGCATTAGACGTAACAGTTGACAAAGTTGGACACAAGTAAGCTCCAAACTAACCTTAAGAAGTCGAAACCAAGGTCCTATATGGAAATGGGAGGAGGGGGGGGGGGGGGGGGAGGGAGCCGAAACGTACGAAACTACGGTCGATACTGTAGCAGAATTCGTGCTGTCACTCAAATTATTAGAAGACAAAGTCGACCGCCCAGATGCAATCATATTAACTATGCAAAAATTTAGTTGAATTTACAGCGAAAAATCAAATACTAATTCAAGACATCAGAAACCGGCTGGTGGATGCGCACACATAACGCTAATATCAAGGGCACTTTGCTATGAGGGGAGGACGGATGGGATGTAATGAGAGGGTCGGAAATGCACAAAAGTAATCCAGAATCGTTCTTATTTCAGGAGGTTGTCGACACTTCGGGCATTTCGCGTCCTATTGGAAGTTAGTGCTACGTTTTTCGAATCTCGAGCGGAACGCGCTTTTTTCATAGCACTGGTCAATTCAGCAGAAGAAACCTTTAAACTTTTCAATTCCTGGGCTTTTCGAAATTTCGGCCATGGAATCTTTGCTGAATTTTTCTTTCGCGGGAGGAAAATGAACCGGCACATTGAAGAGTTAATCGCTGTTCATGGCGCTATGTCACGAGAAAGGTTTAGGCTCTCAAGCATGAGCTTACAGGTGAGCCGCAAAAGGACGTGACAGTGGAGCCAACGGAGCTGCGTTGGAGCACAACCGGTGGCGTGCAGAAGGTCATCCTAACCAATCCGACCGAAGAACGCCGTGCCATCAAGGTTAGTTTACTGTTTACAAGATTGTTGTATAAATGGTGCCAACAAGCGAAGCATGAACAACAACGTTGATCATAGTTTTCAGCTCGACTTCTAACATATATCTATGTGACTCAGGATAAATTCGTTCAGGGATATGGTAAATCTGTGTCATTACTCACGTAAATCAGTGCCAGTTACTCACGGGATTAGGATGCGTAAACATGCATAGGCGTGGTCAGATCTTTTCGCAGCGAATTTCGTGGGATTCCAGACATATATCAGTTTGACCTGGGATATATCGGTTCGGAGATATAGTACATCAGGATACTCGATTCCGTTCATTATGAGCTCTGTCATGAAGAAAGGAAACTTAATCTTGAGTTATTGGACAGAATATTCCAATGAAAAGAAGAAGGCCTGCGGAAGTTCTTAAATACTTCCACATTTTTGACTTTGTGTGGTAACATTTCAAAGGATAGACAGTTCGACGAGTCATGAGGTTGAGAAGGCATCTCTGAAAACATCGGAATATTTTGGTATACGCTAATAAGAACATGAACCTTCGACTAAACGGGCGACTACCGACATGGCAACTAAGGGAAATATATAGTTTGATCATAAAGGATAAACCTGCCCAAGTAGTGCTTGTCATTCATGAGTTCAGAGAAACCTGGATGTTCCTTGGACGAAAACAAGGCCGTCATTGTGTTCGATAGAAACAAAGGCCGTCATTGTAAATATTGTGTTCGATACTGGTCAAAGCGAATGCCCGGCGTCAGTTACTATAGCTGAAATACTGATAATTACGCTAATTTAGTAATGACTATATCAGTAGGAGATTAGAGCTTTTAAACAACAACTTAAAACCTCGGTTAAGCCTTAAGAAACCGGTCTCTCTCATTCTGCGCCACCCTACTCGCAATTTACTCTAAATCCACTAAAATCCTGAGAAACCGGAAGTGTTGGCTACTACAACGGCGCATAAATACCTCAGATTGTGTTATGCCACAAGAGCCACAGGTCACAACTAACTGGTTTAGGTGAAGTGCTCGGATAATAGTCTCTACCGCGTCAATCCGGTATTCTCGTTCATCGAGCCCGGACAGAGTCTCGGTATAGACATCGTCCGCCAAAATGGTGGCGCCAAAATCGACAAAATGGTCTTTGTAACAGCAAAGGTTTCTGCTTACACAGTACTCATTTTCGAATCAATTCGTTTAAGGGATCGGCTAAATGGGATTCTACAATATACGATAATGCTCGATATCAACGATGATGAATTATGTCGCTCGTTGAAACAGTAGAAGATAAAAAGACCTCAGAAATTAGGAAGCGATTGAATGCATGTTCGAATGATTCCGGTGCGTGCTTAGGAAATTAAAAGTATTGTAAGATACCATGATCGAGCTGGAGGAAATGTTTGTGTTTAGGATGGGCATGAGTGGAGAGCGTGGAAGTAAATTCTACCAGTAGACTGGTAGCATTGCGTGAACCCAATCTCAGTACACGGCAAATTAGTATGAGTCGATTTTAACCTTCACATAGAGCTCAAGCATGCGCTAGGAATTCTCTATAGAGCGCTGCTGCCAGTTGTGATTATGGGGATAAATAAACATATAATTTGCTATGAGCCTTGAGTTCTGCACTGAAGACATGCGAATATATGAGTTCTGCTCACCGAATCAACTAGACTCTTGACTTGCTAAGGAATAAAGAAACCTGCATTATTGGTGAGACCGGTCGTGCAGCAATCGCCTTTTGGTGACCCAACCACCACAGAACGGGAATCTGACCGGTGCGAAGCGCATGCAGATTTGTTGGCGCTTCTAAATGTCGACATCTCGATTCGAAGTAGGTGGATCAGCTTGAGTGTTGATATTTATAGGCCACTCTGAAGTATAAAATTATGGCTAACAAATCTCCTAGATTCAGCATTTATGAGTTCCGAGTTGATATCACCGAAAAGATAGCTCCAACAGAAATGCATGGAAAGGACGCTTAAAACATCAATGGAAATAAAAGCACATGCGCTTTAGAAAGCCTTTGAATTTAGCAAGTGCTCTAAGGTTTTTATATGGTTTTCAGGCGAAGCCGGAAGACATGCAACCTCGTGAGCTCTTCGATCCGAGTGTTGCCAATCCGATGTTGGTGCTACCTCTCATTGCGGGCTAGACTATTTCCCCTTGCTCATTCCTCTTATTCCACCGTAATCGGCTTTTCATTTTTGATCCCTTACTTGCTCTTTGAAAAATATTCCTTTCTATATGAGGCGACGTTGGTCGCATTCGCTGATTATTTCTCTTCTTGTTTTTTTACAGTTTATATTCCACACCAGTATCTTTTATTTAATAACAGACAAACTCTATTCCCCTCTACTTCATTCACTTTCTCCATATACAGTAGTTGTATCTCTTTCATGAACAATAGTCAATCGAGAGTACTTGTCTCCGGAATCTCATCAATATACACTCATTGTGCTTCTATTCTCATTCCATGAGTCATTACGGTGGCAGTTATTCCAATACATCCCTCCAGATAGTTAGTTGCATAATTGTCGCAACGATCCTCTAAGCATAATGCCGTCGCCTTGATCTGATAAATAAAATTTGCTTCCGTTCCACAACGATCATCGCTTCTCATTTTCAGAAGACTTAATTCACTCTAAAAGAAAGTAAGGATTTGAAAATGTACAAAAAAGTGATCGGTCTTTGTGAACGTTATAACCTAAGCACCGTTATATTATGAATACATCACCTATAGACGATTAATAATATCAAAGCCTTAAATATTCCATTGAGCAGTATTTGAAAAGCACTGATAGTTGCTCAGAGGATTAAGTTCGTGTTTCTCTCATTTGAGTGGTCATCAACGTCATATGGAGAATATGGTTTAATCTAGACAGCATTGGTATACGATAACTGCAGCAGTGGGATAGTGAGGAAAAGCCTTTAACTCAGCCATGAAAGAAACCAAATATTGTTGAAGCGGAACAATGTGTATACTGCGCATGAGTAGAGTTCAGGTAGGTCTATGCTGCCTAAGAATGAAGTGCCAAAAGATAACGAAAGAACGCTGAACTCTATTGTTGCGAAGATTGCTCTTTGCTTCGACTCCGAGCGAGAAATGGGGG
The DNA here is from genome assembly GCA_013433145.1 of Ascaris suum. Classification (NCBI taxonomy): domain Eukaryota; kingdom Metazoa; phylum Nematoda; class Chromadorea; order Rhabditida; family Ascarididae; genus Ascaris; species Ascaris suum. Next base: position 1,918,236 of record CM024180.1, read on the forward strand.
AAGCGGGAAATGGGGGCAAGGGGGATGAATGTCGTAACGTATTCTGGCTAGCAAGGATGCAAAAGAGTTTGGACTACCAAGGATTAACTCCATACTGCCATTCTTGAGATCGCACACGCTACATAATGATCTCTTGGAGTTCTCATAAATGAAGGAGCGATGTCCCTTGTATAGGGCACATGGTGTCTCCTCAATAGTGCTGTGTTTATGTTGTGTTTAGTTTTCCTTATAATGGCCTAAACCGCCTAAATGTCGGCAATAAACCTTTTTCAACTTTCTTGCCCAACCGCCAGCGTTCATCGGGAACAGTATCAAAATGACTCTCCAAAAGCGCTCCAGATTGCTTCACTCATTAAAAACTTTGAATGCATCAAAGATACTCCGAGTTTGCAGCAGACAGTTAAAGAAAAATAAGAAGTTCGATATCTTTTGCAGCACTGTTAGCCACAGTGTGTCCGACAACATGTGGGGCTTCTTGCTGGAGATCGAGGCATAGAAGTGATACTCTTATTAGTTTTTCAAAGCGTGGTTCGATCAAGAAAGCGGCGGTATGAAACACTGACCCTTTCCCCATCTAAGGCACGAGAAGTGATGCAGGAACCACTACTATTCGTGCGACTGCATTTATCTATTGACGCAACTGCGTTTATAATTTATAAACAAATTTTTACTTCCAAAAGTCGAATTAACGAATGAAAGAGGGGAGCATAAGCAACTATCAACCGTTATTAATCACTCCCTTAGTTCAAAGAATTGGTGAAAGGAACATAAATACTTGTGCTCACAATGCTCATCAAGACCAGATGAATCACATTCGAATGACACAATCGTATGATGCTTCAAGCTTTAGACGACCGAATTTGCATGAATTTAGACTTTGTATAGCTCATAACTTCACTGACCGACGCATTTCCTCCATTATTTCTTCTTCGCCGTTTTCGACGTTCGCTCTTGCCGATCTTTCAGAACTTTTGCCATTCGCCAACTTCAGCACCATATTTATGAGGGTTCTCTGCAATGTGTTTTCTGATCGTATACAGCTGCCTTTGCATTTATCGTGATGAGATCGTCTTGATGAGTGATTCGTAGAATTGTTTATGCCACTTTGGATCGCCGTTTCGCTAATGATGCACAGAAATCTTCTTTCGTGCAGGAGGTTTAGTTGATCTCATTGCGCAGTTTCATTGATGTCATCAATGTGCTCGTATTTTTTCCTCCGAGCAACGATCCTTTTGGCAAATTTTATGAGCCTATCGTGGATCTTTTCGGTTTTCACACAGGATTTAACTGTAATCGGCCACATTAAAAAATCGTGTAAAGTATTGGTGAGTGCGTTAGTTGTAGGAATTATCTGACCGGCATCATACCTCTCATAAGTGGTTACTCACTTAGCAGTGCCATAGCAATCAAATTGAATGGACAACGTTGCCAACAATTCCATGCATTTTCCCGATAGCTATTGTCCATTAAAATTGAAAGCCAGCGAAAATAAAATCACTCTCTTGGGGAGCCTAAATCGCTATTATTAGTGATGTCATTAGTTTTCCTCAATAAAGACACATCATTATATGTAGATTCTTTAATTTAGATGCTACAGTTGAAAGTTTTGCGCAGAGGATACAGGGGATGTATATCAACAAAGAAATATGTTTACCCATCCTAATTTCATTTGAAGAATTTGAAATGGCAACCAAGGGAAAGATAATCTTCCATTGCTGAAGCAATCGTAAATGAGACAGAAATGTTTCGATGTTTTGTATGAATAGCGAAGAAAAGAAAAAGACAACGAAGACCAACGTAATAGCGTCTTCGCCTTAGTAGACCCCAAGATTAAGTAGTTCATCAAGGTGTGTCAGCACCTTCATGACTTTCATAATGTGACTCATAAGCAACGGATTTAGCGAAAAATGGGAAGTAGGCTATAAAACCTGTAGTGTTGCGTGAAATCTCGAAAAATCATCCGAAACGTAAACCTTTCATCAATGCCACATGATCAAGTCTTCTGCAACAATAGACGACGTCAGTTCCAACGTATTCGTGAAAAACTATGAGATCGAATGCCTTCGCTGATAACGATTTCTAGATGCAAACAATATCTAGTCGAAGTCCTCTGTGATATTTGATCCTCGAAAATGGAAGCGCTATCAAAAAAACGTCACGTTGATGCTATGGTCTACATTTTTTCAAGTCCACCTTTCCAAAACCTTAAACAAAGTTAGCACAGGAACTAAAATGAGAAAGATCCATCAGTGCGTGAGAATCACTGGCGAAAGAAGTTTCGCGCGTTTGCAAATTTCAACATCAGCTTATGAAATGAGTATTACACCGATGTTAATTGGGGTCCATTACTTCACTGGTTCCGATCAAGCTTGAGCCCACATCATCGGGAGTCACTCCCTTCTTTGGGAATAAATCAGCTTTGGTATCTCGGGTTCATCTTGGGAAAGAACTGCGACACAGAACTAGGGTGAAGGACATGGTATCTGAAATTTATGCAGCAAATCGGTTGTGGAGAAGGCATGCTGCACAAGAATCTGACAACCGCTGAGCCTGTCGCGACAGACTGGATACGAGCGAAAGCCGCCGCACGGAACGCAGCAAACAAGGTGGGACAGCCACTTGTACGGCTCTCTGGTCAGCGCTGGAATCAGAAGTAGGAGCGAATGGAGCTCGACAGTTCTGCGCCGTCCCTTGGCAAATAGAGGGATCATCAGATGAAATCAACTTCGGCCGCACGTCACATCGAGCTCAGGAATTAGAAGTTGAAAACGCTCCTATCGCACTGACCTCGCAAAATGGCTTAAATCACATCGAAGAACATCACTACTTACTAATCTACAAACGAGTAAATATCCGTATGACTGAAGCTTTCTCAACAGTAATAAACACATTTTATTATACCGCTGGATGCTGTAAAATCAAAAAAAAAAAAAAAACAATTTATTGGATCCATGATAAACTTGCATCATTAACTATATCGCTCGCAACGTAATTCACTTAAATATAAGTTCCATAATCTCTTCAATTATAAAATAATCATTTTCAAAGCAATCGGTCCTTCATAAACGAGCAAATGCACCAAATTCTATTGAGAGGTATTCTTATGCATAAAGGTTAGTAATGCAAAGTCACACACAATGAAAAGAAACAATATTAACGAATAAAACAATTCGCGCGAGAGGGATAAATCTTTTCTATGTTTAAAAAAAAACTGATAAAAATGCAAACGTGATGTGATAAAACAAGCGAATCTAAGGATAATGAAATTGAATCGAACGAGGTTCCAGTCGATAATCCATGAAATTCAATAGAAGCACTTCTTTTCACCGACTTATGGATGAATGACGATGGAAAATTTCCGCCAGCCAACACTCAACAATGAGTCAATCAAATCAATTCGAGCAGTCGAATTAAGCAACTTTCCAGAACGCATAGAGAAGATTCAATAAATAAAAAGCAAACGCAACAACCGAAGGAAGAATATAGAAACAACCACAAAATTGAAAAAAAAAAATCAAGCAAAATGTAATTTATCTCAATCAACACCAAAACATAGTCAATAAAAGAGATATAAACTGCGCAGCATTAAATATTTACTGAAATTTACGGACAAATGAATTGATAGCTGAGATAAAACAATAAAGCAACATTGCAATCCACTAGCGTATGAAGAGAGTCGGCAAATCAAATGACTTATATAACCAATAACCTCGAAACGCATACTACATCTAAACCATCTGAATTTTTTAAGAGGACTGAAAAAATTTTTTTCGTGCCATATCGAGCGCTCAGGTTCTACCTGGTATAGTCGAAATCTCCATTCCATATGAGGTTCGAAAGGCAAATCGGAATGAATCATAAATAAAAATGAAATTTAGAAAATAAGAACACAGTTGAGAGGAAGAAATATGCAAACGATCTGGAATTATGATAGCAACAAACATAACGGCATGAGCCTATTATGTGCCCTCCTTCTATGTTTATAGAGCGATTGCGTTGAACACATCGCGTGCCGTTGATTCATTCGGCGTGTCAACACCATCATCTGTGCCTCGACCACTTCCACATGCATCCTTCTGCGCACTAAGCGCTGCGCTCTTCAAATCAAATTTAAATATTTGCCCACATAATAAATAATTTTGCGAGCATTCGAAGGCCTCATTTCCTGTATGGAATGTTACATTCAAAGGTGTGTCCAACACAGTTCCCCGAAGAGATTAAAAACAGTTAAGGTAAGTAACAAAACATCTAAACGCCAAACTGTCAATCTACAACAGGCCATGGAAGGAGAAGCTAACATCCTAAGTTGACTAATAACCAAGTCAAAAGCAAGATATGTGATACTTATACTTCAGTATTTCCAATCGCTCTTCCCCTCGGGAAGTTGAAACTGGTCCTGCCACCCGTCCTCTGACCCTCAAACAGTTTTTTTGTTGAAAAGGGGAGGCTGGTACAGTACAAAATGTTCCCTCGCCCTAGCAGAAGCCACTATGATTCGGAAGGATCACCAGGTTACCGTATCTGCTAAACACCATGGAGGCATCTTGAACATTCTTGTTGAAGGCTCTTAACATTTTGATGTGAGCTCTTTAATTATGTGCTCTCCATCTGAAATGTTCTCTTGCATAGGATGCTCGCCTGTGACCGCGTTCGAATCAAGAAGGTTAATGAAGGCGAGAATTTAAGGGAAAATAAAACGCTGGGATCACTACGATTTTTCATCGAACAGTGGATGACTTTGAGTACCCATACGGTCAACTACACTCGGACCAGCGACGCAGCTGTGCGGAGACCGATCCAACCCAAACGCAAGGGTACAAAGTGAACGTTGAAAAGCAAAATACTCCTCCTCGACGTTGCGAAAAATCGAAAGCATGGTCTAATTGGTTGCTATACCAGCTTGTGCTCATTTCTTCCTGATATTCCACTGTTGGTAAAACTCGATTGAAGTCTAAACTCTGCCAACCACGAGTCATCTGCTCTTTGAGCTAGGTTTCGTAAATGATGCCGAATTTTTAATTTGAGCCAACGTTAAGGAGACCATGGGTCTTTCTGAGGCACTAGACGGCCAGATAAAACCAGAAAACCTGAATGCGGCACGTTTCTCTCCTCATGGAATGTACGTATCATACGTGAATAAAGACGGAAAAAACGACCAATACGCTTACCTCGTTGAAGGCAGGCGTCAAACACACTACCTGGTTGTCACCAACAGCTCTGCCGCCCTCCAATGCTGAAAGAAATGGTTGCGCTAAGAAAGCCACAAATTCTTTGCCATAAAATATAATTATTGTGTCATCGATTGTCATAGGAACGATAGTTTTTCCTCAGTCAAGAGCGACTATGGGCGGGATGCAATCATCGAAATAAGATCAGTGCTAATGTAAAATCAAGCTATGAGAGCGTTATTGTCGGAGAATAATAATAATGTGAAACTGACAAGTGCAAGAATTTTAATTTTAAAACAAGGGAAAACTCACTCTCAACGGTCTCCCAACCGCCATAATGAACGATCGTCACGGCGAATGAGCTCGAAAACTTCGACACTTTCACCCAAGGACGTGTGCTCACTCTGAAAGGTGAAAAATGCATCATAAAGCCGACAATATCGTTGACGAAAAATCGAAAAATCCAGTGATAGTACATGCTTCAATGAGCACAATCCAGGAATAATGATTAAAAAAAGCATTTCACTTGTTAGAATCCACATAAACAGTAATCACCGAACAGCGTGCGCCACATATGAAAACATTTCAACATGTCGCGGACGATGCCAATTAGACGCGGCACGGAATGAATATTCGCAATTATATATTCACTTATCCGAAATGCTCTTGAAGCATAAAAGACACTAAGAAAAGAGCTTAAGAAGAAAAGTCCGGTGTCATCCGGATGCATCATCTCTTTCATAACACAGGGTCTATTTTGTCTTCAAGTGGTCAAAAAGAGAGCCTTCACTGAAATACTCATGAAAGTTATCAACACATGCAAATACTTTTGTTTATCATAAACTCGACGAATATAAGTGGGTCAAAAGTCACGCTAGGAGTCCACAAAAAAAAGCGATTAAAGGCGCTCATGTGCTGGAGTAATAACTACCATGTCATCTTCAACAAAACTAGCGGATCACTAGTGCTGTAATAACAAAAGAGCGTTTTAACTGGTTACAGTGTTTACTATAACATAATAAAACACATTAAAATACAAAACATTGACAGGACATTTCAGCCATGTTATGAAAATCATCGTTTTTTCCGCTTCCTTCATATTAGCAGAATATTGCCTACTGCGTATACACTTCATATTGCTATATTCAGATATACATTTGTTATTAGTCACTTTCTAATTACTGCGTAAAACTTTTACCACAAGCTCAGCTAGTCTCGTATCTTTCACAGATGAAAGAATGTCAAAGAAAACTTCCATGACACTTTACCTGAAACAATGCAAAAACTTGCAAATTCTCAGGACTACAAATCTTTCTCAAGATATGTTCTTATTACTTTCATGAGCGGTCTTCAACCCATGAGGCCAGCTTAGTGAGTTCGGATATTCATTTTCCTGGCAAGCATAATGCAGTATTTTCAGATCGTATTTGCTAGCAACGCAAAAGTAAATGAAACGACGAAACAATAATAAAAAACTAAGAGTAATTACCTCGGAATGAATGATTTGTGATATCCCACAACGCTCGCCATATCCACATCAGAAATAGGACTTACAGAACCAGAGCGATCAACTCTCCGTTCACTCCAGCGACGTGATGCAGATTCATCCAAATCAGTCTCCACTGTTGCAGATAGTTCATCAGACATTGCCGATGAGGATCCACCATCGGGCGACTCCCGATCATCGTTCATGTGCTTGTTTGACGTAATCGGCACCGTCGAACTTTTATCAGGCACATTACATGATTCTTTCTTCAACTTCAATTTTTGTGACTCTGATCCTGAACGAATCAGAATGAGAAATGAGAAGTTCTCTTGGGAGCCGTTCACTTTTCTATTACCTTCTAACACCATAAAGGTCGAATTCAGAGGTATGAAAGGTTTCGATGAGAAAAACATACGCATGCCAACACTGGAAAGATTACCTGTTGCTACAGGAGTTTCCCATGCCAAAACTGGTCTGAGATGGCAAAGAAGCGTAAGAAATGAGAATTGAAATTTTCGAATGCAAATGTTCGAATCACATTGCAACTTCAAAGAAAGATGCGAAAATTTGACAAATTAGAATATGGCGAGTCGAAAACGGCAAAATTTTCATGGCGAAATTCCCGAGCATCTCTGTCTCATCTCAATTACAAAAAAAAAACCCCATCACATTTGAAAAACATCTAGACCATCCTCTTAGATCGCATAAATTCTTACGTTTAATGCGACACTTCCTACCAATTTATAAATTTTTGCACTAACAGAGATATAACGCTGTCATCGCCTTCTTGATATCACAATTAGCGGCGCCTAAAATTATTCAAAACTTCTTTTAAAACATCTTGTCAAAATAACGCCAGAAAAAATTTGACATTCACAAGAACCGTTTGCGTGCATTTCACCTTACGAGATTGATGAGCCGCATCAGTGCTCAACACATAACAATCTTTTTAGTTTTCAAGATGCTATATAATTTCAGCGTGCCTACTTGCGTATGCCTATCTGCTTGTTCGGTAATCTCAGCTATCCATGAAATTAAAACCAAAGATCACCACCTTTGGATCGATTAGTATTAACTAACCACTGATAGGAATATTAGAGAAGCATGAGAGCACCGACGAGAGGTCACGAATTGCAGTCTTTAGAGCCAATGAAATAGAGCAGCTGTCATCCGCAAGCATTGCTCTGAGTAGAACTGTCGCTTCCGAGACGGCACGAACCGCCAACTTGTCGCGCGCTGAATTCGGTCATTTCAGCAACCGTTAAGAATCATTTAAACAAACCTCACTGAATCCAACTATGTTATGCCTTCTACAGAAGAAAAGGTGACATATCTGAGGCACTGTCACTTCATACTTCCCTCTAAATTATATGGGTAATTCTTTCGCTCGAATATGTCACGATCATATTGGTTGCCCCGTAAAAAACGAACTCCTCATTAGTAAGTCATCTATATAATGCTAGATCATAAAGATTTTTCATCCTCTGTCCTCCTATTCGTCTCTTTCACATGATTTATTGCACAAGGAGAACCACTACAATGGAAGTGAAAACTCTAAATGATGTTCACACCATTCGCTTATGACAAAAAAAGTGCGCATAAAAATTGTTGTGCATTTCAGTACAACAATTACACTTACAATATCCAGATTTCCTCACAACTCAACATTACTCTTTCTCAGAGCAGTTCCTTCGGCTTTCCTTCAGAGAGACTCATGTTTGGATCGGGAGGAAAGGAGCAAGGGACTGGAGGCCGCAATCTGAGACTTCTAAATTAGTGCTGATCAATAGTATAGGTTCTCATCTCACAAGAATGAAATAATGCGATATACGGTTCAATAAGCGGTTCATTTGCGACCTTCATAGTTACCGCTTCTTATCAGTGAACAAATTTTCAACGCATCAAACTTTTGAGAAGTTTAATTTTTATACATAAAGAAGAAAAAAAAATCACCTATGGGACTGACACAAGTCAGATTAAAATGATGATCTCCATCAGCACAACGTTCAACCTCATTTACAATCATAGCCACGATCGGCGATGAGCGCAATGAGGGGAAAGATGAGTGAAGGCGGAGGGTTAGAGGAGGAGAAAGAGTTGGACGGATCAACACCAACGAATTGGCTGGCAAACTAAATATACCGATGTAAACGAAAGTAACAACCCCACTTAATTAGCAACTTCGAATATTCCCAAGAAAGGAAAAAACGAATAGAAAACGCTGACCGAATTTTGCCCTTTCTGTGGAATAAGACGTTGGTGACCCATCCGCACTGGCTGCCAAACAAGTGCCAAACGCAACCTAAATGCTCAAATATGCTAACGATTAATTTTCTTCAAAACAATGCAACCGATATGCAAGATATGCACAAAGAATGCACACAATGTTTGCCATTAATAAAACCAGCATGGATGCGCAAAAAAGGAGGAAAAATGATTTGACAATTGAAGGTCGCACCCAGTTACCTGAAAGGTAAATGGAAATATTTCTTTTATGCAACCTCCGCGAGCAATACCATATACTTAGCTCACCTTTGCACATTGTTACTTCTATTATTCATCGTTCAGAAGATCTCTCAAAACTTGCTTCTCAAGTTAATCTATTCGTGAGCAATGACATCATGAGAACGCAAAGGAATCTCATGATACCATTACGTAAACAGTTAACTGACTATTCATGGATCAGGCTGCAGTACATTGCAATAAATCCTTAAAAAAACGAAATCCACTGACTTATGATACGATTAGATTGATAATATTTGTGATGCCCATCTTCATAATCCAAGAATGACGTCATCCCAACAGAAAAAAAAACATATAACCTAAAACTACGCATCCGAAAATATCTTAATAATTCAGCAATTATAATACTACTTCACCACTTCTCTGCTCCATATGAAAAATAGTTCTCCTCAATGTCATTCTCTACCAAAAACTCTTTTCCGGAAAACTTCGTTCGACTGGACTCAAAGCTCCCTATTACATCCTAAGGCAGGATTTAGCAGGGGAATCTAGAGCTGTACAACAATATCTGAGTCTAAGGCATCCGAGGATAGGAGATTTACGACATGCTTTCGTCGTCCCAGTCTCTCCGCCCTCACCCTCCTTAACAACAATTGCTTATCCATCTCATGATCACGATTACGTACTTTCTTTGTGATCATAGTTCCTCGTATCTCGATGAGCTTCTTCATCAATTCGCATAGGATTCTGACTGAAATTTCCCCTGCTAACATAAGCGAGAAAATTGTTCTACGTTCTTATTATGTGCTTCTTCCACAATGCTCTATTTCATCTTCGCCTGTTTGCATTTCCAAAATTTCGTGCCTACAGCCGCACCAGTGGGACGGGCTTCAAAAAATTCCTCTTCGGCATTATTTCACTGCCGTAAGACAATAATTTCATAGGCATATTTCTTTTCAATGTGCAATAAATATTAGTTCACATCCATCGACATCCTTCCAAGCTTCGCTTTGCTTTAAACTCCCTTGAAATATTTCATCGCCATATTTCCACCTTCTCTCATTAACTGCAACGAATGTATCTCTCGGCCACTTCATAAAATTACGCTCAGATTTTTCAATTACACTTTAGCAAACGATCAGTAATTTTCAAAGAGAAATATGCAAATCTGAGATGGAATCTAGAGAGAATATTAATTAATAACATTCTCTGTTTAACCAATGTCTCTGCTGAATAGATGAGGAATACCTTGGAGGGTTACTTTCTACATAAAGTGACCTATATGGGGAGATGCAAAGTATATGAATCTATACGTCACAAAGCAAGAGTCAAGGTTGTTTCTCTTCGCGAGCACCTTTATTTGCAAATGTTCACGTTTTGCAGCTACTAGTCTCATAGTTGTAGATTCCCTTTCATAGCCACTAGATCAATGAATAGATTCACAGAAAAGCGTATGCGCATTAAGCAATTTCAATTCCCAATCCATAAAACACTCAGCTCGTGTCGAGACCTTCAACATTTATCAATGCCATACTTGACGCTCTATTTAGCTAACACATAATAGTGTCTATCTACTGGATATTACCACTACAAAATAATTCAATCATAGAGGAAATTCTGACGGAGAAATTACGAATTCTACTCTCAGCACAGCAAACTTTCTTGCTTCATATTTCTAAAATTCTACCGACCAAAAATCACTAAAAAAAAAGCACCACCACATCTAGTCATAGCATCGAGTTATGACTAATCGTTCTATCAGATCAAACAAATAAGCAACGCATTGCACTCATTCTTAGCAAATACGTTCGTGATCGACTGTCCCAACATCAAAACTACCAAATTAAATTAACTAACCAAAAGTTGTTGTTTTGCTTGTGGAGAAATCTCGGCACGCATTTCACGATTACGTAGCTTATCATATGCGACATTTCTTAGGCGACGTGTGAGTGTACGTGGCGAGCAGAAAGTTTGACAATTCTTGCGTGTACATCTGTACGTCGGATAGTTCTAAAACAGAACATTTTCGAAGCGCTTAAATACTCAGCATACAGGTCCGTACGACCCTCACAAAATCAGCGCAAATAGACCTCACAAATAGACGATAAATCCATATGCTATAGTACGAACGTAGAAAACTTTGGTGCTTATATTTACGCAAACAACATGCAAAATAGTGAATGTGCCTCGGTGAAGCTATATGAAGCCGATAAATGTAACTTCATAGACCCAACAGCATCATGCCTTTTGTCTCCCGCCGTGCTTCCGTATGCATTGCAACATCCACAGGACATTGAATTATGGTCGAATGCATCGATTAATTTCCTCCACCTTTAAATCCAAACTTCTAATTATTATGCAAAGATGAAGACAATAGAAAGGTGACGTTTCATCATCATACCTTGTGACAAGTGAAATTAGTGCACAGATAGGTTTGCATGCTCCTATTAAAGTGCACATAAAATGCATATTCAGTGCACTTTACGTCAAAATTTATGAAAAGCGCAAAAAAGACCCAAAACGATTTCTTTGTAAGAATAAAGTATTGTGTTTCCTAAGAAGCCAAAGTGCCAACTAATAAGTTTATTCGGATCTCAATAGTGGGCATTGGCTCCATATCGAGCTCATCTTCCTTCTTATGCACGAATCGTGCAACTCACATACGATACCCGCCAGAGAAAAGAAAAGTTCGCTAGACAAAATAGATAATCATCGTAAAATGAACAACTTTTTCAAATGCGTATTTCAACATCAAAGTTTTGGCAAAAGAAAAGATCACAGCGTTCATTTGGAACTTACCTTGCCGGTGGACAGCGTTTTATTCACTGTCGATATCCATCCACACGTATAATACTCTAATATCTGAACGAACACCAGTGTGCAGCGTGCATCAGACATCACATCACAAAGTCACAGTTAATGCACTCATTCAAATGACCTTATGCATCGACGTGACACTATCACCGATATCACAAATTACCTACTGATAAGGGAGATAAGGCGATAACAACATAATGCGGTGACGACTCATTGTTAAAGGGGTTGAATGAAGCAATCGATCCGATAACTAGTTAGCTCTGAAAGAGTTCCACTCAATCCTGGTAAAAACCATCTCATGACAGATTTCAAAGCTTTCCATCGAGATATTTATTACTCCAATATTGGACGATTTATTCTTTCTGGTATTCTCGAATCAGTCAGTAGAAGCACAGTCATGCAACGTCTGTGTCTGTCTGAGTCATCAAAATTAATCGCTTCAAACAATCATGCGGCTAAACGCCCTACAGCCTTTCATGATTTTTGCTGCGACTTCCACCATTTTGTAAAGCATTTTTTTGCCGACGATTTGAAGCACATTGCCTAAGGCAACTCTACAAACGTAGATTGAGGTGTTTTTAGAGGTAATCCGTGGGTTTGCAGCATTTATGATGGACTTTTTCTATCGTTTGTATAAACTCGTATTTAGAACTCACAATCGAGCGGTCTCCATGTTAGCCAAGCTAAAGTGCTCGTGAAAAACTTCGACGTTGTGAATAATTTTGACAAGCAAAACTGAACAAAACACAGCGAAGCTAAAACCCGCTCCGTCAAGAAAAAGGCAAGGCAAACCTTTACGATGCTTCTGTATCGGACTTTTCTCATACAAAGTCGCATATTACCACTACAGCGATGACAAGGGATACATTTCTGTGTGAAAAAGAACTCCCTAGTGCTGGCATCTCCTGCAAAAAAAAACCCCTCTCGCTCAGATATTCCATCGTCTCACTTTTGTCGTCCTCTTCCCTCCTTCCCTCCTCCTCCTCCCATTTTTCTGGAAAACACCTCCCAGTTCTATAGATTGATAAGCGTGTGAAAATTCGCGTTAAAACGATCACTATTCTAGAAAGCAATGAGAGCTATTTACTTTCAGCTATATATGCAAAAACTTTTTTTATTTCTATCAGAAAATGCTTCTTCTACTTTTACCTTAAAGTCTGTGAGCATATTCGTTTAAAATTCAGATGCGCACATAGAGCTCATTAATCGATAGCTGGACGAATCAGTCCACATTAGCAGTGCGAATCGGAAAGAGGAGGGGAAGAGGGGAAGGGAACGAAGCATTGAATTTAAATTGCCCCATAATATTATGATGAGATTTCGTATAGCTCGTTGCAGATGAATGGACAATAATTTGCGAATAAAAATTGAAGTTTTTCTAGAATTTACGAATAAGTGCTTACTTTTGCTCTTTTCTTTGAAAATGAGCAATAGAAATTCTTCACGATAGATCATATAAAATCCGCCTCCTACTAACTCTTCTCTGATGGCTGGATGAACTATGGAATATTGATTCATTGAAATGATAAACATTCCACATTGAATTATTCATGAGGATCATACCTTCAACCGTGATTCATGCAAAGTAAGCTGGTTACATATCAAGTCTTACTCTTCATATTCATCCTTATGTCAAAAAAGTGTCCCTCTGCAAACTCCTCATTGAACCAACATCCTCCTTCAAAGCTGCCAAAACCAAAACGCATTAGTATTTGAGGATTTTAGCCTGATTACTTGAGTCCTGCTTTCAAATTACGTAGCGAATTTCATCATTTTGTTCGGAATTTCCACAACTTTTTTTTTTTCAATGGCAACTATTAGAAAAAGAAAGAGGCAGCGAAGACGTTTTCTTCGCAGTGTTTCTTGAATATTCGAGGAGATATTCGAAGACGAATTTTGGGGAGGGAGTATGTAAGCGGAATGAGGAAAAGCACATGAACTAATGAAGGTGCGTGTAATGATGTTATGAACCAGATATTAGATAATTGCACGCAGCATTGTAATAAATTCCCTTCAAATTCAAGATTTATTATCGCCAGCTGCATTATAGCTGAAATAAACTCATGCCTCCTCTCCGCCCTCCCCCCTTTACCTTAGGCAGCATCCCACAAACTACTGCATGAGTCCCTTACCTTAACTATTAGGATAAAATGATGCGAGAAATATTACTGCTGGCATCAAAGAAGAACAACGATTTGCGATGCAAATGGGTTCATATTCCGCACTATTAATGCGTGCTACGTTTGCATGTTACATTTCTTTTCCGTAGAAGAAAAAAAGAAACGAAGAAGGAACCTAAGGGAAGGAACGATGAGTGATTTTTGGCGCTATTCTCAAAGAACAGTTCACATACGAAAACTGAAATCTTTCCTTGCAGCGAATTTTTCGATGCCTCCAATTTGAGAGAAATTGGCGCAGAACTTCAGGATATCCGGCACATCATGACTTTTGTTGAGTAATTCTTTTTGGCATAAAGGCAGATCAGAGCAATGAGAGCTTATATAAAAATAAGCTTACTTTGCATGAATCATAGATGGAATCAATCATAGATGAAGTCATGCTAGGATGCACGATAAATCGTAGATCAAGCTACACCTACCTCACTCACCTACGGAAATTGTACAGCGATCTTTGAAAATCGTGGGGAGAAGACAGAAACGGCATATAGATTCATGGCTCGTGTAAAGGTGGAAAAGTGCGGCGGAGCAGGCCGCTGGCCGCTGAAAATTGTACTACATTTCTGGAACAACCTATTCTGGATGATTTCCACTCTATCACCACGTATTTTTGACAGCCAACTGGCCACTACTCACCCCACCCTGTCAGAAGTGAAGCTCGAATAGAATGGAACGATCCATTGAGGACACACCTGCGAACATTTGACGGCAAAGTTCCAAATTGGTGCCACTATCGGAGTTTCCTGTACGATCGTCATGTTTTTGGTCTTCTTCAACCATTTGATCAGCCGGTGTACGCTCGGAAACAGCGCCTTGATCCTCCGATGGTAATTGGCTCTGCGGTTCTGCTTCCTCCATTCCAATTTACTTCGATCGACTCTTCCAGTGCTTCTAAAATATGATAAATGAAAGTGGTCTTTATTAACGGAGGAAAAAAAAAAACTAACGTTATTTCCGCTGAAAACGCCCCAATAAAACAGCGGAAAAAATTTAAAAAAATAAAAATGTAAACATTGAAATATCATAAGATTCGATAAACTAGTAATCTAATGTCAAATTTTATTTTATTCAAATAGAGAGGGAAATCTTGATGATATTTGAAAAAAAAAAAACTAATAAACCCATTTCGATAATATCACAATTTACTAGTAATTCTTCTTCTTTTGGTATATTCGATGAAATTTTGAGATGCTCAGCAAAAAAAAAAACGCTTAATGAAATCTAAGCGATGCACGAAAACTTCCTACGGCTTCCAAAAACAACCATCTCCCATAGCATCAACCATCAAAACTGCATTCAATTATGTCCAATGGATGGCACTAAGAATGCATGCAGGTTTTTTTTTTTTTTGCACTAACTCGAGCATTTCCCGCCATTGTGACACTCAAAACCTTTCGCGTTTTTGCGCTACGAAAAGACATCGTCCATTCAGTCGAGAAAGTCAACGCAATATAGCAAATCTTCCCCCCTCCCCTCCCCTCCCCCATCCCTTCCCCCCTCCCACCTCCTCCAAAATTCTAGAATATTACAAATTGATCGATTAGACTACCGTTATCTTTGTGCAAAATGTGTCCTAATCCCACACATTTGAGATGTATAGTTCCATTAACCTATGTGTAAACTTGCAAACGTTCCATTTACTGAATGATTTCATAGCTAAGTTGTACGAATGCTGATATCCTGAACTTTGTTATGAAATAGGACGAAGGGGGAGTGCGACTGTTTCTGGCGTATGTATAACCTCATCGATGCAGCAAGGGTTGTTTACTTCGAGCAACAACAACGACAAGATGAGAAGAAATCAAACACACTGATCAGGACACAGAACAGCATCCCATTTATATTCTTGGCTATGTCGCAATGCAAGATATCCGCATAAAGAAATATGACAGTAGTTTTGCGATCTTTGATTGGTCAGTAGTGAGACAGCGCAGAATCAGCACTCGTCACACTCAACATCCGGACGAATTTTCATGAGCGTTTCGCTGATGACTGAGATATCCGACTCACAGATGATGACTTGCGATCTATGGCGAGTTTTATACGTTGTTGTAAGCGTTGAAAGCTTACGGTGTGCAAATTGTGCAATAACACACTTCTTGCGTGGTACACGCTGAATCTCTAAAACCGTTACTTCGAACGTCCTTGTTTCCGCGGAGAAATAAATCTCTCGCTCATATGTAACGATGAAACACCTTCGACGTTAGCTGTCTTGTTCCGAAGAAAATTTCAACAGATTTTAACTAGGTCGTCCAACATTCGCTGAAATAAACCTGCCGATAATTGGTGACAATTTGATGAGTGTGAAAGAGAGAAGAACTACCTGGAACATATGATAATCGGAATATATTTTCGATCAACATACTGCAATTAGTACTTCTATTTTCTGCGTGGGCGTATGAAGTTCAGATTAACTGAAAAACGATAAAAGAAAGTGATGTATTTCTGACTTTTCGTATGCGTTTGACTGTTTCCATTTTTCAAACATAGAGCTTCTTTCGTTCTTCTCATTTTTTTCCTCCTCTTTTTTTTTTTCAGCACTTTCTAATTCTTCTATGCTATTCGTTTCATTCTTTACTAATCTTCCTAATGTTTTTTTTTCAGTGTTTGACCATTATTAATTTTGTCACATTGGTGTGTTTTTGTGTATGCGCTATAAACTAGCATCTCGAAGCAGTCATTGCCCATAATCATTTCCCTTCACATCGGTTCGGTTAATATTTACGGTAATGGAATATTATCGTGAACAGCCTATAGGAATAAAAACTTTCTGCATTGTTTTATACTTATTTCACAACTTCCCGGCAAGTGTTCGAAGTTGAAACTCCATCTCTAGGAACAGTCACTACCGTAACGGCATGGTATCGACGGCGATTTCCATGATGTCATGATTGCAGGTTTGTTGTATACCACTTAACGCCATTGGAACATCACTACACAAATAACTGTGATGCTCTGACTTCATATTGATTTACTTCTCATCATATACTGGTTAATGCGGTTGGTTTCAAGGAAGCATTCGTTGTAGCTAAGAAGTAGATGACGTCATTGAACAGGTAGAGATTAAGTGATGAAGTTCGAGCTTTCGATCTCACTTGCTGCACTGGAGCACTGCCATAACTTTACGACATCGTCTACAACTCTGTTCACATCACCATCGCTAATTTCATATTTCAGGTATATGATCGTGCAATTTGATGGCCTCATCGATGCCTCAATGTGATCATGGGGCTGTACGTTAAAAAGTGGATTACGGTAATTGATTTTAGTTGAGCGTTGTTTTCTGCTCGGAAATAGACGATATGAAACGAGCCACTCTATGTAATCGGCGAGAAAACGAGTATAATTAACACTATCGGAAGTGATGTTATCATAGCATCGCCCTTCAGCGATATCATTTTGTGAAGAATTTCGCAGTGAATAAAATGATTCTTGGATTGCCGTATATCATCTTCGTTCATTCTTTATTATTCATCACGTCAAACGTGTATAGCTTTCATCCTAGTAGAGATGTGTAACGTTGGATCTGCAAAAGAAAAAAGTTTATTCGGATGTTTACTATCATTACTATTACACGGCAATGTTGTATGCTTGAATATAGCCAAACATGGCAACCGTCAGTATATGTGGTAAGGAATTCTGTGAGACGTCAATATGTGAGACGCAAAACTCACTGTTGTATGGATGCTTCCCGCAACACAAAAAACTATCTAACTATATCCTTATATGTAATTCAAATATGTCGGTCGTTTCGTTTTACACTTTATATTTCTTGTAGCCTCTCAAATCTATGTGCAGAGATGTCGTAAATCTTCCAAGAATGATGCCTATTGTAACGAACTGTAAAGCTCCAACTGGCCAAGTGTAGTAGGCGATTGGCTATAAAATGATAACAGTTAGCTGCTAATGAAAGATGTTATGATTGGGATGGCAGAAGATTGACGAATGACGCTGGCAGAAATGTTGTGTGCGGGCTACATTCAACTGCGACTGAGATCATGAGTGGTTGTTGACGGATGACTCGCTTGCGCCAATGATTTTCTCATTATATAAGCTTCATTGAAAGAGATTTACAATTCTTACCAGCTTCAAGACTTTATTCGGCCCTTCTTTGATGGACGCTTAATATTTTCCTTCTTGGAGTTCTTCGAACTTAAAAGATTTTTGGTTGTGTTGCAAAAGTTTATCGAATAGAGTTTATTGCATCGTCGAGTAAAATGTTATGAAAAGCACGTGATGTGGAATTTATACAGACAGCGCATCAACGCAATTAAAAATAATCGCCCGTTGTCACGAGGTCATCATCTTTACGAACTCCTCATAATTGATCTGGAAAAATTTGTGAAAATTAGCCAGAAGAAAAACTTACAGTGGTTGTGCATTTTAGAATTTCTAGGCAACATTTCATGAGAAAAGAGCTTATTTGATTGAGGAGAATATCAGGTAGAAATATTGTGTTTCCTCATCCACTTCGCCATCTTTTTCCTCTACTCTCAAATCTTGTTCAATAATACCATTTGAGCTTGATATTGTTGAGCTTGAAGTGTAAATTAATGCAAACAGTTGTTTTGTAAGAGATAGCAATTTGCTACACGACTTCCTGCTTGACTTCATGTTATCAATATCAGTTTTCAAAATCTTTGCAATACAGTCGATCCATCATCACATAACGATGAATCCATGTTGCTTTCACTGACAATACACTGAACACTGTTAAATTAGGAGCTTTCAGATGGCATTCTCAACGACATAAATTGGCTACTGATCAAGGATTTTGCAGTGTGATAGCAAAAAGCCTGGTATTATTTTTTTCGTGCAATTGAAACGTTCAGCATGTCGGCATAAAAGTGAAGGCACTGAATTATCGGAGTTAAATTGCACTCTCGAATTCTGACCATTATAACGTTTGTTATCAATAAATTCAAGTTCTATAAAAGGCGGATTTATATAGGATATAGATCGCAATGTTTTAATAAGTTTTGCAGAAAGCACGAATCAGTACGAAAATTTAGGACGGCTAATGAAGAGTCGATTCGAAATGATGTTTCAAAAGTAGTGGAGCTGTTAAAATTGCAAGTGGATTATTTCACTAGCAAATGAATGATCAATAGACTATGTGAGCACCAACAAAATATTCTCAGAATAAGTTTGCAACCACATGAGCATTATGGGAATTCAGTAAAATTTATTATTGGATGAGGAAGAGGTTAATGAATTGTTGGCCGACAAAATATGCAAATTTTGTTGACTGGGAAAACGATTAAGTGTTAAATAATATCGAATTATATGCGAAAATTTGTTTGCTATGAAAGTGAGAAGTAATTTTATCGACAAAATACAATTCTACTATGCAAATAAGCTAAAAGACTAATGGATGCATGCATGGAATTATGGACGCTGACAATTGTTACATAGGTTGGTGAAAAGGAATTGGAAATAGCGAAAGCAGAACGAATAGCGTCTCGATTTCATTCATAGTGGAAATGCCAACTTATTCACCGTCCAACTGAATAGTCCAACAATCACTCGATGAACTCTGATCACGCGTAGAGGTTGAAATCACGAGATAATGAAGAGTAATTTCGCATGTTGAATAATTCACTTCAGGAAAAAGAACATTAACAACTATGATGTAGTTATTGTAATATGTTGTCGATCGATGAGATGATTTTGAGGTGAAGTTTTGCTCAATGAAGGTTGATTAGAATGAGAAATGAAGCTAATTCACCTGTCCATCACCATCGATATCAACTTCAGCGATTATTTCGTCGACTTCTTGCTCACTGAATTGCTCACCCATATGAGTCATAAAATAGCGAAATTCTTCCGCCGTAATAAATCCATTGCCATCACGATCGAATACGCGAAATGCTTCACGAATCATCTCACTATCTGTTTCCTTAAATATTCTATTCTCCCTTATTCATGATCTAGCTATAAGGGTTTAACCAAACGAGGAAGCAGATTGCGCAATTTGCGCTTTTTTCATTCCTTGAACCTTGCAAATAGTTTCCTCAAATTAGAGTCAAATAATGAAAATGCCACATAATGACTTCATATTTTAAGGACCAGTAATTCGTCCACAAAGGGCCCTTGTTGTTTTATACCAATTGGTGGGAAATGGGACATGTAAGCAAGCCATGGAAAAATATATGCAAATTTTTCTGCTTTCAAATGCATATATTTTCTGTAAATATTAATAGATCAAACGAATTATTGCATTGAAGATTGATCTACGATGAATATTTACCCAACAAATTCTTTATTCCTAGCTTAAGTTATGCATGAGCCGAAATTACCCGACGGGTAAACAGAGAAACACATGAATGCATACCCACCGGTATGAAATGGCTATAATGCGCTTACACAAAACCATAGGAAAGACGTGAGCTCAAATAAATGAAGAGGAAATTTGAATAAATTATCAACGCTGGTCGAACATAAATTGATGATTGTTAATTCTATATCATTTTTATGCAAGAGGAATTTCTTATGTAACGGTGATTGAATTCAGATATTGATGCACAAATTGAGCATTCAGACACCTTTGTGTCGTATTTATAAATCTAGATGAACATTAAATAAAAAAAAGATTTAGCGAATTCTGCTAGAAATTAAACCAATGTTCATAGAAGTGATGTTATCGTTCACGCTTATCAATAATAATTTATTCAATTTTGTATCGATAATTTTAGAGAACTTTTAACACTTTACCTTATCCATTCGTTTCATCATTTGACAAAATTCAGTGAACTCAATAGTGCCACTACCATCGATATCGACTTGATTGACCATATCTTGTAGCTCTTGTTCAGTAGGATTCTGCCCTAATGACCGCATCGCAACACCAAGTTCTTTTGATGATATCGAACCGTCTCCATTCTATAACGATGTAATAGAGGCACTAATAATTCTCCCGAAATTTTGGTTTGCCATATTGAGGTGGGCTATATCCCAACGTTAGGAGGATTGGATCGAGCTGGCGAGTAAAACCGAAACTCATGCCTTTGCATTTATAATTCTTTATTATAGGGGAGGGGGGGGGGGACGATGGAAACTGCTGGCGTATACAGTGCACTTGTGTTATATACAACAAAAAAATAGGACGAGATTATCCTCAAGTTTCATAAAAGCTATCAAAAATTCACTGATATGCATTGTTCGTAATAGCTAATCAAAGGATCATCAGAATGCCAAATATTATTATTAGAGAGGAAGAAATCATCAGCAATCGTCGTATCATTTTGTCTAGAGAGATTATCGACAATAAAGACAGTAAAAGAAGAATTGAATGAATTCATAGTTTGCCCATTAAAAACGTCAGCTGTTGAAATTGAAATCCTTGTTGAGATGAATTACTCAACCTATCGAAATAATTCTAATTAACCAAAAGGAAAACTTATTCTTTACCGGTAATAATAATGATCGTCATATTTCAGTAGTACATCAAATATTGCTACGATATATAAGAACCTGAGGTTAGAAATGACCGGTTTTTTTTCTGCTCATCACAGTTTCTATGAGAATAAAATGATTACATCAGTTGCCATATCAAAGGGATAACAACAATTACAGCTGGCGGATATTCTTTATGATGAAGATTATTGCTAGATTTATATTATGGAAATATACTTTGTTTTCGCATAAAAAATGATTAAATAATAGAAGCGTAATGAAAGTACAATTTAATTACCTTATTTACCATTTTTTTCAGTACAGAAGAGACTCAATATCCTATTGGCGAAATAAATTGATTTATACATATTTTCCGGTCTATTTTACCTCAATGAAAGAGATTTCTCTTTTTAAATATTCGGCACAACTTACAAAGATAAACGCTTTCCACATATTAATGGAAATATAGGTGTTCCTATTCATGATAAAGACTTTACTTCGAATTTGTCATCTCGTTAGTTGCCTATTATTAAAGCATTGTAATCAATAACGCATGATACTTTCATGAAAAGTTCAACTTAAATTCTAGCGTTTTTAAGTAGTTTTCTTAATGGTATTTCGGAATTTACCTTTTGACGCGAGATGCGCTCCTCATATTAATGAACGCCCTAAATTATCCTGTAATTGTGCTTTGTATTAAGCATGATTGCTTGACGGTCAAGTGCGCATTAAAATGGCAACTGAAAAAATGACATGAAGAGGACTAGCACTTTCGGTTTTGAGTTGCAGCTACCCACCTTGTTTATGAGGACTGTCGATCTATTTTCTTTGCTCTCCGAAGTTGGAGCTTTTCGAATGATTCCGGAGTCCTCCCTATCAAGAAATTCCCAGACCCTAGAAAACGAGGGGCTCGAGGGACTTTCGGAAGTCCCTGTAGTCTTGGAGCTCTCAAGATCCGAGCACGATTGAACGATTTTCTTGGTGTTCCGAACTTCATCGGTCAGCACCACATAATAGCACAAACATCGAACATAATTCCAGCAGTAACCACTCGGCGCTCAGTCAAATACAATATTTCTCACCAAGAAAGAAGAGCCTTTTTCTAGAGGTGCGATAATATGCAAATTGCAAGTTTTGTGATTTTTTACGCGTATATCTATCAATTTTAATGCTATTGTACAGTGCGCAAATGGTTTTGCGGAATAATTTAAATCATTCTTACTTACAGATTATTGAGAACGTCATCAAGACCACACACAAACAACGTCTGAAAAATAGTTAACGCTCAATTGCAATAAGGTAAAGTCTCATATAAGAATTGATCATTTACCATTCAATAATTTTCCGGTTAAGAGCACTTCTCGAGAGAGAAAATCATTGCCAACGATTTGAATCGAAAGTTGAAAGAATGTTTCTATTCAGCTAGTGCTAGTGAATCATATTGAACGGTATCTTCCATTGAACTAATTTTACAATATCTTTATAAATATTATTTCCTCAAATTGAGTAGAACGATATCAAAAGTGTGCTGAATAAATACCTCAAATTCTTAAATTTTTCATTTGCAATGTCAACACATCAATGTCGGAGAAGATTCATACCAATCGAGCACCACAATTATAAATCAAATTAATGAGTTTTTATTTTGGATGATATTATATCAATCGCTAAAATTCGATGAATTCAGGACGTTTCTCTCATACGATGGTAATATACAAACTGAAGGTGTTGTAATCCCACCTCTCATATTCGATGATCTTCACACCAAGTTGTCTTCCAAATTTCCCGCTAATAAACTCTTATTGCTTCCGTTATCGTCTTGTGAATGATCGGTTGATTGATGACTGCGTTGCATAAAAACGAATGAGGTAATAATCTTCAGTTGAATAAGCCTAATCAAGTATTGAAATAGAGATTTTTGAATTGTTAATTAATCGTCAATTTAGTTATAAACTATTGCTTAGATAATTTTTGAAATCTTCCGAAGGAAATAAAATATCGAATATTCGGCATTATGTTTGAAAAACAATGACGTTTAGATTAGCTCTTTTCACCTCATTTTCCTCACTATTGAGTCAAACTTTGATCGTCTATGAGGAAGGAACAAGCAGCATTAAGTGCTTTATCTCTCCACCTGAAGCAGCGTTAATTGCCTCCATGAAAGTGCGTTAATTCTTTGCTTTCTAGGCGTTACAGTAAAGTTGATTCCATTCTAAGAGCTAGTCTACCTAGGCCCGCATGCCTTTTGGAGTAATGCAAAAATGGAAATCCACTCAAAATAAATGTCCACCCTAACATTTGCCACATTGGTTTTCAATTCAGGTGGCAAACAAATCAGGCATGCTAATTATATGCATTCTTCAAAAGATGAGCTCTGCTCATCGTTATGGAGGCATATTTTTTCAAGTGGTAACTGCTCTTGAGAATTCAAGGTGTACACTTTCATGGAACAATGCAATACGAACATGCAAACAAGCTTCTTATAACAGTAACCGATGGTGTAAGAAAAAAGAGAGTACAGAAATATCTGATTCTACATTGTCCAAAAATTTTACAGGTCTTTCAGTAATTGCTTCCTTGGAACCTCTATGAGGAAAACATTGCGCGAGCATTACCATGTCTTCGTACATTCATTACTGATATTTCAGGTCACCAAAGCTATTTCATTGTTAAGGAAGTCATTTTTTTATGGTGCAATTAAGGAACTTTTTTTTGCAACAACATCCTTCTGTCATTCGATACCAACGAGTTGAAAAAAAAAATTCACGTGCACTACATCTTGAGTTCATTTATTTTTATGCTTTTCGTCTCAAATTTCGTTGCACATTCTCT
Organism: Ascaris suum; assembly: GCA_013433145.1. NCBI lineage: Eukaryota > Metazoa > Nematoda > Chromadorea > Rhabditida > Ascarididae > Ascaris > Ascaris suum. The sequence continues at coordinate 1,942,574 of CM024180.1, forward strand.
AAGCACTCTTGTTTTTCCTCTTCGTTTTTTAAATTCTATCATTAGCGTGATACTCTTTGTTTTCATCTATTGTTATCTGTCTATGATTTTTTCCGGGAGATCTAATGCGCTACTTTCAGCTTTAAATATATTTGCAAATTGCCCATCATATCTGATGCATATGAGGGCTAATATTTTCGACAAATAATGCGGCACATGCGCTCGAACTCATATTAGGCGGCCACATATCCAGGCAACACCTCAAAGATTAAATAGGACAATATGACCCTCAGGCTTGCCTTACATGTAAATGCCTAACAGCGCTTTCTCATATTGCGGGCAAATTCTACTCCTGACCACGCGGACTGCACCTAAGGCAGTGGTTTTTTTTTTTGCTTCAGCATTTTCACGATATTACAGTGCAAAAAAGTGGTGTTCGATTTAAGACACTTTATGCAGTAATTTACACTTTGTACATTTCCGATCATTTGTTTCAAATGATAAAACCCAAAAAGTATCGTTGAAATGCTTCTCAGTCTAAACTGAATTTTACCCACTGTTTAAATTCTCATAGAAATGGGCACAACATAAAGTGATTACTTGAAATTATAATTCATGTTGTGCATATCTGCTCGATCACCTTATGCTTTATTCAAATTTTTCAAAAGTGGCATCTGATGATGACCGCTTGTAAGTGACCACAATAGTAGCTAAATTCAAAAACGCCGATTGAAATTCAATTAAGTCTGTTTTTGCTCTCATATAATATATCTCATCCGCTTTAAATTATGTTACTTTAGTATGTGGTATCGGAACAAGGCAGGTGTAGCGCTCATAAAGAAAACAGCAGTGACTAATCCACCGGCTCAACATGATTCCTGTTATGATGAATTGGATTAAGTAGTTCATGCGATGCAATTTGTTTGATTTATTTATTGCTTAACAAAAATCATAGCTGTTGCTAAATGCTTAAGTAATCCCTTCTACCCTTGATGACATTTCCTCAGTTTTCACTCATGTTGTTATGAGCAGCTAAGCGTTAGATAAGAAAAGCAATCGTTAGTGATTGACACAGCTAATTGACAAGCATTCTGAATGAATATAACAACACAATAATAATAAATTTGATAGCGCATTAAAGTCATGTAGTCCAATCTAGAAGATTTAAGAGGATAATTGTGAAGCAATAAGATGATGTCGATTTTAGCATTTTCTTTGATGATCATATTTATATATTTCATTGTTAATCGATGTGCTCAAATGATTTGAAGTATATACTTAAAAATAAATGGATTTAAACTCATAACAACTTTTCATCAAACGCTTTTTCTAAATAGTCGAATAGATGTGAGAATTGAGGCAATACCATATGTGAAACTTCGCAGCGGATTTTTTTTTGCCAAGAGAATTAACTAGTAATTATGCTCAGTTTGAGATCAAAATGTGGCGATCTACTTTTCGGATATTCTATTAGAGCATACTCATTGCAAGCTTGTTGTAAAAGCAAAAATTCTAAAGCTGAATTCAACTGATACAGTAATGAAACTAGAGTGAAAAAGACAAGCTATAAATTCATTGAACATAAAAATAATATATATTGCAACCGTACATTTAGATTCAAGAATAAATTGATATATTCAGTTCACCTAAAGCCGGTCAATTCTTCTCGTCTCTTATCATCATATGCCCGGCTACATTTGTAGGCTTTGCACACTTGCAATAAATGTACCATCGTTTCTCGCCGATCGAGTGCGGATTATCCAGTACGTCACGTCACCTATTGACCTCAGATTGAATACAACTACCTGTCAATTTATTGTAATGTGGGAGGTGGGTGAGGGGAAAGGGGAGTGAAGAGGGCACAACATACTATATATATATATATATATATATATATATATATATATATATATATATATATATATATATATATATATATATATATATATATATATATATATATATATATATATATATATATATGTTGCTCACTGTGGCACAATGTCTGCTCATAATTTCATATGTCTCGAATATTTCCTTTGCATATATTTTCTAAACTTTTCAAAGCATTGCTATTCGTCAATATTCGTCAATATCGAAAGGAGCATATTCACGACCTTCAGTACTATATGCGATACTATCAATTACTATACACAACGCTGAGAAAAGATAAGGTGGTCTGTCTATAATATTCGAGACGCTATTATTATGCAAGAAACGCCAATATAAATTGATAAAGTGCATGAATATCAAAAATAAACGATTTTATTTCCATCGTTACGCATTGGCTATTCACTAAGGACAATATCGCCTCAACACTTTAGAGAACAACCATTTGACTTCTTATTTATCATTGTCGTTCAGCAATGATTTTCAATGATATTTATATATGAAGAAAAACTCTCATATCTCATTTGATTTCGAAATGATAGAAATGATAAACTAAACGAACCTTATCAAATAGACGAAATGCTTCTTTATATTCGGTTAATTCCTCTTCACGAATGCCCGTCAATTGATCAGTGAAAGTTAAATTCTTCCACCTTGCGAACATTGACCTCTTGCTCGCCGCCATTTTAGGATCGTATTTCAGGAATGACCCTTGGTATATAATCGAACTGCTGCAGTGTGATTAGAACTCGGTTGTATTTTTCTTCAGATGCGTTGAAACTGAGCGATTCAATATTGCGTTATCCAAGAAGATATAGCCGATGGTTATTTCCGGCTCGATGAATATATCACACTTTTTCCTACATAAACTGAAAATAGCACTTCAAGTAAGCTTATCGAACTAGCAGAGAATTTGAAAGAACATTTAGCCAACTAGTGGTTTTCAATAATCTGCTCATGTACGGGCGGGATAATCGTGACTTTCTCCGGCTGTAGATTGCTCCGCCCATATGGTAACTTAAGTACCAACGGTCAGCTTTGCTACTCTTGATTTACTTTCATTGGCGAAGAAACTTGCATAGTTTTTTTTTTCCCGTAAGTAAATTCATCTAATAAAATCAAGCATTGCCAACAGCAGTAAAAGTCACACCTATTGTATATCTGTTGTGAGCTTAAGAAAATAATATTGCGCTGAAGCAGATGATATTTTATGAAAGGAAAGAAAGGAATGATTTCATTTATCGAACACATAATAAGCTCAAATTGAGCAAAAATGATAGAATTCGTTGCCAATATGCACTAAACATCGAAATAAGAAATACAGTGGACATCAATCAGAAAAAAAAAAATGAAATACTGTTTATAGATAAGAAGATATGATTCATTCAGATTGTTTCGTTAGTATAATGTAAACAAAGAAAAAAATTTGCTTAACTCTCAAAAAACATCGATAACAATGTATTACTGCGAAAACTTCCCGAAACTAATAGCGCGCCAATTTAATGAATATACACAATGAAAGAAAATTCGAATTTTTTTACTACGAAATTTTTTCATGTAATTCATATTGCTTTTATTATGATAATATGTGCAAAAACAAATTTAAAAAAAATTTACATAATGAATTAGGCATGATATGCAAATTTCTCCTCCTTCATTATCTATTTGAATACGTTTGCACAAGTTGCTCTCAATCAATAAATGTATGAAATGAAGCTATCAATCATATTTCGACTATTTTAATCGACCATAAAATAATCCACTTTTTTCTTTCTCATTTGAATGAGTTTCAAATGAAAAATGGATGCAACTATTAAATGCAACTTATTTTATTTCCTCTTGTATTCGTCTAAGTTACGCCAAAAATGATGGACAAATGTGAACTATACTCGAGGAAGGTAAGTAATACCCTATGCAGCGAATTTTATAAACGGAAACAAACTAGTACTATCGTAGATTCTCGAATGTAACCTAACTTCATCACTGTAAGCATTCCTCGATTGTAAGATTGTATTTTTTTTTCATGAAATTTCACCAAGAACACAATTCAAGAAAGCATTAATCGAGATTTCACAGCAAATATGTGAATTCGAAATGAGCAAATCTATGCTTTCATCTGTTATTAGATATGATATGAATAAATTCATCAATACATAGTTGTTGATAATTTACGCACTTCTACTCAAATCTTGCAAACTTAAGCGACATTATATGTTCCAAGATGGCGTTCACGAGACTTTTCTCTTCAGGAACTTGATTGCATTTATGCAGTCTTTATTTCAGCGCTCTTATTTTCCCGCATAATATTTCATAATTTCGAGCAAATATACAACTTCCTTCTAGAAATACTTCAAAGATAAATGATGCATTAAGGTCACTGAACTGAATAGATATCATGTGATAATATGCGTACAATAAATGAATTTGTATTTTAATTCTCGATATATATTACTGATTAAAACTATGCACTATGATGTGATTGTTTATTGATGCTGTTGAACAGATTGTTTTTGTGTTTCATTTCCACTATTTACACATCGACTGTCAACAATCGTATCATAGACAGATTCAATTATACTCTAGAGGTAATATTTCAATCTATTCGCAAATCTTTCGCACAAAGCTATAGTGAGTTACTTCCATGATTTTGGCATTGTTGTTAAAATTGATGACGTATTGCGTTTGCATGCTTTCTCGTTTGTCGTTATATTTGTGGATAGATGAGTTTTGTCATCCAAATGCGGCTGCTTCCTGGAACAATCAAACGTAATCCGATATTATCACCTCAATGATTTTTGAGTTCGTGCAATCAGTGTGTTCTCTTCAGGATGGATTAGTTTACTTCATTAGTCTCCACTAATGTGTTGAATTTTTGCTTCAAAGAACACATTTACGAAAGTGGATGTTAAAAAAATTTTCCTTTTCTGGAAATAACTCCTAATTCACATCAAAGTTAACCAAAAGAATTTTGCCATTCGCCGAAATTTCCTGCAGATTCATTCGATGAAATTGCCACATGTACGTAAACTGTGAAATGTGTCATGTTTAGAAGTTGGTGAGCTGCCAAATTTCTATGCACATGATTTGAAAATTGGCTTTTTGCCAAAAAAGTGTAAGACGCCACACATTTAGGCCGAGTATTGGGACATTCGAACAATCCAGTGAATGTGCACTACTGGCCCGTATGTCCTTCAGTCCTGTTAAGCCTGCGGTGAACGTTGTGATGCATAAAATTTTCACGCTATCCGCGAACAAGTTGTCTATTTGCTAACGTCCTGCGTATCCTCACAATCAACGGAAAGTGCTCGAAAGGGCATTTACACAAGTGCGTTCTAAATGAACACGTTTCGAACCATATCTGCCCATTACTACGGGTCTACCATATCTGAAGCCTATCCTATAAGAAGTTGAATGATCTAATTCGCAACTGCGACAGTGGAAAATGTCTGAACGGAGGGGGGTGGAGGGGGGGAGCTCACCGGAGAGATCAAACGCTCTTCAAGTGCTCGACTAGTGTTAAGAATTGATGAGGGCACAAGTCAATTTTTGGAAATTCATTGCCGAGGAAAACAGAAACTAAATTTTTGATGTTGGAGGAAGATAAGTAGGCCAAAAATTTTGAGGTTAGGACGAGTGAAGAGAGACATCAGTTCTTCCGGTTTATGAAGCTAGAAAATACTTTGCCGTTCACCAACACTTTTCTTTCCTTTTGGCACTCACCAGATCCTTTAGAGGAATTTTCAGTTCTACCACCCTACCCTTATGCTTTACTCCTCCAGTGTAGAGGAAGACCATTGATAATCATTTAGTGAGTTTCCAGGAGGAATGAATAAATGAGGACACTACCACTGCACTTTATAAGTGAAACATTTTTCGGATCTCTGCGATCTATTGAATGAATTCTGGTCCAATGAACTGCTATAAAACAGGTTGCATAAAAACATATTTCATGAGGGGACGGTAATATGTCGGAAAATCTAAAAAAAAGACCTTTTTTTTCGCTTCGGTTGATTGACCTTCCTCTCTTCGTAACGAAATTTCCCCGTCGGGAAAAAAAAATTCTTTTGCTATTGCAAGATATACCGTCCCGTTCATCTTGCCAATTTTGCTTTCATTTTTTCGTTGAAAGCATCTCAAACAAACTAGCGCTTTTTCTTGCAAAAATTCATCTATAACGTTGCAGCATTTATTTGCATGATGCCTTCTCGAAATATTTTTTCCACTTCTCAATGCTGAGTTAATAGAAAATGTTTGAATTTTCTTCTTTTTTTTTTTGCTCGCGAATTATACAAAAGCCCTTGAGGGAGAATGCAGTTGGCTTTAATCGTTGAATATATGAGAGGCTCTGAGACTAATAGCTTTTCAGCTCTTTACGAAATAGACTATATGAAGAAGTCGACGAGGGTAAATTGAGCTCTCTCAACCACTTCGAACTAGTAAATTGACTTTCGTTTTTTTTTTTTCGACGAGTTGACGAATCCACGCAGATAACAACATTTTGAAGCACATGAGAAAGTTCTATCCATAATCGTACACGACAATCAATAACAATATTCTCCTTGGTCAATTTGCAGTATTCCCTTCAACCCTTAGGCTTATGGCTCTGAGTGACGCCGACAGCAGTAGCTTTAGCTTTGTTCTTTCCTATTATTTGAATAATTCTTTGGGGATAGCGCAGTATTCCGGTTTCCATTTAATTCTTACAACAACAATGCAGAAGAAAATTGCAAGAGCATAGTTGTAATACTGGGAATCTGTGCGTGATGGGAAGGCAAATGTAAGGCAAAAACATGAAATAATGGTTTCAGTTGTAACATTTTTCATGAATTTCACCGTGGAAATAGTCGGATGCAGCAGCAACTTTTCCTTGATTACGGCGCTATCACTGACAAAAAATCCTCAACTGTTATCGAATTTTGTTGGCGAGAAGTTGGGATTGAATTTTGTAGAAACTCTCAGTGCTATTGTACTTGAACCGAGAACTGCGGAAGCCCTATGAAACAGCGAAATCATTGATTTAATGAAGCTTTCCCAGAACGCTAGTGCGGAAGTCATCTCAGCTGATCTGTGGAATTTTCGTCCGCCTGCCTAGTTGTAATTATCATTCACTGCTATAAATCAGAGAGAATCCAGAGACCTCAGTCTCTTCGATCTTCGGTACCGATTGTCCACACCCAGCAGTCAATGATCCTGCTGCTGCATATAACTTAAAAAATGACTTCAAAAGATAGCTATCTCACTTTCTCAACTCTAAGAGTTTTCCTCCGAACCAAATACTCACTTGTTTTTTTTGGTAACAAATCTTCGAGGAACATATTCACGCAACTTCCATTATTACTCCTTGCGACTCGCTTCACAGCAGTGAAAGACCGGAAACCGCATTACGAAATGCGCAAATTTACAACGCTATAGTATGTATAATCAATCTGCATTTTTAAAGCATTCAATGGACCGATCATAAATAAGTGTGATGGTTCAAATGAGAAAACCAATAATCGCTTTGGAGGTATATCAGTAACCAGTGATGGTATTCTAAAACCAGTGATCAATGACCAATTATATTAAGGATATTTCTGAGAAATTGTTGTCACGCATTCCTTCTAAGCAATTTTATTTTGCGATGAGAAGGCAACTTTGAACGAGAAATTTTTGATTCGTTCACTGCTCACATTAATTCCATTGTAGACTGACAATGACCTCAATAACAAACAGTCATTCGATAGGCGATTGAGATAAATGGTATAGATGAATGCCCGTCTACTTTGCGCCTCTATCCGTATTTTTCGAGTTGCTTACGGTTTTGAGTTATGGTGAAGCCTCTTTTGAAAACATTGAAAAACGCCCACGTTGTTTTTAATTGGTCCTTCCATTTCGTTATGTCAATTCATTAGATGATATCCGCAAATCTTAATCCGAAGGTTTATGCTATTCCTTTCATTTCATAAAATAATTTCTTCATTAGCAGCTGCATTTTCCTCTGATGCGATTCCTCTTAGCAAAGATCAGTACGGAATCAGCTGGATGATATTTCTGAGGATTTTTTCTCACTGAAGAAATATGACCTTGACGAATAAAAGTTGTGAAATTCAATAGTTGTCCGAAAATTTCATTAGACGGTTTAAATAGAATTCGCATAGAAGGAAAATCATCGGCGGCTCTTATTTTCGAGACTATAACGCCGATCTATAACGTTCAAACGTTATAAATCGATTGGATAGTTCAAATTTTTGAAAGCAAATAATAATTATCATTATTTCATGCTTTCGATTAATTTCTTCCAGCAATAATTATTGTAGTTGATTTCCTTTATTAATGAAAAGTTTATATTTGAATGAGTTTTATTATTGAATGAAGATACATTTCGTATTGGATTTACTTTTTATGCGTCAAGTACTTTTGACCTTTTATAATACGCTTATGATTTATAAGTCAAAGGCCGAAAACTTTCTAATGAATCAGAAGATATGTGTTGATTATTCTCGGAAAGAAGCTGAATTCTTTTCTATATGTGAATGATAAATTAAATTCTTGACAGAATATCGATTAACTAAAGAATAGCGAATGGAGTTCAGCACTTTATGATTCGCCCAAATGGAATTCCTAAAAAATGTTCGGTGGATTTTCTCTTATATTTTTTTTCAGCGGGAAAACTCTTTCTGCCTGACTTTCCGCCTGGGGCAATCCACTGGATGAGGAGTTCAGTGCATGCCAGTATTGAATCTTCGGAAGGGTGCTATGAAATACGACACAAAACATCGTTAAAACCAGAGGGTTTTTCTTCCTTTTTCATAAAACAGCGCAACGAAGGTCTCTGCTCTTTCGAACATAAACAAACGATATTATCTCTTCTCTTCATATATATATAACCACTATATATATATATATGACCATCATAAGATGCTTTTCCTCACCGAATTCAGCCTCACTATACCAGCTTTTGTTAAAGGATCTATGGAAGGATTTGGCTTTTGAAATTTTTGAACTGAATTTACAAGAAAGTCGATGAAACGAAAGAACTTCACTGAGGATTTCTCCAGAAAATAGTTGCATAAGAAGCTGAAAATGGGGTATTGACACTTAAATGTAGCAAAAAAATTTACCGCTTTTTGCAGACGGTGGAATTGAATTTCAGACTGATTCGGTTGCAAACCATGGAACTTTCTTAGACGACTCCTGCAAACAATCGGATCATTGAAACTGCAGGTACCTCGTTCTGCATAATTCCTTCCTTTTCTGATACGGTGTAAAATCGCTTATTCCAAGAAGAGGATTGCAAAAGCGCAAATCAAATCAAACATTCAGTGGGCTTTCTTGCTTCCTTGTACGGTGTATCATTTATGCTCATTGAAAGGCCCAATAGATGTGATTTAAATATCCCTGTTAGTTTATCTTTTATATAGTGGACCCGCGTTATAGAATGAAGCAATCTCAGGTATTTCGTTGCTTTTTTTGTGAATATCGTTGCAACAATTAGAGCTGACGAGGTTCCTCGGCCCGTATTAATCAGTCTTCATGGAGCACACTCTCATTTTTTAAAACGATATTCTCAATAAGCATTCTCAATTTTTAAGCGATATTCTCAATAAGCAACCAGTTTATTTTGCAAACAAAGTCTCTCTATGGATTTCATCTTCCTTATGGGCAGCGTGTTGAATTGGTCGATATGTATGTTGAGGTTTTTCAATTGGAATAAAATCTAATCTCGATTCCCTTTCTTTTTCTAACTTTCAGCGATTAAAATTTGCATATTAAATCACCTGACTGTTGAGGGGAACCTCGTATTTGATCACTCTTGTTTACAGTTGTAACGTTGAGCAGTTGAGTTTTGTTGACGATATTGTGCGGATGTTTCGTTCTATAATAGAGGAAATTCTCCACTTCAAAATCCTGGTTTGCATTTTTAATTGTTGAAGAGTGTTAAAATGAAATTCGAAAACTTCCAATATATTTTTACACGCTTATGCAAACAATTGTTCAGGATTCGTCGCTCTTAATTATCATACCTTATGATGAAACTTCCTCTCAAAATTCATATATTTGATGAGGTTTTGCAGAGAAATTACACCAGTAAGAAACGTATAATTTACCAGGTGTTTATATCTCTTTCCTGCTATCTGTTCAACTCTCAATTTGATGTTATCAACGAGATTGACAGCTCACATTGATAAAATCATCAACATCCTGCTAATACCCTGATAAAATCGTTGCTGATAACAAATCTTTAGTTACAATATGTAGCCATAATTATCATACCTTATGATGAAATTTCCTCTCAAAATTCATATATTTGATCAGGTTTTGCAGAGAAATTACACCAGTAAGAAACGTATAATTTACCAGGTGTTTATATCTCTTTCCTGCTATCTGTTCAACTCTCAATTTGATGTTATCAACGAGATTGACAGATCACAGTGATAAAATTATCAACATCCTGCTAACATCCTGATAACATCCTTGCTGATAACAAATCTTTAGTTACACTATGTGGCCATAATTACAATATATATTCATAATTACAATATATAGTAATTACAATAGATAATCACTGCACTCAAGAAGTTATGGAAATGCTATAACGACGAAGATGTGCCTCGCGAATCGTCGTCGGGAAGCAAAAATACCTTAGTAATATGGAACATTAAATTCGTTTAAAACCCTCACAATGTTACCTCACGAGCGATTTTTAATCGCTGATTTAAGTATGTATTAGCACTGTTCGTTCTTTTTCCGTTAGCACTTACACATCTGATAGAAGTTTTTCTTATCCATTTGTACATTTTCTTAATTGGCATATTTGCGGCTGCTGTTCCATTTAATTTACAATAGGCATATCGAGAATTATTCGATTCCTTTCTTCCTTCTAGTGAATTCGATTTGAAATAAAATTATTCTCTTTGATTTGTGGTATTATCTTTAAAATTTCGACATTTATTGATTCATATGGACGTATCAATGATAAATAATCGACAGTGAGTGATTTTAGGTCACTTTATTGTTACTATTACAAACACAATATGTGCCAATCAAAGCGCTGAAATGTATGAGCGGTTTCGAAGAAGGAAACTTATTTCGAAGTAAACCAAAATTTTATACGCGTAACTGTGAAAATGGTTTCGATTTTTGCTACAAGGAACATAGAGAAGAAGGTTATAATTTAGTATAAGAAGGTTATATTTCAACGCAGTGAACATGAATGAAACGATTTCAGAATTGACTTTCAAAACGGAATTTTTTTAAACGATCAGATGAAGTGATTTATGAAATGAGTTACTAAACAATGTAGTGAAGATGAGAGAATATAAACGCAATAAAAACGAAATATTTAGATATGAGACTGAAACTCAATGAAAGTAATCAATAGTGCTTTGTATCGTATTATATGATGTGGATACATTCTTTTAGTGATCGTCGAACTTTCTGATATTAAATACAGAAAAAACAAAGAAAACTAAGGTAAATTACCTGAGCAAGCAAAGAAATTTTATGCCGCAAGAAAAGCTTACATTGTAAAAAAAATGGGCCAAGGACTGCCAGAACTGACCTAGAAGGTCGACGCTATCATGCATGAGCTAGCTCTTCTCAACGACCACCTGAAACCGCATGTAGAAGGTGGTGGTATTATCACACGTCGCAAATCATATGGACCCATTGAAAACACAGGTCGTTTCGTTGACACTTCGATGAGCTCCGTTCCTAAGTTGTAGGGCATTTCTGATAATCTTCAGCAGTCGACTCGATGGAGGACAAGGGAAAGTGTAGAGTAATTTGACGGCTAAGTTCAATATAGACAAATTAGTCTAATATTTTTTGAAGGCATGATATAGAAGTTTCACATGCCTGAAACTCAAATCATTCGAATAATTCGCCATGGATTGAAGACCAACATCCTAGAACTCTTTAAAGTCCTATGTCAAGATATTCACATCCTGTTGGCAGCGGTTCCGGATTGCTAAAAGTCAAGGTTTCCGGTCAGCATTGCGGATGATGATGAAAATTCATAGCTCGCTATTCTCACATAAAACGATTTTATACACCTGAATTAGAATATCAAGCAATACTATTCCAACGATGCTTTTTACGAAGGTGGCATTTGGCTGGTTAAAGTAATATGAGGGTGCTTTGGGATTTTCACATGTGTGTTCCATATAGATGCTTGGAAAAAAGTCCAAGAGAAACCGGTGGAAGTACAACAAAAAATCCTTAATTTTGCATTTATCAACGATCACTCGCTCAATTCTGCATTGATCAATTCCACATTGTCCAATATTTTTCATTTTCTCATTTGTCAATGTAAGCTTCTCTGAATTCATGCCTTAAATTGAGGGGCGAGCTAAAAAGAAAAATATGAAAGGTGAGTTACTTCCTAATAAATGAATCTTTTTTGACGATCACCACTGATCGCCCCCTGAGAACAGTTGTAGCCGCACTGCTGCGCCTTCGCAATCCTATCCCATGTGGTGCCATGCGCGCGGAAGCACGTATAACACTCTTCATGGAAGTGGCGGAAGCGTCTATATCAACCATATTGTCATGAATTCTGGTAGGGAAACTCATAATCTATAAATATTTTGCCAAATCGGTTTCTCATGACGCTTCCATCGTCTAGAGAATCGTTCGTTTGCGTGAATCTTTGGAGTAACCCACGATAGATTTTTCCCTTGATTGTTATCTGAAGTGGATAATGGACGCGAAGCAACAGCAATGACAAGGTGCACTACGTTGAGGCTACATCAACATGCATGTGCCTATGGAGTCCTTCTACTTTCATCTGTGTAAGCATATTTTTGCGGCCAAAATCGATGCTTTAATTATTGCTATATGGAGATGTTTTTTGAGCAGATAGGAATTGAAATTTTTTCACCTACTCCGAACTCTGGCGGGCATTAAGTTGCACGAGTGATAACCATGAAGAGGCATTGAAGTTCTTCTTGTCTAATAAATCTCTCGATTTTTTTTTCCTACCGTCTCATAATCACAATACTTGCTCTACGTTTAGAGCACATTTAACATGGAAGTTTATTAGTCATGACATTCGCTTTTCGTTTTTTTTTTTCAGGAGCCTATTATACCATTCAAAGAGGTTGTGCCATGTCAGGATGGTGCGCGGTTAGTTATCAATAAAAATCTATCTATGAGGTTCACTTATTTTTTTCGAAATTCAACTATTTTTTTTTCGAAGCTTTTATTTCCATCATTTTCATCGAGAAGACATTCATTATGAGTCAATCCTGCTCATCATATAATAATCACAACGCTTTACACGTTTATTTAATTCATTTGAAGCGTAGAGTTTATCTGATGCGAAAAAAAATGCGACCGAATATAAATGTCATATTATGAGGAGTAAAACGATGCAATAATTTAATATTTTCACGAAACACCTATAGAGCCGCTTTTATTACATTAATTTTCGTTTACAAAGTATGCATCCAACGTTTTTTTTTTTTGAAGTAATGGTAACAATATCAAGTAAAAGAATTTTAAGACACTGTAGGTAGTTAACAAGCAAATTTAGTTTAATCGTTGCACATATATTTACACTAGTATTTATTCATATCGTTGCTATAAATGCATTGCGAAGAAAGACACATTCTCTTAGTAAGATCTACATTAAATTGCCCTAAGTAGATACGTTCAGCGAACTCAGTCTACAATATACTTCCATCCCCTCTCGTCTATACTAGTAAATGAGATCATATGCTTAACGAAGGAGATTTTTCTTATTCATGCATATCGTACGATCGTTGTGCTTATATGCAGAAAGGCAGGGCACCACTAAATAGAGATATGGCGTAATATTTTGAAGAATCATATCTTTAGATAGAATTTTGCCTTAAATTTGGCAGAAACTAACAAATCTCAATCGTTCCATCGTTCAATGAACAGAGCAATTGGCTTGATATTGTTCTCATCACAAACAACAATTTGCATATACTGCTGTAATTTCAATATTTTTGCTGTAATTTTTTACTATGATCTTTCGGCCGATTTTTCGCCTCATTCCACAAACTTTTTTTTGCTGGAAGTAGGTGCTTCTGTATTTTCGATATTCTTCAGTGAAGCTGACTGCCACGATTACAGAATCGAACTGGCTGTCGTTACAATCCTGTGGAAATGACTGAATTTTGTTGTTGCATGGTGAATAGATGCAACAACGATGAACGCCCACAAGCAACATCTATAACAACTGCAGTTGCATTACTTTTCACAGTAATCTTGTCGGCATTTCTTCACTGAAGCATCCGATCGTGTGTTTTTATTGTTATGTCGAATTGCCACTATACTTCCTGCCTTTCTCTTTTTCAGTTGTTTCGTTTACATCAAGATTATGTGGTTGAGATATGTGCTTGCAGTTATTAACCGTAATTTCACTTAAATTACAGTTTTAGGTTACAGTAACTGCATACCACTTGAACATCAGGTTACAATCAACTATACAGACCACAGTAATCTACATACTGCAGTAACTACTTACAATAATTTATTTAAGATTACAGTAATTTCGACATAAATTATGTGCTCGAGTAACAGTTGTAGTGGATTCTACCATGACGTTAGATGTGTGCACTTGTGAACATGATTGTATGTGTATTCTCTAGTCAACGTCTTCGCGATTATTCTACGGATACTTTGTGGAACTGTTGCGCTGTTCATCTCACATATCAATGATCCCTTTCCCCATCCGCCTTATATTCTTATAGGAAAATTTCAGTTTCGTCAGACAGTTCATACTTTTTTCCAGCTTTGGTTTGGGCATGTATAACATGATAATATCGCATCGCTATATCCAATCACCGGCATTGGTGCTTAGAAATTGAGTAGAAATAATATATCATAATTCTCTACATTATGTTCCACATTGTTTATCGCATTAATTGTTGAAAAATTCTTGGAATTATATATCGGTCGGCGTTTATCTTTTTGCGTTGAAAATTAACTGATAACTTGGTGGTAGTTCTATATAGACGATCGGATCACCTAAGGTTCGAAAAGTCATTGTGGATATTCCATTTTTCGTTAGCAACTTGTGAATGCATTCCATTACATGAAGATATACATGTGCAGAAACGAAGACGTACATATATGGGCAAATGCAGGTGCAAATGTGGATGCATACGTACGCAAAGAATTTACACGCCGCTGACCTTCACCATAGGGTTAACGGAAGAATAAACACAAACTCTTGCTTTGGCAGGTACTGCAGGTAATCGGTCAGCGAGATTCCGAATTGCTTACTTAGTACTAGCCACCATAGTACTTTCATTATTTCTCCACCATTCACCCATTTATTCAGGCACTGTCTATCAAACATAACACTGATCACCTACGTTGAAAAACCTGAGTATAAATTTCATGCCACTCTCAGCTAATTGCCTTCACTAAGGGATGGATGAGCCGGGGAGCTGGAGGGAGGGGGAGGGAGGGGGAAAATTCCATTAGGGACATTCACGTGCTTCATCGTTTGCAACGGAAAACTCATCAGCCTACCATAACAGATGCCAGATGACTGCCTTTAATGATACGTACAAATAAATTCATTGCTAAGATGAGTCGAATTAAATACGTGAATTTACTCAGCTAGAAATTTGAATGATTATCAATAATATGCAAAATAATATGAATGGTCAATAAACGATATGCAAATAATTGGAATGATGAATAAACACATAGAATTATTAAATAGACATAGTTTGTCGGAAAAATTTACGAACTGTTTAAATGAAAATTTTTCGGCTTCCCCAAAACCTAATTGGTTTTCTCACTATCAATAATGTTCTCCATCAAATTTTCTATGCATCGACGGTGGCTATTCTCCCATTTTTCGAAGCACTTCTGGAAAACTTATTATGTAATACTGGAATATTTGTTTCGCGACCTAATTTCTTGCATCGATTTAGGAGACTTAAAACCTCGGCATTTCAATATCGGCTTCAACGTGATGAACAAAAAATCCGTTGTTGCTAGATTAGGTCAATCAGCAAGTTGTAGAATGAACATGGTTTTCTGTGTCGCTAAGACCTGACGGATTAATAGGGAATCACTCATTTTCAATCTAACAGTAATTGCTAGGCTCGTTCAACTCGTGTTGATGCAAAAAATATTTAGGCCTATACAATATGAAATATTGCTATGCAATCTTCGGTGGGCTACTTGCAAAATTTGTCACTTTATTGCGAAACATTAGGCAAGTGGGCCATAGAAATTGCTTGCAAGCCAGTTCATAAATTCAGTAGCGTTCCGCAAGAACTGTTTACAAGAGTATAGGACAACGCCATAGTCTATTTTCATGAAAATTGAACAAGGGAGTGCAAAATTTATCATTGTTGCTTCAAATTTTGCAGATTTTTGTGAGCATTCTGATCGGCTCAAATGGTATTCTTCTCCAAATTTCATCAGCCGATGTGTTTTGCGCAACTTCGGCTCATTCTATCATTTCTGAGCCAAGAAGACTTTGAGCACGAAGTTGTCGATTTTAATTTTCTATAGTCTGTTCATGAGGAATTCGCCTCACTTGGTTCTGTGCACTTTTGATGAGTCTTAGCTGAGTCCAACTCTACGTGAAATATATATGTTCATACAACACTTGCACTGAAAGTGGCGACCATTATTGATATCGTCCGATGCTTCGTTGATCCGGTCTATTACTTCTATTATCTGAAGATTCATTGCGGTACTGCACTGTATTGCACCTAAGATCACCATATCTGTGTAATAACACACTCACACTGATCTGTTATTGCATTACTGCAGCGATCAGGTCGAAAATCTGAAACTTGTAATTACTGGCAACAGAATACCGGTTCAACCTACTTTCTCCTACTATCATTGCGTTCTGCTTCATCCATTTCCTTCACCAGGCGCACTTCACATTTAAGAATGTGAATGAAAATCTTTTTTCTCCTTATAAAAATGGTAATCTGGAAGTGGGATCCATATGATCTTTTCGATTGAGCGAATGAATTTCTCTTACTTAGAATGCAGTCGAAGGTACATCTTTTAAGTGGGATCTAGATCTATCGCTGTAGTGCTTTGACAGACTACCGAACGGCATCTTGCGGAGCACAACTTCGGATGCGAGACAGGGCAGGATGTTTTCAAAATCCTAGGAATATTTCGTTTTGTCTGTGTCAGGTAGTGGCCACCTATCAATGAATAGGACAGGTGTGAGGTCGAAGCGTCCCAGTAGCCGTTGCATATCAGTAACGACGTAACAACAATATAAAATCAATGAAGCAAGAGTTTATTCATCGTTGTGATCGCGCAGGATTGTTTTATTTACAAATGAAGGCAACAAGCAATTGGACATTTTTGTATACAAAAATTTGGGCGTTACCCGCGAAATTCTTTGAGGCACTTGCCGGGTAATGATCAAATAGTGCTGGGAAATAATTGACGCATCCGCATCCGGCAATTCCAACCTAGCAGTTATTCGAGACTCTCAAAGGATACATTGAAACTTGAAAAGGTGTAATGATGTGTAATTTGGAGGAGGAGATGTTCCGTTCGTTCCTTTTTCAGCAATTCTTTTTCCATGAATTTGAAGTGCCAAAATGTTCTCACAGGTAAATAAAAGTTTCTCCGACATATTCAGTAGGTGTCCTGGTTGAACAAATACAGAGGTGGTCATACTGATGAACCTGAAATTGTTCTTCAATTCCAACACTTTCCGGACGAAATCGGATGATAGCTAAACGAAAACGTTGACATTCAGGAGGCGCTTGATTTTAGTTTCACTGCGATGCGACTTAGTTGCCCCAAATCCCGGCAAGCCTCATATGCTTTTCGGCAACGACGAAAACATAGACAATCAACTATTCGCATAGAGCATTTGAAATACCGTTCCCATAACATAGATTTCATTTGGATATTGATAATATTGGTCAGCTATATGCGTAATAGTATGTATTGTCTTTATAGGTTGCCGCGCTATTCGGTGACGAGATCATTTCAGCGTTTGCTTTCGAGCGATTTAGTTATTACAGCAAAGGCAGATGTTGATTGATCGAGAAGTTTTGAAGGCAGGTTGCGAATTTGAATTGCAATTTGCACAACGCGGCCAATCATATCCACCTGCACGACCCCAACATTTACGCCTGAAATTCAACGAGAAAATATATCAACGTTTACAATATCATTCATTAGGCATTCGATCATAAGCCCATATTAAGGATGCTATTCTCCGAGGTCATTTCATGACATAGTCTTTCGGTTGTTCGTATTTCAAAGGCAATAATGCCCCAGCGAAAATATTCAAAAAGCTCAGATGGGGCCACTTTCATCAAGGTAACATATCGCTTTATATTTCATGTTTTAACATCCGAAACTACCATAGTCAACAAAAGAATGCAAGCAAGCTTCGACAAGTTCGTAAATATGCAGAACAGGTAGGACATGCTAATGCCAACCCTAGTTTTTTCGTTGGAGTGGACCGGGTGAGCGGGATGGAGGTCGTTTGTGAGTTGGGCGATAAAAAGTTGAGTTGGATTTGTGTGAAGCAACCTCCCACTGAAAACACAGGAGTCATCCGAGGAGCACTTGTTCGTCGACGAATAAAAACTTTATTGTGAACTGCTGCGAGGATTTATGCATCTTAACAATCAATCTACTAGCACTTTACAAGTTGTTGCTGATGACCTCAGGGTTTATTCACTGCCTAACATATTCCACCGAGGTATCTGAACGTTCGTTGATTGGTGAAACGTCGAGGAAGCTGTACTAGATGATGAACAAAAAAAAAACGAATTCGAGGCTTAAATGTGCAATTTTGATTTTCTTTAAAGCGTAATTAAATGCTTGAAAACAGAAAATGATTCTCTTTAGAATAAAACAAATTGCCTACATAATGATTAGTGATGGAAAATGAATTTTTTTAATAAATCATTGAATGGCATCCATCAATGATTAGATGAGAAAATAATTATTGAAACTTGTACCAACCTGGTTTAATTTATTCGAGGATTATCTCTCAAGATGTTGCTGTCATCATTTGTACGAATTCTTCATAGTTAATCTGTAAGATTATTCTCCTCAAAACTATGAAATACTTACAAAAACTTGTATCAACCTGGTTTACAAATGCTTCTTTACAAAATGCTTCTTACGATGATATTTAAATTAAATTCGATAATTATAAGTTCACTGTAATGATCAATAATCATCAAAAATTTTCTATCCCTATAAAATTTATTCCTATATCATCTGAAGATTTCTCATCCATATTTCTTTACTTTATTGTTAACGAAGCATTTAAAAATGTTGAGATAAATAGCGTCAATAAAGACAGAGAATCGCTAAAAGGAGCCTTTTTTTTGCGTGTGCTAATCGAATAAAATGACGTCGGATGAGCGATATATTCGAATAAAACAAGAAAAAACTCTACTAAGTATGTGCAAATGTGCACTGCAAAGTCCAAGGGAATTAATGAATAATGAATAAAGAGCTAATGCATCGATGAAAGCGACATGCAATAGTTGGTGGTGATTGAATTTGCTACTGAGCTCTTCCGCTCGAGAATTACTTCGAATAGCCATAGCATAGCCGAAATCAATGAAAAAAAAGCTATCAAACATTTCAATTCAATATAGTCAATCTAATTTCGAAACAACTGCAACGCCAAAATAACCTCCCCTCCTACGAACACCTCATCATAAGGAAGAGAAAAGTAAATGAAAGGAGAGGAAACTCTTTTTGCTGGATTTTGTTGCGTAGATATCACAGATTGTTCGATATGATGTCTATTTACTAACTTTGGAGATTTGTATGCATAAAAGTCGAAAATTTAGGACGTTTTATTTAATTACCCCACTGTGAAACTTGAAGGCTGCATCTTTCAAACAACGCTAGCTGCTGATACATATGGCCAGAATTTGATTCTATAAGGATACATAGACATATACTAATAACAGTGACCATTTTTAAAAAATAATCCTTGAGCAAATTCTGATCAATAAGACAAAATCTTTCACTCAAGATACGAAATATAGAAACGGATTACAACCAAAAGTTCATATTTCGTTTCGTCCAGTGCAACATATATTGGACTTTACAGAATATTGCATATTTGAGGATGAGATTTTTATGCAAATAAACTAGAATAGTTCGTTAATTGCATGGAATAATTAAAGAATAAAGAAGAGTTCATCATCTTTTAGCCCTATTTGCATTCTCGCATCCAAACTAAGGAACAATCAGCCGCCGAGATTCGACCTTCAATGAATGTCAAACAAGAAACTCATTTAAAAACGCTTCCAATTTGAGCTTAGAAAACATTCAAAAGACGTTTCCTTATTTCTGTGAGGGATTTTCATAGAGAAAAGAACCTCTAGGTGTTTCTCTTTTTCATATAATAGTTATCGAATTACTCCAAGCGAAGCATTACCACCTCATTAGAGCACTTTGCTTTCCCTACCCTCCACAACATGAACCCCACCTACCTTTTGTAGGAAAAAAAATGCTCTCTCTTCTTACATACCGAACAAATCCTCTTCCTCCCGTCATATGCCCTGATGATATATCTTGCAGAAGCCTTCATGCTTTACCTGTCCAACACTGATTTCAAGCATCCCAGCTGACTTCATTTTTGCAAATGGATACGCCTTCACATTTGGCGCCTCCATTTGCGAATGGCATTATTGTGATGTGATGTGAGACCAGTCTTACTGGAAAAAAAATGTATGCACAAAATAGGTATACCACTCTCATCTTCACCGCCCTCTCATCTCATTTAACTTCACCCAATCTGACGGGAAAGAGTACGAAAATCAGTGACTTGAATAGGAAACGTTTCCATAGGAATGACTTCAATCTCCGTCCTCTACAATAACCTCCTAATGACTTGAATAGAAATAGCGTTTTATTTGTAAGACTACAGGATATGAATTCCTTCGCCAATCAGCAAACGGCTACAAGTGGAAATCTTGTAACGAAAGAAGTACGGCCAAATTTGCCGAACATCTGAAGAGAACATCTGAAGTTTCAAGTCCGACTTTCTTAAACGATAGAGTAACTATTAAGACGGAATCAATATTCCTTATGCAACGCATTTTGAACAAAATAAGAACTTCAGTTGTTCATCAAAAGGAAACTCTACTCTTCTATGAACGCTATGAAGGTAATTGTGTAGGCCTAATTATTTACTGTTTTTTTAACTTAAATAGAGGATAGGGTAAAAAAGTTACGATGTGAGTTTTAACGATCATGACTTCTAATTTTGTATCCCGACTATACAAATCCCGACTATACAAAAGCAGATCAAGGTAGCCTTCATTTACATGCATAAAGTTTTAGAAAGACTTTGGAGGATGTTTTAATGTCTTCTATTTATTCGCGAAACAATTGCGATAAATGCGTCGGTCAGAAGAAGTGCTGATGAAACGGAACAAATCAGTGTCCGTCAGTATCACTTTACCTTCATTCAAATCCACTTTACCTTCAGTTTACCTACAGTCTCATTCAAAAAATCGATCGGTATCACTTTACCTTCAGTTTACCTATGAAAAAAGAAAAATGATCTAAGCAATGAGCAACTTAATGCTTTGGAGGCAGCGATTTTTGGGCGATGATTTGAAAGAAGATTTTCATATGGCATCATTTGTTATTGCGCTGTTTCCGGTATAAAATTCGATTTCTCAACGCTAAAATTTTTCCACATTTCGTTTTAAAAAAAAAACAGGTGACGTTGAAAAAAACAATCATTGATCATGTGAACTATAACAATCTCGTGCTATATCTTTGATGAAAAGATCTTTTCACTAAACAATTGCTATCAATTTTGTGGAAATTTCAAGGTGTCGTTGAATGGTAAATCGTCGTCACTACGGTCGTTGGAAGTGGAAAATATCACTAAAAATGCAAAATTTTCGTAAAATGGAATAAGATACCTCGGCAACGATATCAACAGTGATACGAGAGTAAATATGCAAATGCAACATAAGAGATGATAAGATGAAAGCATTTTAGAAAATGCCTCAGTGAAGAGAAAAATGCCGTTTAGAACCATTTACGATACGGCATTCTAACGATGAGGCGTAGTTTTGCCTTCACAGAATAGGCAACTTCGTACCAAATTTATAGCACTAAGTTTCCTGATCATCGTTTCATTGTTTGAGGAATTCTATGATTTTAAAATTTCCGATAGTTTTTCAAAAAAGTCAGAGGAGAGTGCCATTTGATAGTGTCGAGGGAAAAAAAAAACTTGCCAACTTTACCGACAGTGATTCGAATAATTGAGAGTGTTAAGAAAATTGTCGGCAATCTCTTGCTATATAATTTAACGGACGAAAGCACTATCGTGAGTACCTCCAGAGGCCAAACTTAACGAGCAAAGTTTTGTTTCAACAAATGGGATGAATTTTGAAATTGTTGGGATCTTTCAAAAATTGGAAACAGGAAAAGAATCTGGAACCTTGGTGCTACTACAATGGAGTTAGAGGGACCATGAGATCAACTCACTACGACTGGGTGAATGTTTTTTCTCCAGGCCTATTTGATTGGCTGCAGTAATTACAAATGGGTAAAAATTTTGTTCTCTGGCTGCCCGAGTAGGCATGGAGGTAAAAAGCCTAGCCCTAGCAATTCACTGGATCGCCGAATCGAAATACATAGATGAAACCAACATTTAATGCTTTCAAGATGCCCTTCATTAAGCACAAAAAAACGAAAGATTCAGGCAATCCTTTTGTGTGAAAGGCTGTCTTTGCGAAAAGGAAAGAAAAGAACAAAAGATTCAACATCTTCTCAAAACTCAATTCAAAATTTCAAAACAATAAATTGAATTAAAATCTCAAGTGGTGAAATTACTAAAAGAATTCAAATTAGGTTCCCTAATCAATATTCCATCATCACTCTATGTAATTTCCCCAATGAGGCGTATTTAGCATCACAAATTTTTCCCTTCAAATTCAAAAACGTCTTTTTCGTTCATAGAGAGACAATTGAAGTGCTCATTAGGATTGTACACACGGAGAGTACAATTCGTGAAGAAATGGCGTATAGAGAAAATCAATTTCTTCGGGTAATTACGACTCTTTTGAGAGTGAAAAAAAAAGATAGATGTACAGTTGATTGAAGAATGGGTTGACCATTGCGTGCGAAATTAAGAAAGCAATTTGCCTCTTCGAAAGGTTGGCTGAGAGTCTCATTGCGCTGAAGGGTAAGTTTCTACGAAAGAGCAATCTTGCATCGCCAAAGAGAGGAAAACTCATAGAATATGAGATGATAAATTAATTCTTGGCATGAAAATTATAAGTGTTAAATACGTCTTATGCAATACGACCGATGCAAAACCCTATAATGAGAGGATCCTCCTTTCATATAGAAAAAAAAATCTCTGTTGAAGAGACTGCAAGAAATAGAAGAAATGAGGTCCAGCTCTTATGTTGAACGCAGCAGAACTCGCTTATATGCAGATTTTCGTATTTTTACTCGAATTCACTGCAGTTACTTCATGATTTCGAGATATTTCAATAAGAATTTCGCGAGGTAAGGATTACCAATATTTATTACTTACTAATAAGGTTACTCCTTTTTAGCTGTTTCGAATCAGTAAGCGCCATAAAAATAACGTTCATTGGAAGTTTATCACCACTCATATTACTATTTATGAAATTGTTGGGAATAAAAAAAACATCTTTTAGTTTAATAAGTCGTTTTGAAATACATATGAATAATACATTTTGTGCATAGTGTTTCGAATGATTCCACTGATAAGTAACTGCTAATGCATTATTTAGAAAAAGGCAGTCGTTCATTTCGTAGATGATAGCGAATAACTCTGTGATCATATTCGAATCGAATTCACCTCATTATTGGTCCGTTCTTCATCGAAATCCATTCTATACATATGTTCAGGTAACCAAAATAGCAAATGATTGTAGTACAGAAAGGACCTCGGCATCATTGAATTTGCCTATGACAGTAATATTGAACTATGAAGGGAAGTTCCATCGAACTTTACAGCCAAACGATTAGCTCTGTATCGCTGTAAGTGCTTTCATGTGGTAGCACTAGCCCAACTTGAAAAGGGGACGGGGAAGCGTGCGTCCGCGCGATCAGCGAATACGCCACTGAATATGATCGAATGTGTTGCCTCTGTTGTTGAAGACCTTTTCTCATTTAGAAATGCACTTTCACTGCGGTGCGAGGCACTTGTTCAAACTATAGCGAAGTGCATACACAAGCCAACTTTAATTCTATTTCTTCGAATGCTTTCTGAATGAATGAAAAAGTATATCATTTGGGTGGAAGAATTAAAAGTTGTGATGACGTCTGCATACAACACCACAAATATTGAACGAACCTCATCGATGCAGAAGATGGAGATGGCCTTATTTGAATAGTGGATTATCATGCAATTTTTGCATTTTCTGCGTAATGGTGTGCTTAATGACTCGTCGCGATTGCATTGGATTTTTTCTTATGCGTTAGGCAATTTACTAACTCCCCCTCGCTTATCACTCGCAGAAAATGCCACTCGACGAGCTTAAAGTGTCGTCAAAGAGAGATAGTCTTGATGCAAGAAGTACCGGTTTGATTACACAATATTGGTTAATTAACGTCAGCACATCATATCGACAGCTTTGCATTAGAAAAAGATCTTAGTAAAAGTACTTCACTAATCTCTGATACTGACTACTAATGAAAATCGTCATACGTTAATATGTAGAACGATATGAAAAGTATAACGACGATATAAAGGCTCTTAACAAAAGAATTTCCAACTTTATATAGTCTTATCGATAAAAATAGGCAAATATGATGAAATGCGCGAATTTACAGCAATGCAAATAGGATGTGCATTTTTCTTTTTTGTAAAACAGTATAGACGAGGTGGCGTGAATCATCCAAAATTTGACTTCACTAGCAATGATTAATGAGCGCAACGAAGTTTCTACTCACGCTTCTATATCGATTAGTCTTTTAGAAGAATATCCAACCATACATAGCAGTGATTTCTCGGACACAATTCATGAGAAGAAAAAAAAAACGGATCGTCGATTATTGACACTAGGAAGACGATATTTCAGCGAACGAATGCTAACTTCGACAATTCTATGAACGTCTAGATATTTGAGAATAAAAGTATCTAAGATTATATAGTTTTATGTTATCAAGAATGTGTTCACATATATGGCAAGTGATAGATTCTAAATTGCTAACGTTCTTTCATTTCCAATCAACCAAAACAAAAGAATATGAAAATTAAATTTGAATTAGAAACCTGTCCATCACCATCGATATCAACTTCAGCGATCATTTCATCGACTTCTTCATCACTGAATTGCTCACCCATATGAGTCATAAAATATCTGAACTCTTCAGCTGTTATGAAGCCATTACCATCACGATCGAATACGCGAAACGCTTCACGGATCATTTCACTGTCATTTTCCTGGAAAGAAAAACAAAAAAGAATGACTTCTAAATGAAATGATTTTCTTTACTGATTATATTTTAAAGTTTTCTATTCTATGGAATGTTTTTCATTATGGAAAATGTTTACGATACGCTAAGCTCTATTCAAACGGCCTCATCAATATTGACAAATCTATGAGGCATTTTCACTCATTTTTAGAACAAATCTATTAAATTTTAGAACACTCTATGAAAATTTGAAGTTGTTTTATTGTGAGATGCGACAGGTTATAAAGCATACAAGAAAAAACATCGATAAATTATAAATGAAATTTGCATTTTTAAAGAATTTTATCGACGCAAGCAAATCGATTATTCACTAAACGCTTTGTATTCATCGAACTGCCATAACTTATGTAAATTTAGCAATGAAACTTGATCTATCGTAATAAAGACTCATTTTCCTAGCAGAAACGATTACCTATGGAAAAAAAATATGTGCTGCCCATTAAACTTTTCAAGCACTCTTAGTAAAGAGTAAACACGATGGAAATTTTCGATTAACGCAAGCTTCGAAAATTTGCATTTCTGGAGGAAATTATAGCTAAATCATTTCTTTGCGTACAACTTTCTATTGTTTCCTTGTAATGGAAATTGTTGATGCGTTTACCTTTTTGTTGATTCTTATGTTTCAGCTTGGGAATCACTGAAACTATAGTCTTGGTATCGGAAGGTGGAGAGGGGTTACACTGCATCATAAGTTGACTAGCCATACTTGGTCAATCTGAACACCTGTATCTGATAAACGTTCAGATCAACTCACCAAGTCCCGATGAATATATTTCCAGCTAATTATACATAGAGAACTTTCTATATTTTGCACGCAGCAGATTCAAAAACAACTAATCTTTGCGAAAAAATCTGCACATGAGCACATTGACGACGTGAATCCTTCACAATTTCGTTTCTTAAACGACCGTGTAAATATGGGCTTAGAAATTCTCTAAAATCCTACCTATGTGTTTAATGCGAAGTCCATCATCTAGAACAATGGGATCTTTGTCTCATGAGTTCTTTGTTCTTTTTTTTTGACGATGATAAATGTTGTTGACGTTAAAAAGCGAAGCTTAAATAAATGTATATCATGTGTTCCACCAATTACGTTTATAGTGGACAGTAGCCGAAAAAAAAAACCAATGATCATGTGGATGTTTATGAAGGAAAAATATCACATTCACTAATCACTTCTGCAAGATCAACAACAAGGTAATCGATCAAATAAGGCAAGATAACAATGTAACAATGCAACAATGCAATCTATCAACTATCTAGTATTACTCGAAGAATGAAGCTTGAAGATTTTCTTTACCTCGGTGCAATTAACTAAGCTGAAATTATGATGAATAGGATGCAAAATTCAGCGCTTGTTAGATGTATTCAGGTGATTTGATGCATGCCAGTTTAAGAAAAATCTAACGGTAACGGCATATTGCATTGAACTTTAGTAGAAGTTTTTTTTTTTGTTCTCTCGCATCATATGAAAAATTGTGCATTACATTGAGGTGCTCATTTCATGTTTTGAAGGCCAAGACATAGGTTTTTGATCGTTTCAGCATTTTTTTCTCTCTATTTTTCGTAAAATGAAATGGCATGCTTATCGACACAACAAACAAATCTTATCAAACACGTTTTGTTGCCCTCCATTGTTATAATTTCAGTGAGAAGGGGATAAAAATTTTTCGAGTGATGATCGCGAGTATAAAGACTATTTACTTCAGTTAGGAAAAATCTAGAAGAATACACTCAAGAAAACTGCTAGAAGTCTTTTTCAATAATTAATTGATGTAATTCAGCAATAAAGGCTGTGCAAAAGGAATGAAGCCGGCTACTGAAGTATGGAAATATATCACTATGGCTAAGAACGCTGTCATAGCGATCACTATGGAAGCAATTTTTTTCCCTCTCAATTCATAACAATGGAAGTATTTGTAACATACGAGACAAAAATTTTGCATTTCAGAGAGTTGATTTCAGTGAGACTCAATTACAACTTACGCATCACAATATTGTAAAGGCATTTCTATGTCCCTGGTCAGCATTATTTCACATCAGCGCAGCAACCATGAATCTTCCATCTAGCTAAAGCATGATTACCAGTTCAACAGCACGCGTCTACCGTATTCTTGGCGTCGTTTTGATACGTGCAACTTAGAGGTGGTTCAGGGGAAACGGTAAACGCGGAAGCAAAATTGAAAGATTTTATAAATGTCGACAAAAAGTTATGGAAAGGAGGCAGGAAATTGACGACGAGTGATGAATATTTTAGCCCCTGAAAAGGAACTACAACCTGAAACAGTTTTGGCTCAAGATAGGCCGCATATAAGAGGCCGAACGTTATTGTCTTTCGTCTCCGATGTGACCTCACTAACAACATTGCAACGAATCGCATACTTCAATTCTTAGTGAAGTTCGGATTTTGCCGAATTTCTAAGCATATGTTCAGTGATTTCTGCAGAAAACCCCTTTATGCTATTATTCATTCAATGTTTATTGAATCATAGATGCTGAATTCGTACTCATATTCGTTATGAATACCTATACGTTTATTTTTATGTAGCACCTTTGCCTAATGCAAATGATTCATTGTCTACTCATATTAAGTATGGATACGTTTTTTTACAGCTGTGTTGAGTAAGAGAATTTGATGGATTACTCGACGATAACTAATGCACACACTAATCACTGATTTTGATTTATTTCACTCAATTGAAAATGCGCTCATTGCTTTCGTCTATCGAGAACGTTGGTTTCAACAATACAACAACTGCTAGCAACTGTTCGCTTCGCTAATACCTCTAAAAATCTGCTCACTTATTTAATATTTCAATATATTCAAATGTTTAAAATTAGCAAATAGAAATGTTGGCATATATTTGCATATATGCGATATAAAATACGCTAAATGAGTAATATTTAAATTATTATTTCAGTTGAAGAATAAAAAGGTCTCACAAAATCGGAGAAAGAGAAGGATGATTGATACATTAGAAAACAATGTACTTGCTGTAGAGTATTCAATAAAGATCAAAAACCAACTAAATAAGTAATATTAGTGGTCGAATTCACCGGATTAAGTTGCTTTCAAAATCTTATAGTTGGATTGATCAATTTCTCAAATGCACTCAAAGATTGCATGCAGAAATGTGAATAATTACCTGAAGTCTTTCAGTGACTACAGTGTTGCGATGTATATCACTAGCTCCACAAAAGTGATTTTTGCTCTTTCAGCGCTAATGGTTGTCATAGGCGTATTTCCATCAGCTTGAGTTCGGATGCTTTAAACGAAACTTCAGGAACAGAGGGGAGAAGGGTTGGGCAAGATGAAATCAAGAGCCCTTTCTATGCGATAAACAAGTCATTTATAAATAGATTCGTAAGCACCAGCAGAATCAGATTGAACGAGTCACATAATCCTCATGAGATCAGCAAAGTTTAGACGCCTCTTCGACTGAGTTCCCCTTTTCAAAGGGGAAGCACCGAAAATTGCAATATAACAAATCTTTTGGCGTGTTTATCCCACTAAAATCAATTAGCTATCGTAGGACGGAAACATCCCCGCAAAGGCAGTCTCTAGAGAGTTGAAAGCTGCATTAATGAGGCCTTGCTTTTCGAAGATTCAAGTACTTTGAAGGAAACGAAACATTCTGAGATATCAGTGAGTAAACAGGAAAGCTTTTGAACTGAAAATGATCAATGCACAAGAAGAAAAACGACTTTCGCCGAATTGTTTGTTCACTTGCTAGTACTAAAGTCCAAAACAAGAAAAATAACTTTGTAGAATACACGTTATCAATTTTATTTATCGGATTAGATGGTTTTGAAGAACGTAAAGTCTTGTTTTTGCTTAAATTCTTAACAGTTATGTTGTGATTTAAGCGCTTTTATTATTATTAACTTGCTATACGATGCAAAAAAAAGAAAAAAAAAGCTTCCACTAATAAATGCACACTGATGAGCGATAAACATAGAGTATAGAAACTCATTTTAAGAACGTGATTGGCTATATTAGCGTAAAATTTGCATATAAAGATCAAATGAGATATGGTTTTTACTAAGAAATGAGGAACTCATTTGCAATATTGTTACGTTGATTAGTAGCCGAGAAAGTTGGAAAGGTTCGGCAACTCTAGCAGATATGCAAATGAAAGAATCAAAGAGCTAAAGTGGAAATTCCAAATGATCAAACACAACATTTGGAATAACGATTGTAACATTTCCACTAAGAAAAAATTGCTCAGCTTCATTCATTAATTATATATAATAAAATTAGCACTTCGAAATTTTTCTACGAGACATTCTTCTATTCTATGAGTACTCAAAAGTGCAAAAGAAGACGCATAAGATTTAACGGGATTCAGAAGACGTCTGGCTAGATTCATTTACAAAATTCGACGCGTCGAAACGAATAAAACAAATACAAGATTACTCATATTTTTGACGCTAATAAGGAATAGAAAGCAGTTTTTCAAAAAAGAAGACTCCGAAAAGAAAAAAACTATTTGTAAGAAGTCAAGAGAATCAAGATTTATTGAATGAAATTCAAGATTCCCATAAAATTTTATTCAAAAAAAAACCCCTTGAAATATGAGTTTTCTCATATTTTTGCATTATTTCTGATAGGATAAGTTTGCCGACATCTCTGAAATATCACCTACAACAAATTTAGAATATTCCAAGGTTCCTCACATTTAAAAATATGACGTCTAAGGAATTTCAAGCACTACGAAAATTTTCAACATGCTCGGGAAGTACAATGAATTTCTTTGTTCTCGAAGTTGGCTATGGTCAAGCAAATCACCTAATGTCTATTTCTATCATTGTTTAGTGCATCAAATGATCGCATATTCTATTACGTTCTGCTCGCTTAGCAATATGTAAAAGCGTAACAAATATTGCTTAGTTCCACCCTTGGGGCTATCGTTCATTTCATTTCATTTTCCATTGTTTTCCTCTGAAACATTCAAGAACATCGTCGTATATCGATTTTTCACGTACACGAAATCCAAACAGATCAAAATAACCGTATCAATCGTCAATTATTTGCAGCTTTTTTTCTGCAAAACTTTTCATAAGTTTTTAGCATGATTTGAAATCGTATTCTCGGTGTCCGCATGTCTAGGCCGTGTATGTGCATGCCACTGTTTATGCGTATGCGTGCAGTTGCCTATACCTATACGTGTGTTTGGATTTGTGCATATGTGCACGTGTGTAGTTGTGTGTATGTGTGCACGTGTGCGCGTATGCGCGTAAAGTTGACCAGATTTATGATACACATATTATAACCTTCCATTTGTCCTCTCGTTCTGATTGAATACCTTGCCTAGACGACCTGCTGACGTTTAAAAGGGCACAAAAATTAATCAATCAGTGCTCTTCATCAAAGGCTGATTACGGTGAGAAGATGGTGAGAACGCAAAATGAAGGGTTTGGCGTCTACAGACCGTTTTCGCTTGGGAGGGAAATATGCACTGAAACAATGCAATGCTTGTCGCATTTGCCGTCAGATACCACCTTTGATGACATGGATAGGACCGACGAGGATTCTATAACACAAGTAACTGACGGATTATTTGTTCCAATTTTTTGGTGCCTTAACTTTCATGGAAATAGCTTTTGATATATTTGTGGAAAGATAAATTTACTGCCAGCTGATTTCTTTCCGGCTACACTCTTCCGGAGGATGTTTTATATTAAAAAAAGTTTTCAATTTAAATGGATATGCAAATTTCAAAAATAAATAGCAAAGGCAAAACCAGTCGTAAGTAAGCATGAAAGAAAGCAAAAATCATGGACTTACTTTATTCATACGTTTCATCATCTGGCAAAATTCGGGGAACTCAATACTGCCACTTCCATCGAAGTCGACCTCATTGATCATATCAAGTAGTTCTTGCTCTGTGGGGTTTTGCCCGAGCGTCCTCATTGCAACACCCAACTCTTTCGACGAGATCGATCCATTGCCGTCCTTAACAGTGAAGAAGATTTTATCAATTTCAGCTTCATATGTGATTCTTATATGTCAAACAAACGGGGCAAAACTTATGTTTATTACTATGGAACTTATACCACTTTGTTCGGGGACCGTTTAAGGATCTGTGAAACCTTCTGTTACAAAACTACTGATGTCCGTCACTTCTCTGATAGAATACAGCGTGTGCAGCATATGCGTTCGGTGTTGCAATACCGGCTAATATTTTCGTCTAAGTATGAAGTTAACCTAAGCCATGGCCAAGGTAATCTGAGAACACAGGTATCCAGCCAGAAAAGGAAGTTTCCATAAGCAGAATTTATAAGAACGATGACGAAATAACAACTTGCTCAAGTTTATCACATCATAGAAGATTAGACATTATCGAATGAAGAGTTCACGTCTGCGACATAGCAAAAACCTAAATTTCTCTTTGCGTTTATCTATGACTAGCAAGAAAACAAAGGTCTCTTTCCGCTAACGTTATATTCTTCTCAATTTCTTTTATCGATTCAAAGGCTTTATTCTTCTCGCCATGAGACGCATCATTATGAGCATATCGATCGATAGAGCTATATTTCATTTGCTCATTGTGGTACTATTTATGTGCTATTACAGAGTGTCATAAAATGATCATATTGATAGCATTGCCTAGGATATGACAAAACTTTCTGCTTCACTCAGAAACTTTTTTTTTTTTTTTTGAAATTCATTTCTTTCATAAGCGAGTATAAGTTGAAACATTCTCTTGAAATCAATGAAATTCACAAATGAATCGACCAAAAATCTTGGCCAAAAGTAATGGCCTACTATACTATATAGTTATTTCTATAAACTGCGTTCTATCACTGCAAAACTGAAAACAGTTTACTCATAAGTGGAATTTCAATGTAACTTTGAAACTCACATATACTCAAAAATTGGCACTGGAATTCAGAGAGGATACTACGGTGGATGAATACGATTTGAACACAACGAATAAACGGTTGCAGCCAACAACTCACTAATTTGATATACTCGATGCTTTGTGGATAGTTATCGGATTATCAGCGGAATGAAAATTCGAATGCACATCCTGCGTTCACGATTGCTTTGTATTATGGAGAATGCGTATACCCACTAATTTCCCCCCTCTAATATTGCAATACGATCGGATGAATTCGTTTGCGAACATCTAACTGATACGCAATCATTACGCTTATCACCTCGTTGAATTTTGTTCGAGTTTCAAAATTTTTCAAGAATAGCGAAAGCTTTACATTTTTTCTTAGCGAAGTGGTTTTAATGTTTTAGTGCTCATTTTATTTAATGCGAAAAATTCAAATGCACTTCAAATTCCATAGCGCTCGCAAATTCCACCTCAAATCTACGTTCTCCGCAATTCTCATCTCGATCAACGTCATAGGTGCCTTTTACTACAAGCAATTTCAATGCTCCCCTTAAAATAAGAACAAAATTTAACGCCCTAGCATAAAATGCGCAGCATAAGTATGCACAACAATTCTTGATGTATGTCGAGACGGCGCAAGTGGTGTGTATCTCGGGCTGAGCTACAACTTTGGATGGGCACTTGCGCGACGCCAAGCCGAATAACGCAACCTGTTACCCATAGCTGACTCTTTTCGCCAACTTCACTACGTCAAGTTTCAGTGCTTGACGAGGAGCTGATTGGAGGAATTTCGAAAATTCATCTTCGACTGAAATTTCTCGTGAATAAACCAACATTGAGACGGTATATTCTGATATCTACAAGAAAAAAAAATGCAATGATGCTAATGCCACGTTGCGATTCCATCATGAATTTTGTTTCAATAGCATCTAAAATATTTCCACTAAAGTGCACAAAAAAATCTGTTCCGGAAAAATTGCTGCAAATCATCGATCAACGAACGGTGAAATAAATTCGGCGAAAGAGTAAATGATGCACATTTATTTCTGCGATTTATATGAATATTATTTGCGACCATCAAAGAATCCTATTTTCCAAACTAATCTTGTCAAGAGTCAATAAAAAAACTATTTTTTTTTCTTGTGAAGGCAAAAAATCGTTACATTATAAGTGATGACTTCATCAACGAATTCATGAACATCTTTTATTCGCAATAAATGAGCATTGAAGTTTGAGAGAAAATTTGTTTTCTACCTATATTATGTCATTTCCACATTTTTTTTAAAGCTTCCGACTAGCAAAAACCCCCTAAATACTGATATTTTTATGTGAAAGTCATGCCATTTCGTGTCTTCTCCTGAAATCTCGTCAGAGATTACAGAGCCATGCATTCATATATATATATATATATATATATATATATATATATATATATATATATATATATATATATATATATATATATATATATATATATATATATATATATATATATATATATATATATATATATATATATATATATATTTATATGAAATGGAGTTTGATAATCATTAGTTCTTTAAATGCAAATTCAGCTACCAATGATTGATATCAGTTTTCAAAAAAAAAAAAATCTGAATGTCATTCATTCGTATTCATTCAATGCTGTTGTTTATATTATGTCGCAGTTGAAACTTAAGAGCATCTTTGATTAATATATAAAAAGAAACAGAAACCCCGTCATAATAAACGAAACGACACGAACTTTCGCATTTTTCTCAGCAGACCAACCGGTTCTCTAAAATACGCCAGTAATAACGTGTCATGCGGAATAATAATCTTAGATTTCAAATGAAATTACATCACAAACAAACATTTCAAAAAAAAAACTAATATGCTATATGGCTTAAATGCTAATAAAATATAGTCCGACCGGTTGCGAATTGCTTGCGAATTTTTCTCCTTATTCAGGGACTATCACACCGAGGTTAATGCATCGATCTGAGTGTTATCGCAACAAATCAACTTAAGAGAAATGTATCGATGAAAATTCATCAACGCAAATTGAAGAGATCCCGAATTGAAAATATCAAAGAGATATGTATGTGCATACAAATATGGAGACGCGCATCACTCTAATGTACTTTATAAGCAACGAATTGACATCAAACTCATCAAAAAGTTTGCAAAAAAGTAAAAAGCATTTCTCATGATTTTTCCAACTTTTTTTTTTTCGCTTCAATGAAAATAATTTCATGAAATCGATGCAACCTTTTCATTACGCTGAAATAAATGATAAATTTCATCAACTAATTTGAAATGCTTCTATTTGAAAGTTTCAAAAAAAAAGAAAAATTACAGCTTCTATGAAGTAATCATCAAAGTCAAAGAAAAAAAAAAGAAGAAGAGGAAAACTGCTCGAATTGAAATCAACACTGATAATAGATATAAATGATCGTTTATTAAAACTCTTACATTAAAAAAAAAATTATCATTTCATATAATTTCATATTTGAATTTTCTAAGAAAAAATGACGGAAATTTTTTTAAAAAAATCTCGGAAAAAATATGTTGGAATTCAATTTATTGAAACATTTTCAATATATGAATATAAACGAATATTGGTGAATTTATTCGCAAATAAAAAGTGATGTTATCGGGGAAAAAAAAACTCTTCTCAACACTCGTTTGATAAATTTTTCACTTAGCTGAAACTTTTTTTTTTCTTGAAAATTAGTATTTAAGATATGATTTCTAGTTTGAAAAACATCAAAAATTTCTGGTTAAATGAACCAAAAAAATTTATGCGCTTGCCATCTCACCTATCAAATCAACTACTATCATAAATTAGGCAAAGTAAATAAAAGATATTGAATTATTCGTTCATTTTTTTTTCATTTTTATTCTCTTTCGTTTCCATAGAAACTTCAATGCCAAGTTATTTCACGGCTCTATTGTGTCGTAAATTCTATCAATACGCAAAATTTTCGCCATTTTGAATGCATCGATCTCATTTCAGTATTAATCGCTCAACTTCAACGTCGATACGACGAGCCTTTATTTGATGCGCATCATATTCGCCTAATTTCATAATTTTGGCTTCCATATTTCTTGAGGTTGAGCTGTTAGAGTGAACGATATACAAATACACATCTGCACAGACATGACTTCGACGTATATATCTTGCAGAGTTGGACTTTTTATTGCTCGTTTTTTTTTTCATTTATTTATTCAGCTGGAGAGTTCATTCTTTTCATTTCTTTTCTTTACTAGTTTTCTTTATTCTCAGTTAAGAGTTCTGTATTATTTCTTGTATTCCTAATAACCATATTATTTCTCAGTAGTCATCTATTGGTCTTTTGTTTGCATCCGTGAAATGTTTTCTTCTTGCTTTATATTTTCTTTCCTTTAGTCCACTTTCCGAAAAGCACCAAATTCCTCTTGATCACTACTAAAGTTGTGCAGATAAAGGTCTCTCTACGAGCACTATCCTTGTATAATATCTCTTCAGCGCTTTTGATCTATGGATCTATGTATTCATCCACATATATGCTTATAACTTTATGTAACTACCGGTTGCATTTTATTTACTATTCGTTTAAAATTTTTTGGAACGAACTCTATATGGTCCCACTTACTATTTACTTAAACAATACAACTTAAAATAATTTAACGTAGACCTTTGTGTACGTTGTTTTGCTGCTGGAAACTTTAGACAAATTCCAATAAATGGTCTACTTATGCATTTATTTTTTTTTCCTCAACATTTTAATAAAAATCTGCATATACATTTGTTTTTCTCCTTTATAAAACAACAACAACAAAAAAAAATTCGCAAATGTATAAACTTAGCTAGAGTTGAAATTATTGAAATTCGCAATTTTTCAGATATAGAGAAGAGTCCTCATTTAATATATGACTAATCAAATTCAATCACTTATAGAGGAGGAGAAAAACAATGATGGAATAAGATATCCTCCATTTTTGCATTGTTCATTTCCTTAATATTTCGCAAGAATAAATGAAATGGATAAGGGTGGTGTCAATGCGTCAGAAAAATTTGTAGAATTCTTAAACGTCTCAACGGGATGTAATTTTGAGGCGAAAAATTCTCCAAAAAAAAAAAACAACTGCATTCTTGAAATTTCCCAGAAGCAAAAAAAAAAATTCACAGGTAGTGTTTTTTTTTTTGTTTCAAGTGTACCACTTTGTACCAATCGTCTGTCTTTAGCACATTGTGCCGACAACTTATCTCAGATGACAATTACGCATCGACGTATTCCTGAGGTAAATCTATATAGTCATGTGTCGGTTAATTATCTTGAAATGTTAGAGTGCGCGTCATCCCCACACTGAGAAACAAAACTTGACTCCAATTTAGTAGTTTGGAGCATTTTAAACTGCAAATTGGTTACTGTTACAGAAAAATAAGTTAACGCGCAATAGATGTGCAAAAGAATTTGGTTTGTCTACTTCCATAGTTATCTATTCTTTCTTCGTTGATCATTTCCTATACTATCCACTAACAAAATGTTCGTGTGGCATTATTGTACGGCAACTAATACAAATAATTTATGAATTTCTACGTTTTCTATAATTGCACTATAAAATCAAAGATAAAATATTACTGACCTTTCGATCTCACAAAGGAAAGGATCCTCTCGGTGGGGATCTGCCAGTATTCTTGTGATAGGCTTAAAATGATGCTGTTATTGGCTCAGCTGCCTTAAAGCATGTTGTAATTCAATCTTTCTCATATTGCCACTATTGTGCCACTATTTGGCATTAACGCATCGCAATTTTATTATGTTGAAGGCATATACAAATCGACGTAATCATTGTAATACACAATTGTTGTATCAATTCCAATCGAATAACATAACAGCTGCGCCCATTGTTGGGAATATTTACGAATTATAGTACAGAATTTATTATGCTACTAAATAAAACAAGAATTAAATAGCAATTGCTAAATTTGCAATTTGCAAACTGCAATAATCCATTGAAATTTTCAATCGGAAGTTACCCGAAAATATTTGCATTTAGAAGTCTTCGTTACTAAAATATTCATCACGACAATGGTTTCATGAGCATAATGTCCATAGATCGATTCTAACGTCAACGTTTCATTGCAATACTATGTCTCATAAAACCTATTTGCTGTAAATTGTAATGCTTGCTGATTTTACAATATCATGCAATTTGAAATACAGATGAGGAATAAAATGTTCAAAAACTTTTTACGCGATCGTCTGTACCTTCAAAAAAAAGTACTCTTAATGTAGATACAATAAAATCGCCCTCGATAAGGATTCAATTCAAGAGAGGTTTCACCTGTAAAAGTCGCTTTACCTGGCACATATATCTTCCAGTCTGATCATTAGTTTTATCAATAAATGTTAAAAGTTACTATCGTCTAGAAATGAATTTTAGCTCATAGATTTTAGAGATGTGATTAGGAAGCATAGAAATGCAGCTGATTGGCGATGATATGTAGGTGGCGATGGTGGTAGTGAGCTAAATGATGTGGGAAACAACGTTACACAAATCGACCACTTTTCCAGATGTTTCATTGTGAATGCAAATCAAATGGATATTGAACAGTTGTTGCCGAACCACAATTGATGTTTGCCGAGGGAAATTCACGTTTGTGAGAATAACTGTGCTATTTTTGCATATCACATTCTCATCGTGAGAAAAATTTGAATATTTAATTTAAATTTACATATCTTTATTTATTCTGCGTAATATTTGAATAAAATTTCTTTTTCTAGCGAGCGAATAATTGGTTTTAACCTATTTTCTACATTTTCATTTCTAGATGCATTT
Source organism: Ascaris suum (assembly GCA_013433145.1). Classification (NCBI taxonomy): domain Eukaryota; kingdom Metazoa; phylum Nematoda; class Chromadorea; order Rhabditida; family Ascarididae; genus Ascaris; species Ascaris suum. Next base: position 1,980,523 of record CM024180.1, read on the forward strand.
TTTGTAAAGCTAAATCTCCTTCATCGATCTTAATGCACAGAAATTTCAATCTGCATTTCTGAGTATAGTAAGTCGTGAATAAAAGCCCTACTAATGAAAGCTAATCGAGAATGCTTCTTTAATTACCGTCTCTCAAGATACGCAAAAAATGAATGCGGAGAAATTCAATGTTGCTTTAATTTCCCGGGGAAGAATTTCGGAAATCATTTCTATAATTTTTGAACGCAAAGAGACACATGATTCCCCTGTTTGGGTAATAGGATTTTGGTGCAACATATGGATCCTCAAGCCACCATCCAGATGCCCTTCTTCGCTACTTCCGCTCTTAATTTAGGCAATGATGTTACTAATACTGGAGGTTTAAAAAACTGTTCTCTCATTCATTGATCAAACATTCAACAACCTTCTCGCTATGAACTAAGTTGTTCTCGAAAATTTCATCTAGAAATTCCATGCCCTTGATAGATGCAAACAGTAAGTATTGCGCAATAATGGATTCATATGCTATACGACATTCAAGCATTCTGAAGAGTGAGTTCAAAGTAACTGTGTTGTACCTAAGATTTTTATAATCTGTTGTTCAAAGACGCCCGCTTCGCCATTCCTTCTCTTCTACTCCCTAATAGCCTTATTCGTGCAAGCATCAAATGGAGGTGCTTGCCTTATTCGTCTATTTGATACTTTCAGGATACTTGCCGTATTCATAGCAATAGAATCTCTGAAAGCATCAAATGGGCGGATTTGAAAGCATAATTTATGGGCATCTAGTTTGATAGCAGCCCTGAGGATTATGTTTGATGTTTGAGAGGTACACAAAGTGCATTCAAAGTATTCGGTAATTAATCGTGAAAATATCAGTTGTGATACTTCTGATGTACTTCAACTTTAGCATCGTTTCTTCTTTGCCTAACTACAAAAATAATGTGTTAGGCGATTTGTGAGATAGGGAAGGGAAAGAGTGGGGGGAGGGGGGGGGAGGGAGTATTCGAATTCATATGGAAAAATCGCAATACACCTCTATATAAACCCAATTAGGTCATGCGATTGTGCTGTGTGACATAAAGGGAAAAAAATTATTGCGCACTTCCAAATAAAAAAAAAAAGAACTGACGCATTGGTCAATTTGCCTTGTTTCATACCTGTAGTTGCATTGTTGAGAATAGCAATAAAGAATCGATTAAAAAAACTTGATAAAGTGTTAATACTATCAAAGAAATCAGAGAATGTTTTAAGGATATGATATGATTAAAAATCGCCTCGAAAATATTTTCTAACAAAAGAGCAAATAAATGACACTAAAGGCGCCGTATTGAGGGAATATCTAACCAAAATGCTTCTTTAAGTGGATCTGAAATAAATATTAGTGTATACATACAGCGAGAAAAATCACTAATCAATTGAATTTAGTCAACCTGAGATGAGAATATACGGTAAAAAAAGATTGCAGAAATGCTTTGAGATGAAAAATTTTTAGTCTCTCAGCAATTGTGATGTGGTTTTCCAGAATATTTTAAAATTCTTTCGTAGTTAAAACCAGAAAGATCACTCATGGCAGTAATAACACCGGCATGGCATATCAAGAAAAAGAAATCTCTTTATCTCGTTCGAAATATAGGCTCATAAGGTAACCGTTAGTTTGAAAACGTAATAGGCATCCAATTTACAGTGCCGCATACTGCTTGAAATAACCAAAAGACGACGGGTGCTAAGAACGAACATTTCCCGAAAATTCCGGGAAAAGGTTTCCTCAAATTGGGGGACCGGAAAGACCCGGAAATGTTGACAAGGTGTCACATATATATGAACCGAGAAAGAGGAACGCATGAAAAACTTCCACAGATGAAGCAGAGCCAATCTCGGATAAGGCGCATATTTGATACAACCTTTATTAATGAGAAAGTATAAAGTTTATTTCTTCAAGAAAACAATGTGAATGTTTTTCTTCTTTTTGCATGATATCCTTCAGGGTATTCTTCATCGATTTTTAGGTATATATCAAATCTGCAATATGTTTCGACGTATTTTAAGCCAACAAAATCGTTACTGAATTCGGTGAGCAAACTGGAAGCATTAATAATGAGGGTTTTGTTCCGTAGTTAATCTCATGGCAACCGAACTTTTAGTTGGTTGTATTGTAATGAATGAGCAAAATGAGAACTGTTCCATATTGCAGTTGTCATGGACGACAAATTCATATTAATATTTGGTGTTCCCACATATCATTAAGCAACTTTCTTGAAAAACTATTTTTTTTTGCAAAGACATTTGATGACATTTGTACACTATTTCAACGTGTCTATAAATTTGGGTGAATATTTTCGTTGAAGATCTTTATTCTGGAAGAGAAATGAATCGTTTTTTTTTGGCTTATCAATGCGAGCAGTTGGTTCAGCTTAAATATAAATAAACTATTGTGCATGTTGTATACAATATGTTAACAAATGAGGAATTTATTCGATCGGATGAAGGAAATCTTAAAAGCGCATATCGTGCCAGCTCCCTTGCAATGCCCTATATGTTGGCATATTGATGTTTCATTCTATAGAACAACAGAATTTACTTCATTCCTCACTTTTGAGAAACTACTTAACTACAGTTACTATTTCTTTTGAGAAACTATTTAACTACAGTTACTATTTATATAATGGGATCTAAATGCGTAACTTGAGAAGAGCTGAAAAAAAAAACGTTACTTGCATCACAGCTAAAAATGTGCAACTTGAGAAGACGTCATACTCGTTCGAACCGAAACAGCTGTAGGGGTGATGTTCGTTGTTTTTTTTCTTTCCGCGGCAACAGATGAGATGAGTGCATCAATAAGAGTGGGGGAAAAAAAACGACTTTGATTGTTGAGGATTTCATCAGTGATTTTTTCTTGCGAGAAGTCTTTCGCAGAACGTTTTTTTTTTTTTTTTTTGCATAGGAAAATTTAATCGCAATTGTGATTGGAGAGAAGTGAGCGAATTGAATGAAGCGTTAATGTGCCATTGTGGATGCACAAACGTTATGCAGCATTTTTTTCATCACTTAGATTAGCTTAAGCGCTATGATTAAAGAATGCGTTTCTATTACCAAAAAGATTTATGTTGAAGTCATCTTTCGATGTGCCCCAAAAATCCGAAGTGAACACTTTTGAAGGTAAGAAATGAATTTCTGTCCAGATGGAATGAACACCTCAACGATATAGTGTGGAGATTAAATCGACACGGAAATGTTAATAACCTATTAGAGTGGCAATAAAATTTACCGTCCAATCTCAATAAGTATACGACAGGAAAAGAAAAATTTCGCCTTATTGAGTTAGTATTTCAAGATCAACAGTCACGTTTTTCATTAAAAAATATCCTCAAAGCAGGTAAGTTGAATCAATAACAATGAAATTTAATGAAATTGAGAGAGTGAAAGCCTTATAAGCATACAAGAAAAGGTGTGCGAATCGACTGTCTGAGTCAAATTATGCCATTTTAATGGGAGTTACTAAATATTACGGAAGATTTTCTAATACATATTCATAATATGCTTCGCAACGTGGTCACCCGTCGTTGAAGCATCTGAACGAGAAGACGACGGGATAGCGGATCGGGAAAGGTGGAGTGGAAGTTGTCAAAATGAGAGGTAACTTGATTTAAGATAATAAAACGAAACCGATGAATAAAGAACACATCGTTATTAGAGAGTGCTTTTCTGCGGATTACTTTCTTCTTTCTACTTTATTTATCGATAGAAGTGGGCGGGCTAATAAAAAAAAATGCCGATTTTCATATTTGAAAAAATTTCAATGAATTTTAGTTGAGTAATCTTTCATTCCGCACAATGAACATTTTACAATCAGCTATGGATCATTGCATTTCCAAAAAAAACTCAACGAAAACACTGTAATATAGAATCGGTTAGTCACCTCAATGATATATGTATATCACGTGGCGCTATTTAAAAAGCAATCTTCACGATGAACTGAAAAATGTTCGCCATTCCGTTCAACTGTATTTTATTGCGATTGATAAGAGGCGAATTCAGTTTTCCTGTGCCTCGTCATGTTCCTGCCTATCAGTTACAACTGTTGAGTGATATCACAGCATGCTCCCGTAACTCTCCAAGAATTTGCAGATTATATATATATATATATATATATATATATATATATATATATATATATATATATATATATATATATATATATATATATATATATATATATATAAAATAGAACAACAAAAGTACATCCTTAACAACAAAAGTACATCCTTCTTCAGTAATCACAGTCAGCACGTAAGCTAACGATCGCAGATATGCTTGAAAACCTTGCTTGAAAACATGTCTTCAGTGCATACTACCTTGCAATTTTTTGAGCCACGATACTTTTATTATAGCTTCGCTGCCATCAGCTGAGAGAATTTTCAGTTCAAACAGTCATCAAAATGTTACATTCCTTCTAGGTAGCTAATTTTTACGCACCGAGTTCTCTAGTTTCTCAGCAATAATACATGAATACAGCCCTCAAACTAATTGCAATGAGATAAATAACAAGCTTCCGGTATTGCATGGATGGAAGCACCGATAAAAATTCGCATACAGTTCCATAGAACTATTGGTGGTAATGAGGTAGGTAAGAGCATGGTAACAAAATTGAAAAACAAAAAAAAAGAAGAAATAATTTTACTTTTAGAGAGATTGACAACACTGTATTACATTCTATACCGCTTTTATATGAGAAATGAAGTTTAAAAATCATCTATTTCTCGTCGATAGTGTGGCAATTTTGCACAATTTTGCAGCGATCTTTGCAAGTTACTAAATGCTCTCTTTGATTTTTCAATCCCAATGGGATTATTTCCCTCTCCAATGCAATCACTAGAAATTCAATTGATGAATTGATAAAAAATAAAAATATAAAATAAAAAAAATTTTGTGCAATCACTTCACTAAATCGTATAATCAATAGAATTTGCTTCATAGAATGCTTCATAGCAATAGATTTTTGTGAAGATTTTTCTCAGTTCTTTCATTTCAAAGAGAAAGAATTTTTGCTCAACTTTGCTTTGCAAAATTGAAATCTATCAGCCCTACAGCGCTGACACAACGAATAATATGTCGATGAATTTTCTCGCCAATAGAAATTTTCTTCCTCATTTACCTCTACAATTAATATATTCTAATGAGGCGAATTATTTACTCATGTGGGAAATAAATAAAATATTCGTTTGTGTTTTTTTTTTTTTGCACATTGATAACACATTAAAATATGACAAATACCTTTCATCATAACGTTTTTTTCGCAATGTGATTTTATTTCATCGGCAAGAAAATATTTGCCCCAGAAAAACCAAAAATTATGTCCATTCATTTTTAAGCGACGAGAAAAACACATATCGTTTCTTCCGTTCCCAAATAATTCACTAAATTTGAGATATTCTCAGAGGCTGCATAGTATGCGACTGCATTTTTTTAACTAGATAAGCCCATAATTGGAAGGAATTTGTGATCAAAAAAAGAACAGATTTAGGCTCCATCTGTTAGGCCCTTGGATACTATCTCTGGACTCGCTGTTAATATTTGGCAACTGTTGGATTGAATAGACAAATTTTTAACTTAATTATTGCGCCTAGTAAAGAGTCAACTGTTCGCAAATCTGCTCACCTTGTCGAATAACCTGAAGGCTTCGCGGTACTCGATAGCTTCCTCTTCGCTTACTCCTTCGAGGTTCTCGTTGGCGTTTTGCTGCTTCCACCTATTGAACAACGATACTTTTCGGTTGCTTGACATTGTCTCTTAGTGCCGTTTATTAATTGTGACCAATACGACGATAGATGCGCCAGATGAATCCGGGTTCTCCCAACGTTAACGGCTCTCGATGATAATAAACACCGACGTAAAGTCTTGTGGTGTTCGTTAGAGTATAAAAGAGTAGAAATTCGCCTCAGATAATCCACAAACGAGGCCTTATGCTCTTTGTGCTATTCACGCTGAAATATGGCACTTTTCATTTTGTGGAGAAACATTTCCGAAGAAGTATTTGCAAACATCGCTTTCGTAAAATTATTTTAACAAACGATGAATTTGGAAAAAAAAAAACAAGATATATACCTTCAAAAATTGTTTCCACCGAGAGAAATGTAACGGATTTCAAGTATCTTTTACTTTAATTACTATTAATGTTGAAACTGCTAATTACTATTACTACTTTAATACTAATGTTGAAAAGTAGCAAATATTCAAAAAGCAAATAAAAAACAAACAATTTCCAAATCGATGGAATCAATGCTGAAATTCGTACGTCCGAAAATCGTGATTGAAAAAGAGGAAATCGAAACGCAAAGTATTTTCACAACAATAAACTTAATGACAACGACTAGTACGCTTTGACGGCATTGAATCAGTTAGCTAAATTTGAATGCTAAAATTGATAGAACAGTTGTTAGGCGCCACATCGTACATGCAAATTCCCAATGAATAAATATTTGTAGCACATGATAAATACTCTCGTTGAAGTTTGAGCGGAGAGACGATTATCTCAATAATGATTCATAATGAAGATCATATCCATGACAAGCAGACAGACGTTATGATTTAACAAATGTAAATGCATAATTATTTGGAAATTTTCATTACGAAACGATGATGGTATGATCAAAATAAAAGAATTTAATTGAACGCAATCGAAACTTTCGCTGATGAAAACGACAGCACTCTCGTCTTAAAGCTGAATATCAAATCGTAGAAGAATATGGCCGTCGAAAACAGTACATAGTAAGTTTTAGGCCTGACATTTGCGCTTAAATTGCAAATATTTTGCCCCAGAGCAAAACGAATAGTTACAAAAATTTCATTGAGATCGAATCTGACTAATTAAATCCCCTTAAGCGGAACAATAACTCAATTTCCCGCTGTTGTATCTCTCCAAATTACAGTTTTTTTTAATGCTTCTAAGAGGAAGACTGTGGAGTGAAAATTTGAATAGTGTAATAGAAATACGATAGCATGATAATGCATAGAAAATAATATAGTTGTAAGTAGCCAAACGAGAACTCAAGTATTCTCAGATCGGAAAATGCGAAATGGTCAAATGAGACAAATTACACTTGGATGCAATCTAATTTTTCGCAAATGAAAATGTTTGCACTATTATCTTACGATTGAGTAAAAATACGTCAAGAAGTATGGATTCTTGACGATCTGTAAATAGATTTTTGTATGATATTGTTCAATGTGGAACAAAATTCATTGCATCAGAAATTTACTCAACTTACCATACGAGTATAGAAATCATCACAACAGAAATTATGCTTGTAAAAAGAAAAAAATTTTAACGGAAGCATTTCGTTTTGCTTTCTCTATCCTTCCCTTCTCCTCCCCCTGGCAATCTCACATCACAAAAACAATTTCAACTAATGGAAAAAATTCACTCGCGATTAATTCCACTGATCAATAGCGACATATTTTACTCCTCTATTTCATACCAAGCATAATGTATAGCCGCTTCTCGATGCACAATTTGAATTAATAGTAGCTGGAAAATATGAAAGACGAGTGAAAGAAAAATTTTGGAATCGTTTAAGGATACTCTTGAATATCCTCATCATCATTTGATGCACAAAATAAAAGCATGTACATTTCCAATCAGAAATATAAATATATGTGTGGCTGCATTGAACAACAATAAAAAAAATGCCACATGATAAATTTTCGAAGAAAACGATATCTCTTCGATATGCTTCATATAAAGAAAGACAGTGGCAGTCACATTAGAGCGATACGAATTATTCGCATTTCTGTTGTGCGAAGAAAAAAAAAAGACGATGAGGCAGTGAATAATGTGTTAATTCTAACAACGCTTCGTACTATCTAACATATTTTCCGTTCAATAAAATAATGTTTAGACTATTGTGATAAATTTATTAGGCCAATTTGATATTACAACTTGCTCAATTAAATTAACGAAATTAGAGATTTTTGACAAGGAGCGCCTTGAATTTTAACGCTTTTGGTTCAAAAGTTATAGTCGTTAAAGTAGGGCTCAACAATGCTTGCCGAGCATATATATGTTTCGATCCACTCTTACACTTTCTCATTTCGCTTCCCCTTCTCGTTTTCAGATTGGCGAATGTTTCTCACTTTGAATGTGCATCTCGTGGCCGGAAAACAACATTATCAAATACCATCATGGAACTTTTAGCGTATTTTTTTCCAGACGAAATGCCCTGATTCCAAGAAATTTGTCGCAGTTGATCGTTAACAACGATCATTATTGATCTCTAGAGATATTGTAACATAGCTATGCACTATAATTGCATAAAATCGATTACAATCGATTGCAAATCCTAATTCATAGACTGAAGAAACACAGCACCTATACTCACTTTATTTTATGATTAACAAAGAACCATAATACCTTTAATTAGCATACACTTACCTGAAGTATGCAAAAAGTACCCCCATGGGTACAATCCTTGCGCGAATTTTCGCCTCACCGATCGCTAGCAATGAGCGGGGAACGCTAGAAAGCAGTAAGCTGATAGACGAGCTGCATTGCTAACAGATTGGAAACCAACGGCTAACGCCTTAGCTCCGCCTATCCTAGAGCTGTGTGCTGGTTTATGGGCTCATAAAGGGCTATTCGTATGCATGGTCATGGAATGGTTTTACGAATGCTATCCATGCTCTTTGTTGAAAAATTGTTTCGCCGCAATCGCTTCGAATAGATGACAAAAGCGCTTCTTCATCTATGAATCACGAACATTTTTTTTTAAAATACGCTTTTGCAAATTTTATTCGCAAATGCACTTCACGATATCACATGTTTACTTGCATATCTATCTATATATATGATAGATTCATCTTCAGTGTAAAAATTTTGTTGGTGTAATATACAACAGAGGTAAATCTCCGAAAGTAATATGCACAGCCGATTCATCACCTCATAGGGCATTATATAAATTTGATAATGGAAAAAATTCCACGTATTTCATAGATGTTAGATTTTCGGTTTACGAGAATTACAGCATAGAAAAAAACAATTCATCGTGAAAGGCTTATAACTATAATCGGTTGAACTCAAACATGAAAGGATTATTTTGCATGTTTTACGTCTTGAGGATAAGTTACACAATTGCCTGGTCATATTGCGACAAGATGCATAAATGTATGTCAAATTCGCTCCTTTCTCTACTTTTTTTTTTCGTCTGCAAAAGCGCTCATTTTGCAGGGATCGTTTCTGTCGGTCCGTTGTGTTTCTTTCTCTCCTCCCCACCACCCCCCCCCCCCCCACCCCACCCCACCTCCCATCCCCTCACATTCGTAATCGCCAAACATCTTTCGAAATGGAATCAAATATATTGAATGCCGATGCATTTATGGATAGTGGCTACAAAATACCAATTTTACGCTTGATATTGCCATTTCATAAGCTCTCAAATTCTTGCACCAAAAAGCAATTCTATTCCATAATGTCTAGTTACTAGTAGTCTATGAATATGTTATTAGAAAGCAACAAGGTTTCGCGCAATTACAGATCTCTTAAATCATCGCCATAAATTTTCAAAACCAATGCCAACAAAGATGTCTTGTAAAACTGCTGAACTCTTTGCAGTGTCGGCATGGTCGATGCAAACATCCACTCCTCCCAGAAAGGTTTACCTTCATGACTATTTTGGTGGATACTTTCAAGTAAGCAAACATGAAAAGAGTATTCTTCAACCAGTTCGAATCTGTTGTTCCGCCGACAATGATGATGCATCTATTTGTGGCAAAAGTACTCCTTGTTTCCTGCTACGTATTCAACACCTGTCGAAAACTTCGCCCATACCTTATTCCAACGGCAATTTCCCAAATATTTCACTTCTGTGGCATTCGCATAATTGCCACGTGATCAGAAAGAATCTCCGGCGTTTGTGCAAAATTTATTCAGACCTTCACAGTGGTATTATCAAAAATAGCAGGAGGAGTATAAAGCCAAATAATAGGTTAAACGGTTGGCAGATATCAAGTATGATATCATCATAAACGTTCCCCATTGAAAAATAAGATCTGTAAAATGCCAAGAGAGAAATATACAGCAATTTAAAACTATTACTGAAGACAACAAAAAGAACCGAGAAAATCGAGACTAAAAGAGAAATGCAAAGTGGAACAAAATAAATTAGTTGCGTAGGCGAAATAACGTCATAATGGAATGGCTACTGGAATAGCCTAAATTCGGTACTCAAAAAGTGAGAGATTTATTGTTGCCTCGAGATGTCTGTAATTCGATAGTTCAAATTCGCATTCTAAGGGGAATAAAATTACTGAAATATTCTATCAATAACAGATCTCTTCATTAGTTTCAATGCAGCTGATAATTAAACAAATCTCTTTAACAGGAACCTTCGCTGAAAAATTACGAAAAACCACACAGTACTGAATACATGAATAAATGACGTCATATAACGGTGTAATGACGTCATGCGATGACGTCATGAACAATGAAATGTCGCAAAAGTGAGCATTAGGATTCTTGACGACTTAATTAAACTGGCTTATATATATATATATATATATATATATATATATATATATATATATATATATATATATATATATATATATATATATATATATATATATATATATATATATATATATATATATATACGCGCTTTAACGTAGCAGGATTGGAAATAAATGAAAGAACCGAAGATTGAATATAGAATAAATTCTATCAAATAGTAGTTCTTTGCACTCGGGTATGAGTTAGTTGCTTTTCTATTTTTGCCTCAAATAAAACATTGAAGAAATTAGTTAATGCTTTTGAAAATGTATACTCTTACCGTTTATTCATAAAACACATTACCCAATGAAGTACTCGATTATGCCACCGCTCGCAAAGTACAGAACAGCTGAAAATCTCCATGGAAATTTTTGTTAATTAGAGCGCACATTAATATTTTGGATGAGCTGATACTGCTGATAGTACTAATTGATAATGATCGATCTAACCGAAAAACGAAACTTTCATGAAGCTCGATGCAATTTTTGCAGAGATTAAATTTACCTTCATTTCTTTGTTTCAACGTATCGGTTTGAATTTGAAATTCTCATCTCTCATAAAACGGAAATATTGCATTGATAAAATTAGTAATTGATCGCCGAATAATTTTTAACAAAAGGTGAAGTGGTATTGGCTTTTGAAAAAAAGAAAAAAAAAACTCTGCGATTTGCAGATTCATTTTTGTAAGATGAGAAAGACCACCGAACAGTTTTTTCCATCCGTATAGGTTTAAATTTCTAAGGCGTCAAAATCCTCATGTAGAAAAAAGTATTCAACGTGAAAAACTTCATAAGTTAAGGCATTCGATCCCCCGTAAACTATGAACGTTTTTATGTAGTTGAATGAAGAAAAATGCTCCACTTCGTGTAGATCACGATTCTTTCTCTAGAAAGGAAAATACCTGATGGATATGATAGATGCTCAGTAAGCAAAGTGCAGAGGGAATTTCATTGGTTGTATACCTCGAAACTTCCCCTAACACGCAGCTCATGCCGTCTAGTACTGGGAACTAAGAACCAATACAATACATTCCACCTCGCCTATTATGGGAAGATGAAGCACACCAAAAGCCTTCCCACCCTCTTTCTCTCCTTCTCCTTCTGCGCAATAAATAGGATTGCAAAATCTATGGTTGAAAACGACCAATACCGCAGGGACGAGTACCAATGTTGAAAGAATACGAGTGAGGAAAGCCGAATTACGAAATACAAGGAAAAAGATAAACAACTGGAAGCGATTAGATCAACCACATATAAAAAATAATTTGCATTAATTATATCAGATAAGGTCAGGTCTTACATAGACGAAAGTTTAAAAAAAAAACGACTAGATGGAAAATGCGAAATAATAAATCCTAGAGATTCATATAAGTGATGAGCAATGCGAAGAGAGTTTTCTCCAAGGTTATAATTATTGATTGATCAAAATCGGTGCTGAATTTACTAAACTGATCATTTTATCATGAAGAATTAAGTAGAATCAAGCAAATGATAAGAAAAATTGCTCGATCACATCATAATCACGAATAACAAGCACACCTGCTACCGATATTACTGCTTATTGCAATACACCTGAATAAATAATACCAAAATGAGTGATAAAAGGAACAAGTTCCCACCCTAATCTATCTTCCTAGTGAAAAATTTTATTCAGCATCATATCATCACCTTAGGCCATTTGAGACAAACAAGACAGAGTTCATTCAGGTCATATTTCCAGCTGCTCGTGAATTTCACTAAAGAACGATGAAAGAAGCGATAAGATTAGTACCTGTCCTGATGTATTTTAAATACTAATATCAGATATGCAACATCACATATACATATTTCTATGATTCACTTCGATACCCTACACACTGAACAAGATGATGACAACTCATTTTAAGGTGTAATTTGAACCTACCTTAGCGGATGTTACATTTTACAATGTGGTACGTACTTAATCTCAGTCATAAAATTTGAATTTTACACTTTGTTACGAAATCTAATGGTGGATACGGCAAAGTCACGTGAAAACTTGCATTTCACACGAATTGTTGATAATATGCAAAAATGAACAATCGAGAATCTAGTCAAGTAAAAAGGAATATGAGGGAAATGATTGCCACAGTTTTCTACTTTCAATGAGCCGTATAGCAAAGTCAATTGAATCGCACATTGCACTCCACATACAATAAAATCTCTCCAGCAGTTCATCTCAGATTGATATCAGAAATCGTTGTTCAGTAAATTGATTGCTAAAGTTGAGAGAAATTCTTTAAACTACAGTTTAAGCTCTCGATAACAAAGAGACTTTGTTTCGTGTGGTATTGTTCTACTCGACAGATGCTCTCGATGACAAGATTTCTGTTCATAGAGCTTGAATGATACCTCAAATATCTAACAAACAATGCTCGACTTGCAATGCTCAAGTTGTGATATAGTGGATTGTACTACAATGAATTGTGATGCAATCTGACGCTGGTATCAATCTTTTTCGAATTCCGGCTTGTGCAAAGAACCTCTATGAAAAAACGCAAGAAATTTTCCTTGAATTAGACTAAAATACATGTAAGGAGTTACCGTCTGAAGCTTAAAATTCCATTCATCACGACTATTGAGTATCGTAGGTCCTAAATGTTGACATAAGAATGCACAGGTATAAGAACGTATCATAGAGGCGTGATACTATGCGCTCAAGTTGGACTAATTCAGTGCCATCAAATCACTCAAAAAAAAACTACTGAAGTCTTCCAAATACTACTCGAGGTAGAAAATTTTCCTAAGGTTCCTATCAAACATTAAAAACATGCACAGTTTGTTTTTCTTTAAAATTTCGGACTACAATGAATTGAGATGAAACTTTGTGGGATTAAAGGAGAGCTCTTTGATGAAGAGGAAACACTTTTCTGGAATGATTTCTCCAAGAAACCGATATCCAGAAATCGATGAATATAAGCTGGATTACCTGAATAAGTACATAAATTACTTGCTATGACTTATATGAATTGTGCTGTACTTCACATTTCCATATCCTCATCGCCTAAATGGGAATAAGGTTTATTCAATTTGATATAAACGTCATCGTAAAGTATCGTGATATGTAACGGTAATGGCGTAATTAATCAGATTGTTGTTGTTATCATTCATTCGATACTTCTGATAGTGGAAAAAAAAAACGCTGAGGCGACTTTCAAAAGCTGAGAGAAGAGAAGGAAAAAAAAAGAGAATGAGCGAGAAGAGGAAGAAAGGAAAGCAAAAGAGAAAGAAAAAGACCTATGAGAAAAAGAGAACCTACAGCTATGTTTTCACAGCAAAAAAAAAAAAAAAATAGAAATGCTCGAAGAATTTTGATTCGAATTTCTCAAAGAATTTTGTCACGTGACATTTCTTGGAGCATAAAAAACGAAACTGAAAATCAAGGAGTCAAGAAATATTAACAAGCATAGAACGTTTTTGCCACATGAGCAGATTTCAGTGAAAAATGCTTCTCTACATTTCGCTGCAATGCAGTCGTATTCCTTCGGAGTCTACATATCCACCCACTCTCTCATCCACAGCAGGTTGCTGAAGTCATCATAAAACAGTGAGTTGTGCTTGTATGAGAAAAAAAAACAGTTAATAAAGCTTAGAATGGCACGAACCTTATGAAGAAAGTGAACTTTCTGGGGAAAATAGCGTCGTTGACAGGAATTCTGAAGTCCTCTAACAGCATGAGGACAATGCACGTGATGTAGATGTATAACGCAGATGGCAGATGGCAATTATGATCAAAAAAGAGGAGAAGTATTTCGACCAGTCTTCTGATGAAATCGACAATGGTTAATCGGATGAATGATATGCAATCAAAGGATGAGAAGGCATATGCTAGCGTGGAATTTTTTCTAGCAGGAAAAACTATGGATAGCTGCGATGAAGTATGGCGATGATATGATATTACAGCAGGAAATATCGAAACTGACGGTGATGATGTCGACGATATTCCATGAATGCTTGCAAAACACCAATTCTCTGTTGTTGTTTAATGTGTCGCTGATTTTGCATAGGCATATGCACTGTAGCATTAAAAAAAATAAGTATTTGAACGCTGCTTAAATCTTTCAGAAAATAATGCAGTTTAGAATTATTCATCTCGTGGCATAGTAAGAATGAAACATAGGTGAGGAAAGCGGAAGAAGAATTTGAAGAAGAAGTCAGTAAAAGAAACGGAACAGATGAATATGATTGAAGTATCACACAACACTGTAATGCTTACGATGAGAACGCAATTGAAATTTATGAGAATAATCGCTAAACTTATGATTTATTTTTTTTTTTGCTTTCAGTAATACTTTACACTTCATTACTATGTGAAGCCAATGAAATGAAAAAAAAAATGATGCCGACAATGTTGTGAAAAATTCTCTATTCTCTTTCAAGAAAAATGCTAAATTTTATGAAGTGCAAACGATGAAAAAAAGAAGTTTCAAACCATTTCATGAGCAGCAAAAAAATTTGGAAATGATTTCACGTATGGAAACGAATTTCGTTTGACTAAATTTCTGGGAGAAATGAAAAATGAAACCATATAGATGGCGACCTCAAACGAGGTGTGTTTCATTGAAAACAACTCAACCGAAGCATCATATTGCTCAGTTTTATGTCAATAATGCTGCGTTTGCAGAAACGCCATTCACCTGAATACCATCTTATAATAGAAAGCAAGCTGAACGTATTCCATTTATTTGTAATGATATATAGAAGAATGGCATTCAAAGAGAAAATATTTACCACTCAAAGCGATATTTCTACACACCTCGTCAAATGGAGTCGAAAGGTGTCAACCTGTTGAATCCGAATTGCTAAGATGTTGAGTGATGTATTTCTGCAAATTTGCATATGCAAAATGCACCGTTGTGAATTCGGACTGTTCGTTTCGCCTTCACCTATGTGTAACTGAGCGAGCTGTCGAAGCAAAGAATACAAAACCTCGTAAATGGAATATAACATTGGCTAAATTTTTGCACAAATATTCTGGTGCATTCAAATGAGTTTCTGAAGAAAATGTAAATGAGATAATGCAATCTTTGGATGAATTTCGTACTGCTTAAGCCATAAAACAAATAATTAGGCTTGTTGAAGATGTTGATATGATAAGTGTTCTTATCACGATCAATGAGTTATAAGATTGTCAGTACAACTTGAAGTGAAATATTCCATCAGAACTTAACTGATCCTATCTCTAATATAAACCTTCGATGAAAGATTCATTTTTTTTTTCTTGATAAATGATCAACGTAAAATTACGAAATGAAATGCGCGCAAAAGTTCGATCATCTCCAAATGCGCACAGCTTCTTTCAACATCGGCAATTTAAGATGAAGTGTGGGATGGAAGTTTAATTAAGAGCATACCACTTGACTTAACAGATTTCTTAACTCCAGCAGTTGGGAAGTTGTAACCACCGAACAGACAGACTTCTCACCGTTGAACAGACAGAAACAGGCATATACATCGCGTACATATGCACGGATATGACATAGTGATTATGCGCTTTGGCCGGTGGGTACTTGTAAAAGCGCAATAAAACTAAAAGTGTATCAGAACAGCTGGCAAATATTTGCTGTATAGCTCGGTCGTCTGAACAAGCAGCTTTATTAGATATCGATAAACTATGAATCTCATGAAAAACGAATTTATATTATGGTGATGGATCCATGTTATTGATTAACTTCAAGCTGCAAAAGGATGTGAACCTACGATATACATTATAAATATAAAATTTCATGGCCGAATTTGCGGTAGTTCTCTTATTGAAGCCACTGGAAAGATAGGTAGATAAGATGCATATTGGCATGCCGTTACCATAATGCGCTTTGCGAATGGAATTCTTTAACGTGATTGGCAAATTCGACTTTCCGAGAATTTGTGCGAGCAATTGGATCGTTTAAAACGGAATTGGTTGAGATGTGCACATAGAAGACTTTACTATTTTTTTTTTTTTGGAGACGTATAAAGCAATTGATCTCATAAATGAAACTACAGAACATTACATTACACCAGAAGCACTACCTTTATGTCTTGTGAGCAAGTTCCATGCTAGCGAAATATCATTTTTAATTGAGAACACAAATATGGCTCATATAAAATTTGAACATTCAGAAAGAAGAATACAAAGAAAAATTAAAAGCAAAGCGCTTACTAGTGATTCATCGAAACATCCTATTCAACAATCGCTTTGCGGATATATGTGGATTTCCGATACGCACAAAAAAAAGCGAACACATCGTACGCGAAAGTATTTTAGAACGTTGAAAATGGTGCAAAAATTTACGATGTAAATTTGTGAATTTTTGGAGTGAATAAGCACAGTCCTCGGCAAAGATCCTATATCTTTTCGCGTTCATTTGGATTACAATATGCTGTAAAGTAAACTATGTACTGTTTAAATTCCCCTCCCAATAGCGGGTAGCAATGGCATGGCACAATTCGTTGAACGCGTGCTATTTGGAGAACCAGGCTACACAGCACAGGTTATCGGTTCAACCGTGCACCGCAATAGATGACTGTTTGGTCAGAGGAGACCGGTTTCGAAGCGCCGATTTCCCTAGATCAAGGCGCACTGATTCAACTTTCTAACACACATACCTTCATAAATCATGATGCGGCAGAACTGTGTGGAAAAATGCAACTTCACCAAGGCCACCGGGCGCCATCTCCATTTCCATGAAGGCTATGTACCGCTGTGAATTTCATTAATCGAAACAATATTCCTCCACTCATTATTCTTTCAAAATAATTCGATTCGATGCGCAGAAGGAGGCAAGGGGATGTGATTGCCCTTGCTCAGCTTTATTAGGCGTTTTTTATCAGCATAAAGCCAAAAGCTGCGGAATATTTTGCACTAGTCTTCCATAAACTCCTTTGAATTACTACGAAAAGTACGTATTAACTTGGAAATTCTTATGCTTGAGAGTGATGAGTTCAAGAAAACAAAGGATAAAGCATGCGCCGTTGCTTTCAGTTAAAATCCTCTCGGCACCGCTATAGGCTTGTTCTTCATAATTCGACAGTATTTCCAC
This sequence comes from Ascaris suum, assembly GCA_013433145.1. NCBI lineage: Eukaryota > Metazoa > Nematoda > Chromadorea > Rhabditida > Ascarididae > Ascaris > Ascaris suum. The sequence continues at coordinate 1,998,084 of CM024180.1, forward strand.
TCGAACGATACTTTCTACCGGCTATATATAAGTAATCCTCGCTGATTCAACACTCTCCTTAGCCCACAGGAAGGAACTTTGATTAAAAAACCTCCGGAAGACATCAAACTATTTTATCAATGCCTTCTTTTTTACATGCAATCGCTCGTCTCATATAAATAAAGCAGCGTCAACTCATGCAAATTCCAAAGGAAAACTATGGAATCACCTGTAAAGAACCGATGAAGCTATCTGCATAAAAGTTATGTCTAATGCATAGAAACAAGGAGCCAAAAAGAAAAACCAACTCATTACTTAATTTCTTAACCACGACTTTCACCTGAATCTTACTATAATTCACTCTTCGAAATCTTAAGAAATATAGTTCTCATACCCTCTTCTTCCATATGCAAAATTGATTTTCATATAGTACTTTCAAAGTTGAAATGTTGCAGCACAATATGCGTTGAGATCACGAAATGATGCGAGAGTCCAACTTCTGACGACTTAAGGAGAAATTCTACACTGATAAAACGATGAATCTCGGTTACTGACCGGAAGCATTCGGTTGGAAAAGGATCAATTTCGAACAAAGAGGTATATCGCCGATCAAAGGCGCATGACAAAAATCATGTTTCGAATAGAACCAAAAAGAAAGAAGCAGCCAAAACCGAATCGCCATTGGCAGATACTGATTGAAATTTCCTTTTCCTGTCGATACTAAGCCATTCGGTTGCAGCAACTGCTGCTGATCAACATTGAAACAGCAGCATCCAAATTTACCGTCACTTCGTCGGCTGCACCAAAAGGTTTAGTAAGACCCTATCTGGTGGATATCGATCCTATTATTGTAATTAAGTGAATTCACGAAGTCCTACTTGGTCGTTGACGAAATGAAGTGTTCGCATCAAATGCTCTATGCTTAATTTCGCAACAAATTTTTTGAGAAATGCTTCATGCAAGTTTCAAACTCATCAACGAGTCTGCACACATGAGAAGAGTTTAAAAAAAAAAGAACGAAAGTATAGGAAAACGTAGATTTATTTAGTTTCAAATTTAATGTGCAAAACTCCAACGTCGTTTTCAGCATCGTTACTCAAAAAATTTGCTATTTTTGCAGAAATTTCACTTTCAACTCAAGATAACCATGTCCATTGAAACAAGCAGTTATTCTCATGACCTATTTTCATCCAACAGAAAAAAAAATCTGATCCAGATTCAATAATTAAACAAAAAAAACAAAGAAGAAAGGTTGTTGGGGAAACTTCTTTAAGCATAAGTAATGTCCAACGTCTGAAGGCATTAGGGAGTAAGGAAGGCGCAACGTATTTGTGTATTTACGAGTATTGTCGCATAAACAGTGAGACATGCACAACTATCGGGATATATGCGTTTATTGATGAAATATAGTGATGTCTTCAAGTATTGTAAATTATCCGTCGTTTAATCATTGTTGTAAGTTCTGATAAAGAGTCATATGATATGCAAATTTTACAACTTTAAGCTAAAAGAACATGCCGAATAGCTATAGGTAACGAGTGTTGGTAAAGAAAACTTCACATTCGTTATTTCTTAGACTTAAAGACTTGAAGTTCCAAACATAAGAAGGAATCTGTTATTATAATTTCCATTTCACGAATAAAATGCTAACAAAAAAAAAATCACACGATTAGATAACACAAGCGGAGTTGTTTTAAGTGAGCAATTATCACTTCCATACGTTTGAGTGGTGAATTTTATACCCTATTGATGGATAACCTGATGATGATTGAATGGACATTGTTCCCTATAATTATGCACAACTCCAGTGATGGATCAAGGTGTTACAAGTGTAAAAATTCAATTGCGTAACCTGTCGCATTCGACATACAGCCTCGTAAGATCTAAGAACGCTACATTCACCTATGAAATCTGAGGCAAAAGAATATGCATGACGGCTTTCATATGTACCTCGTATACGTTAGTCTCAGGTGAAGATCGAAGAGGTGCATGCATCTCGCGAATGATTTATGATAAAAGATACAAGCAGCATCCAATAAAAGTGCAAATATCCTCCTAACTGAGGATGTCATGGATATTTTGCGACCTTTATAAAAGTTCTATGAAATTCTATGAAGGATGTTCAAAACTCTATGTGAGATAATGAGCTACTGAATTTCCCATATAAAATAGAAAAAAATTATGCAGCCAAAAAGAGGCGCACACATATTCAGCACCAATTTTTGTTGTGCGCTTCCGTTTTTGCAAAACCAACCACTACTCTCAATTTTCCAGAAATTGCAACTATGGATAAACAGACGAGATTGAAGACCTCAGATCTTCTCTTTACTTTCTATTTTCCAAATCGCATGATATCACACATAATGAAAGTTATGAGGAATTGTGGCAATTTGCATGCCGAGCGCCCTCATTGGATGCTAACTAACTACAAGCTTCTATGTCGTCAGCTAAACAGAATCAAATAGCGTTAGCTTGGATTCAAAAAAAAAATGCAAAAGCATGCTAGATTGGCTCATAATGTATCATCATTTGCAGTCAATTTCACACTTTTAGAAACGCTAATTAAAACAGTAATTAAAATATGCGAAATGATTACCTATTCTATATTCTATACTTAAATTGATCAAAGAAATTTTCTATGACAGACTCTTTTGTATATGCCGTACTCGATTTCCAATGAAAATATGATATATGCAAAAGAACAAATCATTACCACCATGAGAATCACGCGAATTTCATGAATTCTCCTCCGCTGACACCCTAAAAACAGTTTTAAAGTTTACAGCTTTTTTTTTTTCGAAGCAAACGCATCAAGCGATAAAAATGGCAAAGCAATGAAACCCACTTAGTTTCGCCTAGCTAGCCGGAAGTGCCCAGTAAATAGACAGACATAATCATATATAGAGATATGGCATTGCTGTGACGCATTTTAGCAGCGCATTTTGCAAAATCGCAATGAACGTTGATTAAAAATTTATTCAATTAGAAATTCAATGATATTATCGTTTCTGAAATTCATAAAACAACAACACTCACTTCTTATTCAACGAAAAACGGATCATAGCTAGTTACAAAGCTCGTAATAAACGCCAACATCTTTACACCTTTATATGTCTAAAACTTTTTGTTTTTTTCGAAATTGGTGGCGAATTTCGTACAGTTGGTCACTCATCACGTACAAACAAATAATACATATATTTTTGCGAATTTTTGCGAATTTGAAATTGCGAATTTCTAAGGCATATTCTCTATTTATTTGGAAGGCTCGCGAAGAGTTTTTCCTCTTTCTAGTCGTCGCGTTTAGAAATCAATTTTGATGAAACTAATACCAAATGCTGATTTTTTTAAAGGGAAATAATTCTCTGAAACATGGAAAATTGAAAAAAAAACAAACTTGAAAATTCACGCATTTGATGTATTATGGCATGCGCTTGACTCCATACTAATATGTTATGCCACCAATGACCCACACGATTAAACGATCATCAATTGGACACAAGCATGAATTTGGACTTTGCCACAAAGTATAAATTTCGAAAATTTACCAGATTTTTTTGCCACTTCTTTTGAGAACACTTTTAAAGCAAACGGTGAATATTACATGCAAAAAAAAAGGATCAAAGTAACCAATACCTAGCATGGAGCTCTTTTTGCTATTGCCTAGATATGCACAGCTAGAATTCAGTCCAAATTCTTGTCGATTTCGTTTCGTCGCACTGAGCAGTCGCTGCAAAAGAAATAAGTGCTCATGCAGTACAAAAAAAAAATGGGCCATTGAAACGTGGTATTGCCTCGTAACCTGACCTGATAAGCATGTACACCAATGAGGGCCCATAAAATATGAAGCACTCGGATTGAGCAAAACTCTGTTCAACAGTTAAAATTTTTATTCTCACAGTGATTAATTTTTTACGCAGTCAAGATGCATCTGAATATAACTGAGGTAAGCATCACAATAATCACACCATAAATGTACACATTTCGAAAACGACTGCAACAGGTGACCATTGTTATAAACACTCTAGAGGAGCAAACCGAATGAAAACGAAAATGTCGGTAGCTAGCGGAAAGGTTCTAAATACAACAAGCAAACCGGTGCTCAAAATGCATTTGTCCGATTAGCCGCGCACTTAGGATGACGGCACGCTTAATTTTCGAGCATGCCTCAAAAACTATTTCAAGTTTTCAAAGCTTTCATTCATTAGTGCAATAAGGACAACAATTATTTCTCGAAAGTGCTCTATCGTCATACGCTCTTATTTTCTAGCACTTAAGAGCTAAGTGATACCAAGCATAGCCGACGCACTAACAAAATTTCATCGAGGAAGACTAATATAGGTGGCATTCAAAGAAACATGGAAGTGTGTAGGAAGCATTAAAACACCTACTGCTTTCTGTGACCAGTTTTTGCAACCTTATCCGTTATTGCAACTGCAATGCGGTGAAGAGTTTCCTCGCTAATAAATGTAATTTGAGCTGTTCTGTTCTTAGCTAATCAAATTTGTGAAGGACGCTTTTGCAAAGCGTAATTGCGCAGTAGACTATGCAGCACACGGTGCATGAATTACAGAACTTCCTGCCTGTAAGTGTCCTTGCACTTCGTAGACCTTGAAAAAGTGATGGATTGCAAAACCAATGCAATGTGCTTATTCGCTGATTTTCATTACATTTTTGAAAAGTTTTTCGTTTGAGCTTCAACTGCGATCTGTAAGTCGAGGTTGCGAAGCAACTGAACACGAAGGCAAACACGCAGACGTCCAGGCACTGGGCAGTTCGCAGTTGATCTAATTCGGTAAAGCGCTAAAGCTGTTTAATTTAGATTGGTAGAAGCGCGTGAGATGAGTGGGAAAATGCGCATTTAGAAATAATGAACGTTCCTAGCCCAAATTGTTTTTTGATGAGAAACGAATATATTCCATCTTGTGACCGCAAATTCAACTTGGATTTAAGTTCGAATATGTGATTGGTCCTATAGAAAAAGAAGAGCTTACCAAGTGCGATCAGGCAAAGCAACATCAGACGTTCTAAGATCTGTTCTACCTCATCACTACCGTTTTGCACTCGAAGGGATCGTCAATCGTACAGCCGATGAGAAGATTAATGCAGAAACCCCAGAACTGCAGAGAAGTGAAGGAACAAGAAATATGAATGAATTGATGCAACATTCGTTTCGTTCGAGAGTAAACACAGTACTGTCTACATATGCAATACTGGCATATATTCCACCGTATGGTATTTAGATCATGAGAACAGACAGCTTTTAGGCCGATTTTTTCGGCGCTATCTAGGGCATATGTCCCACCCTAGGGTATCTAGATGGTTGGAAGGGATAGCTTGTATATCGATTTTTCGGCAGAATCTACGCTATCTCTACTAGTCGTCCAGATAACACATCCAGAAACCATTCTTGTTGATCATTTCTATTTCGTGTCGAGTGATACAAGGGTTATCGAAGTTGTGTTTTCGTTTAAATTACAGAAACATGAACGAATGAAAATGGTTAACATGATGAATTAACAATCACTGTTTTCATTGCCTCAGATGAGGCATCAACCATCGTCATTAAGGCGTTCTGCAATATTAATGATGTGGAAGGAGCACATCAAAGCGCAAAATCTCTCGCTGTTAGAAATTGAAATGCCGGATGTTGCCAGAGGCAACAATATCATCATGTGGGCGGTGGCTAGAAGTGGGCATAAGAAAGGCGAACATAAAACTTCAAACACGAAAGAATATAATTGTTCAACGTAATATAGAGGTGGATTTAATATAAAAAGTTTCCTTTCACAATAATATTCGAATAATAAGCGCTTTATTTCAGATGAAAATATTGAGGCATTATTGAATAGTCGAAATATTTGAAAAAATTTTCCACGTCTTTGTGATTTTTTTTTTTTTGCGTCAAGTGCATAGCATTAATGAGGTTCTATAGTTGAATTTTTTTTTTTTGCCGATGTAATAGTAATTCTTCGTCTCGCATTATTCATCTCATTAAAATAATAGACATATTATCTTCATTTAAACTTTCCATAGAGCTCCTCCAACTACATCAATCCTGATAGTTATAAACTTTGCTTGACGTATTACGTCCTTCTATCTTATCTATTATTATCTTTGAAAAGAAATATTATATCTCATAAGATGTTTAGTCTTCTTTTCGACATATTCAAATTATAGTGCATTTAGCAGCTTCACCGATACTCATTTAAATTATAGTATAAAATATGCTTATACTATACTAAAGTGTATTGTTATCCAAGCTACGTGTTTAGTTTATTAGCAGGAAAAAAAGCTTCGCACGAGGCCGTCAACACTGCGGTTCTAAAGCTGCTATCAAATAACATAAGGTACTTACTGCATAACTTTGAACAGTAACGATAGACATGGGCGATAGACATTTGATGAGCAACGGAAATTTATCAAACCAAACTGTAAGTCAGGCTCATTGTCCTTTCGTCGTCCCGGTGGGAACCTAGACGAGTTCGACAACTTGAGTGAGGCAATACAAAAAGGCAAATGCAACGAACGAGTTACCTCAAACAGTGGCCCAGTCTACTGCGTCCGCCTTCGCTCAGCTATTCAAGAGGAAATGCACTAGGACAACTTTCTAGGCGGAGGCGTGTCCTCAAGCATGCATTCCAAAATGCGCTCAGGCTATGACCACTTAGGACCAGAGCTAAAGCGCGACTTTGTCAAGCATTCCTCTCTCTCTCTCTAAGTAATAACGCTATACTATATCTCTCGATCATGGAGAGGGTCCTGGGCCAGGGAAATTCTACGAACCATACTTTCACTCCACCAAGATATGAAATGATTCTATTTCCTAAGAAACAATGCATTGTACAAGCCTAGAAATCTCGACTTGTTACCAGCCACGCCCAACTGGTTGCGAAAAAAAAAAAATGTCGCTTTAATAACACTAATGAAAAGAACAGAAATGTGATCAACGGAAAGAATAGAAAACAAAAGACGTTATTTGTTATATCTTTTCTAGTTGAAATTTTTTTTTGCAAAAAACTTTACGATCCATAAAGTGAAAATATTCTATGATTATTTTTTATGAAAATGCAATTAGCAATAAAATATAATTGAAATATTATGTTTTATTAACAATTGAAATTTTTTTTATTATTTATACTATAATTTATTATTTTTATTTTTTTTTATAATTTTGTAAATATTATATTTTTAACTCATGAATCGTAAAGTTGTAGGAATGAAAATATACAAATGATACAATATGCAATGTGGTTAATTTTCTCTTCATTTCGTTGGTTCTATTTCTATTTCTATCATCAATGTTAGCGATACTTTAAAGAGCTAAAAAAGTTAATGCGACATGTTTTTTTTTTCGCAACCGGTTAGCGACTCATAGTGACAATGAAAAAATCAACAGTTACGCTCACCCTATTTCCGTTAAGTCAAAACAACGGAAATTAGGAAATTCGGCTCTTCCGTTCTCCGAAAATATCTCCACTGAGGTTGAGGCGGCAGAAGCTAAAACACTGAAGTGCTAGCAAATGATCGAGGAAAAAAAATTTCAGCTCTCTTCGTTTGCGCTATAGCAATTGAACAGGTGCCACTAATAAAACTTGACAGTCAAAATTTTTAGAAGTTGGCAGCACTTCCTTTAAAAAAAAATGCTTGGCTCTCTCCGCTTGCTTTAATCCGCTAGGTGGCTGCTGTTATGACGGTCCATGTGAAAGAAATTAAATAGATCTTTCCCTGAAATCTATTGACTGATGCATTAGTCCGCTTAGCCATATCCGCTGGCAATGATTGTCCGAATCTATTTCGTTTCCTGCAATTCATATTAAGAGAGCACGGATTTTTGTTACGCCTAACATACCTCGGTGGTTTCGGTATATAATATACCCAATACCACCTTTTAAGGTATTTCGCAAACCTCGGAATGCGTCTCAGGTATATTCTTCGTTTGTTGCTGCACATGAAGTAAGTTTATGCGCTGTCATCAATAAAGTCATAGAAATACCTCTTGCGGATTTTTGCAGGTATATATATATATATATATATATATATATATATATATATATATATATATATATATATATATATATATATATATATATATATATATATATATATATAAACACCGATTTTACTTCCTGAACCATTAAACATGAGTTAAGAAGCAATGATGAATCAGTCGTATAGTGATCTTCAGTGTTGTAATCTTCAACCTGTTCGATCTGCGTCGAAAAATGCTTCATTGTGCTTAAAAGATTGCACGTATCTTGCATGTAAATAGATTTCTATTGAATGTGGATTATTTTCGAAAAAACAAAAATGATTTTATGTTGGAAATTATGTTCCCATTTAGGTGGATTTAATCTTCAATACAATGCTTAGTGTTTCAAATTTCATTAGGGATTTTTTTCTCCACGAATCCTTTATGATGGGAATATTGCGCACTGCAGGGCAAAAAAAAAATACTCTGAGAAAGATCTCTGAAAACAAAAAGTGGAAAATTTTTCAGTTCGATTTCGGTTGAAATTACTTTCAAAATAGAATGTAACTATTTCACCACCTCTATTAGTAAGTTAGATATTATTCCCGGGAATCAAATAACTTACCCTTGCAGGAAGTCATAATTGCAAGAGTAGATGGAAGTGAATTGTTTTGCACGCCACTATATACCAATTTCTTCTCGTAGAAAGCATGCATCATTCAACGTCGAAAACCTCGAAAGAGAGGTGAGGAGAGGTGGAAAGAGGGTGTCAAGCAACATTTGGAACCAAATGAGCAGTTGTTCTCCTTCTTATGGAACTTTTGATCATCATTCCTCCCCTTGCAGCAGATAATGTCATCGAAAACAGCATACCCATAAAATATTTCCGTTTCGCCTACCCCTCTACTTCCATCGAATTTTTTATCCTCAGAGTGGAAATTCAATTTATTAGAAATTATTCCAAAAATACAACATATCAACAATTATTCGAAAACTTTTCTTCCTTTATCGAATTTTTTGAGTGTATATATGTGAATACAGAACTACCCGTTTCTATTCCTATTGATCTAGATTTGAGATCGTTTGAGACCGCTAAGTTTGAGACTTCGCTGATCGCATCCACTTCATCCAATTGTTCCCATAGTCGGATGATGTCAAGCGCAAATGAAGCCTATAAATATAGACTTCAAACCAATGTGGATATTGCAGCGCTCAAAAAAGCTTGTTCTCACAATGCCACCTAGGATTTCTGAAGGAAATAATTTACCTCGGAAAGTTTTACTGGAATAATCTGAGTGAAGCTGCACCCTATTTCATAAAATGTCACACATTTCATTATACGATAAATTGCTACGAGCCTAAATAAATATGTGCGACCTAGGCGAAGTTGACAGGACAAATTCGTCAGCAGTTGCTCGCAGTCTTTAGCACATATGCAAATTTTGTCAACTAGACCAAACAAGGTCATGATGACTAAAGGCAGGAATATCTCAATCATAACTGGTCAACATTTCATGAAAGTAGAGGTGAAGGGGCGTACGCTTTGTCGCAGGGCGGATGATGAAGCTGTGGTGAATTCCAGTACTGCTCGGGACTACTAATAACTTTACAAAAAGAAAACAGTGCGTTGGCAACAGCAGAAGCAATTTCATAGCGAAAATTGGATTTTTATTTTTTGACGCGAAGATTTGTTCCAGCTCGGGTTCATGCTCAAAACGAGCGAGAAATTTGTTTATGGTAATTGGGTGACTTAGTGACGTGATTATCACCCCGAACGACAATATGATCCAAACGAAGCAGATAAACGCAGACGATTCGTAGGGAATCAGTTCGACCTAGAAAAAAAAACAAATTTTTTTGCTTTTCTTTTTCATATATTGCTGCAAATAAAATAAGTTTATGCGCTTTCATCTGTAAAATCACACAAATACTTCCTGCGAACTTTTATAGGTATATTTTTGTGTGCCTATTGATTTTATTTCCTCAATTGATAAAGCAACGTTAAGAAGCAATGATGAATCCATTATATAGTGATCTGAAGTGCCGTAATCTTGAACGTGCTCGATCGGCATGGAAAAGGGCTTCACATTCTTAAAAGATTGCATGTGTCTTGTAGGCGAAGAACAGGTTTCTATTGAACATCGGTTAGTTTCTATAGGCCTTCAAAATATTGCAATGGTGATTAGTAATTTTCTCAACTTCTGTGCTTATATCGACAGGTTTTAATTACTGCCACTAGGTTTCCACTAAAACGGTTAATTTTCATCGGGCTTGTCCAACGCATATTCCGAAGCGTTGCTTGTTGGGGATGAAAAGTTGTTGCATCGCGTAGATTTCTGAGAGACATTTTTCGTATGTGGCATGTATGTCATTGAAAATTCTTTAGTGAGCAAAATAAAAGAGAATATTTTTAATGGCACAATGATGCAATGACTGATGAAAGAAACGCACAAACGACTGCCACTAAGCGCATTGTTCGGCAATCTTCTCAGGCGAACACATCAATCTTAATTTCTTCTCGATAGAGGGCGGTATATTCGCCGCTCAAAGAACATCGTTCCTCTTCGCTAATACCATATAATGACGTTAGCATCTTGCAGTTATTGAAAAATGATATATTCTCAAAACAGATAAAGATTATTAGTGCGACCAAAACGTAAAAGGTATCGATATTAGAGAAGCGGCACAACATCAGAAAATATTAATGAACGGAAAAATATATATCATTTGCATCGTTCCGCTCTAAAGAAGCTTTGCTTGCAATAAACATATCATCCGATTCTTCTGCAATTACTAATATAGAAACACAATGGATGCAAATTAATGATGAATAACTCGCTCACTTAATCCGAATAAATGTTATTTCAATAGCATCGAAATGGCGTTTCGTCAATGAATTTGCAATACCACCAATATTAAAAGTGTTGATTAGTAGGAAAATTTGATTTTTGCAATCCTCTCCATACAGAAATATGCAATTTTCTGCAATCGTAATGCAACATTCAGTGCAAAATGCAATAATATCGTCTATAATACCCCTATTTATGTGTCAATTGGGTCTTATACTGTAATTTTTCCACTTTGATATCATATGAAAACCTAAAATGACGACTTACAAAAAAAAACAAGCTTCCAACAGTGCGATGCATAAAGATCGAAAACAAGAATTGCATTAGAAAACACAAGGTGGATGAACAACAAATATGATTCAGATAAAGGGGCTGAAAGAAAAAAAAAGCCATCTGAAAAGAAGAGAAGTTCAAACTTAGGAAATTTGTGCATTCATTAAAATGAGTTCTCCCTATTGGATACACAACGCAAATGGTATTAGAGATGCGTTGTCTATTTTGTGATTAGAATGACTTTATCGCCGAAAATGCCACAATGAAGAGGAGCAGAAGCTGTTGAAAAAGAAAAAAAAAACTGAACAAAACAAGAAAGAATTTAGGAGACGAAAGTCACGAAAATAGTAAAATGTTGTGAAAAGAACCAACTTTACTGACTTGCTTCATCGAGATGATAAGAAACGCAGCAACAACATAAAATCGAAAGAATGTTATAGAGATAAAACACCATGGTCTATTAAATGCTAGTTTAAATAACAGCAGTAATATCGTCAATTTAATCATCCCCCCCCCCCTCTCCCCCCCAAAAAAAAGAAAAAAAGATTATCGGAAATTTCCAGTTTCCTGCAAAAGAATGCTCAAATTGAACAAATTACTACTTTCTGAGAGTATAAGAAAAAAAAATTACCTAAGTCGTTTTCATTTGTAACGAAAAGGTTAAAAGAGAAGAGAGAAAACAAGTGAAGCATATAAGCGTATAGCATTATCCAAAATCGTTACCACCAATAAAATGTTCATCGCGCAACACAGAGGAAAAATGCACATCGACGTCAGAATGCTTACGAAATTTCGAAATCACTCTCATTTTACAGTGGAATTTTTTTTCTGTTCGGTGAGAAAATTTCAAACTGGAAAACCTTAGGCTATTCATCGGACATCCCATAATCGCTATAGAAATCATAGATGCTAATCGCCAAGACAATAGCAACGGTGGCCAAGTTTGACCAACTTCATATTAGGCTGAAAAATTTCAACTAGAACTATTTGGTTTGTGAGGTGATTCACATATTATTGTACTGGTTAAGCAAGAAGTACATCAGATGATTTTGGACAACGACATATTCACATGAATGATTAGTAAAGAAAGTGACCGCCATAAGTTCACCTTATCGTTAGGTTATTGCGTTTACTTTAATTTCCATTCATTAGAGAGCATAAAATTTCTGGCAAATGATACCCGAACAAACAGTATAGGTGAGTGGACAAAGTATTCTCCTATAATGTAAAAATATTTAATTTCGCGCTAAAAAATTCTTTCCCACTCCTCAAATAACAATCATATTTCATCATAATTTTACCTCTTCATAATTCTTATGCAAATAATAAATTGAACAGGTAAAAAAATTGATTCCGTGTTGTCGATTATGCACACCGCATAGTAAGTGTGCAATCTTGTTGTTTATATTAGCAAGCTGAATAGATAACGGAAATATGAGCTATATGTATATAAATATAAATATAAATATATAAATATATAAATATATAAATATATAAATATATAATATATAAATATAATAAATATATATAAAATATATATAAATATATATAATATATATAATATAAATATAAATATAAATATAAATATAAATATAAAATATAAATATAAATATAAATATATATAAATATAAATATATAATATAAATATATATATATATATAAATATATATATATATATATATATATATATATATATATATATATATATATATATATACAGACAAGCTTAGACACGGTGTCACAGTACTAAAGGCGTTTCTAGAAAAAACTGTGAAAGTCACATGGCAAAATATAAAAATTTGAATCTAAGATTCGTGAATGACAGCAATGCATTCATTCAGTTATTTTTCTTCTTTAAAATCTACTCTTTTTTTGTCATATGAGGATTGAGTCGAAATTTACTGACATTCGAGAGAATAGGCGAATTTTTCAGAAACGAGCACAAATTGACGACCAGCGTTCATAATAAAGTGGATTTGCTGCCTCTATTTCTCTAAGTTATATTACATTGTTTCGTGAAAGAAACGATCTGCATTGTCTTTCAAATGTACTATCATGTTAACAATGTAATTTTGTCTTATCATATTATCACTGCAACATTACCAAGAATCTTGGATTCAATTTTTCTACTGCTATGCGTCTTCCACAGTTTCTCCTAAAAATGCGTTAGTATTGCAAGATCAAATCTACGCACATATATGCATGTCTATATTTTAGTTATATTTATTTCGTCTATCTAGCGCTGTGTGCCATACCAACACCAAATTTGTACTCTGAATTATTTACCATGTATACATGGATACGTCTACGTATAGCCCTAAGTAAAACATAATATGACGAAAACTCTTGATATCTTCTCTCCTTCACCCGTCCCCCACTCTCCCAACCTCATTTCTATTAAAATAAGCATAAGTTTTGGTGGAAAATCTTTGCCAGCTGCCACATCAACTAAAATATCCATGCATTTTTTGCCTGGTGCGCTTTCGCACAAAGTTTTCCACGCTTCCCACGATCTGCACTCGCCTTTTCTGATATCAAATTTCCTTTAATGGGGATTTTGCAAGATTCCTTTAGAGACATTTCAGATCTTAGCAGCCTAAGATTAAGTGAACATTTCGACTCGCCGACTATTTGTAATATTCGACCAAAAACATAAGAATAACAACATGGCTATACAATACAATAGCCGATTAATGCCTATTACTTTAAAGTTAGCCTAACTACGAAGAAACATAGAAAACGATGCGATTCAATGATATTTGTAGAGTGGTGGAAATGAATGGCCGCTTAAATGCTGAGGATATTCGGCCAACACATTGTAAACAATGCTCTCACGAATTCAATAAAAACGCGACAGGTGAGAGAACAGGTAGTGACGTAAAAGCAATACGAGCACAAATTTAGAACATTAATAACTTGAAATCTCCTGCAGTGCTGCTCGACGCATCCCTTGTAGAAGGTCCACAATTCGGGAAATGCAGAGCCTATCGAATTACCTTGAAAAACACGAGATATTTCGCAAATAAAAGATCATTTCTGAATAGTGAAACATCTCAAGCATAAACGTTTCATGTACACGTTTGGATAAGTTAAGGCAATCCACCTTCGTATAATAAAGAGAAGATTTTATAATCCTCTGGCGGAAAACGTGGAAAAACAAAACCGTTTGGAGCACAATTGTTGCGCTGTATAAGTCGTCTAGCTCAAAGTTTTGGAGAAACTGAGGATTCGGATGTTATACTCGTGAAAACCTGCTCTAATAGAGCAATTCGGCGATTACTTTTAGTAATGATAGGCGCAAAATACTACTGCATAAGCAATGGAATATAGAAATTTCTTAATACAAGACAAGACTAATGCGCATTTCATCGTACAATTATTAAGGCGTTACTCAGCTTATTTACTCGAATTTCCATCCACCGATACATTCGAAGATTGAGCAAGAGTGTTAGCGTGATAAATGAAGCGGGAACTGTATCAAGCGAATAAATATATCATGTTCTTTTTTAAAAATTTCTCTTTGCAGATGCGCGAATCGCATAAATTCCCAACAAATAATAAATACATATTTCAAGTATTTCCGCTTCCTTCGCAAACCTTTTGCAAAAAAAAAACTTGGTTATTTGTGAACCGATTTGAGGATGAGGAAAAACTTATTGTTGTAAAATGCACGCAAATTAAAAATTGTTTAAGTTATCTAATTATCTCGATGATCGGTTTCAGTGTTTCCCTCCTAATGAGCTGCCTTATCCTTGTTACTCGATCCTCCTAATGGATACTTGGAGGTCATCAGATTTCGCAGCTGCAACTCGAGTGATTCTCGGGCTGAAAATGCATAATAAACAAGCATGCAGATATAAAAACGTGCACGAAAATAAGATGATGTATTCTGCGTTTCATAAATATGAAATCGCAAAAGTGCATACAAAAATTCTGTTCCTTTTTCATTGAATAATTTGCATTTTCTAAAGATATAAACTTCCCGAGAAGAAACTTAGCGTCCATATCACTTGCAAATATCTATTTCGGCCACCGAAACTAACATATGGAAGAATGTTGTCAATGATGAGAGCTTAGATTGGTCGAAAAAAAGATATGTCAACTGACGATTTTTTGTGGCTTTTCTAGGGCATCTCCAACGCCTCATATTACGGAATGTACCTCTGGTTTGTCTGTAGCGTCCTGCACAGGCAGCAAGATCCATAGCAACTAGGTAGGTCTAGCAAAGAAATTAGCCGCAAAATTCTTATTCAACTCGACAACTTGAACGATTTTAGATGGGAAAAACTTAAGTTCTCCTGCGGATCTGATTTCCAACCTATGCTAATATTGGTGGAACGGATCTGACCGAACTATCTTGATATACGCCTCTGCAGTTACGTATAGAAGATATATTATTTACACATTTTGCCTACAAATAATAAAATATATCCATCTTTTGACTCAGTATTCATATCAACTCTTTATGAAAGATTCGTTTCCCCGACTCCATCCAATCATAAATACAAAGTCGATCAGCACAAAAACATGAATAGCAGTAAACGCAATTATAGACATATGCGTGTATCCATAGCTTGGCGCTATGGATGTGAAAAGCTTTGTGGAAGATGTTTATCTCATGCGCACAAGATCAATTTTAGTATCTCATACCCAGTGAGCTTTAAACGTTCGTGTTCGGCGATCGCCGTACTAAAGCTGCTCATCAGGCAGGTACAGGCAGCAGATACATACATCATGCACAGTAATAGCAAAGAAACGTGCAGACGTGAGGTGCATATAAGATGCTTCGTGACCACACGTTCCCAAAAGTCGATGAAGAATGAATGAACGATTCGGCGTATTTCATTAGAAATGGTTATTACCCGAGGCTAACAGTGACGCTTATTACGTACAAATAAGAAAAGATTTAATCTTCCCGAGAGAAGGAATAATGCGACGCGATACAGATATTATTCCTTATGTATAACGACGTGCATGCACCCACTCTTTATTACAAAACAGCTGAATATATTCACATTTTTAAGCCTTACGCGTGATTGCTTACATATAATTGTATTCATGTTAAATGTCCGTGTTAAGCGTACGTTTGTGTCCGGTAGACAGACACCAACAGACACTAACATACAGAATTTGTCGACTCAAAAGGTAAACATCAGTGAGACGCGCATAGGAGAGCTTTACAGAATTTTACGGAAAAGAGGTAAGACCTCACAGTGCTTTGTTTGCCACGAACTGCTCAACTGTACCCTTCAAACTTCCCGAAATTTTTTCTGTAAGCAACTCATATTATTGAATTAAGTCATCATTGTTTTAATTTTTAAAGAACAGCGATTTCCTTGCAGCTAGAGTGATAATCAGAAAAAAAGTTCAACAATTCTTTGCAAATAGAAATAATGAATAATTTTTACACTCAGCAAAATTATCCCCTCTCCCGTCCGCCTCCTTCTTCTTCCCCCCCCCTTCCTCCTCCTATGAGTGGCCAATTACCGCGAAAACACGATCGACAACGGACCAATCATTTATGTTGATTCACTTGCCACAAATTCACAAATACAGTACACGACAGCAGCAAAGAAATCAAAGAATCACAGCTGTTTCCTTGAACATTTTTTTGGGGTGCATTTGCGAGCAAACGTCGAAGATATCTTCAAAACGCCTCCTGACGGAATGAAGAAAATTTATCAAGAAAGCTCATAAGACATGAATCAATGTGCAAAACGGCATTCTTTACGCTAATATATATATTTTTTCAATTCAGAAGCACTCTACAAAAGATGTCCATACAGCCAAAATGCAGTTATGGATTTGTAAGCCATAAAATATCGCCACAAGAAACGCATATTCTCAGGATTCATTTGCGATTTTGATTTCGTCATATTGCAAGCTTATTCCAAGGTTCAACAAACGTTTCCTTATTTCTCAATAAATAATACGAGAAAATAGTGAGTGAAGTTTTCAGACCAATAAATACGAGATAGCGGTAGTGACCTTTAATAAATACGAGAAAGTACGTGATATAGCTAGTAGTGAACTTTTGAGGCCTTCAAGTCAAAGACATTGTTATCATCAATGAAATGAGGGTGCTTTGGAGATGATTCGAACGAAATCCTTAGCTGAATGCTCTCAGAGACTTTATGTTGGAATTTACAACGCCAAAAAAGAGTTGAGAATAAAATTACGGCAGCTTCCTATTGAACAAACAGATTAACTTCCCGATCGAGGAATTGTGTTAATGTCTGTAAGATGTCCTTTTTTTATTATGCATGTTCGGTAGTCGCAACAATTGAAAACAACTCAGCCACCTCAATGGTTTATTAAATAAACAAATATGATGAACCTAAGAAATATAACTAATAAATATTAGACCAGTAGTACAAAAACATAAAAAGTTGAGCTGTCAGAAGCTTGGACTGAAGTTGTTAGGCAGGCATCTAGGAAGCGACCGCCTAGCCTAAAACTTATTTAGTAGACAAATTTAGCAATATAGTGACGAAATGAACGAATTGATCATTTGAATAGCAATGCGCAAACAAACAATCGCTCTGTAATCACAAATGAATTTATCTCGTACAATAGATGCTTGCTAAATGAATAAGTTTATCTACCATATCACTTGAACGGGCTACCCTTTGATTATGCAAACAAAAAGGAACAAATATGGGCAATTAAAACATGTGCACTTCATGTTAACATGATAATGGATAGGGCGTGCACGAGGAGACTGATGAACAATACCTCATTGATGATTTAGATAAGTTATCGACGGAAAGGCAGTAGCAGAATAATGCCTCTAGATTTTAATTCACTAACTAAATCGTGCGAATCGGCAGCAAAATGTTCGTTCTTTTAACCGTCGGCGAATTTTCGTAGCAAAAACGGCAATGTGTTGACACCGTGCCTAAGTATATCTTCGTTTTCGTATTTCCACCAAGAAATAAATGAAAATTACGATTATGAAAGTTAATGAGTACAGCATAGTATGCAAGACGTTTTTGGAAATTCTAAAGATGCATAGTTCGTTTGGAAAATTCTATGCAGCTAAAGATGCAAAATGCTGTCCTTTGTTATGCCGATCGCTTTTTCATTCTATACCGATTAGATTACAAACTAATCCATTTTGCTTTGAATGCATCTGCGATCGGTCGGCTCACTTAAAATAGATGGAAAATTTTGCATAATTATTAAACACTTGCAAAGTAAGAACCGGTTGGTCAGGTGGATGAGGCCAGGTGTATGCCCGACCAGCTCTTCTGACGAGATTCTTCACTTCTTCGAAGAAAAAAAAAAGAATCGCTATAAGAACGACGCAAATTCTTTTCTGCATTCAATCGTTTAGAAAAATTTTTGAAGTGGTTAAATCAGATCAGTGATAAATGCAAGATCAAAGATACTGCAGGAAGTTAGCATTTGCACACATGTAGCATCTAACTTCAAAATTTCACCATCAGTATTTCCCAGGTTGAAATTGCATATAAAAATGACGTGGCCATAATCCGTTTCTGGCAAGCAAATTTCCAGACATGCATAATGAATACGAGCGAGCAATGAAAATCCATCGTTATCTTGGTTGTAAAAATTTCCAAATAGACATAATGAAGGCCCGCTATGTGCAGATATCTTTCTCGGTTGTTAAAGCATAGATGCAACGAATTTCCGAAAAAGCGGACGGAAATATAGAAGTTAGAAAGGCTGCGCTTACGGAAGTGCTCATGAACCAATGTATTGAAAGAAACGCCAACTCCCATCGGTTTCATGTGGTCACCCATCATTGCGGGTGCTGAAGAGCAGCAATGGTATACGAATGAGGAGAAAACAGCGAATTTGATGAGATGGAGAAAAAAAAATTCGGCACATTATTCGAATGGCCTATAAGTAAGAGATTGAACGATTTATTAACTCAACAAAAACAAATCAAAAGAACGTTAGAATTGCGGAGCAATCCTCAAAAGTGATAGCGAATAAAGCGTTACCCATTTATAAGGAATTTATGACTGCGATTATGAAGAAGCGCTCAGAACATTTTACCTTCCTTCTCCAATTGCCATGTGCAACTGCTCTTTCCAGTTTATTCGATGATCAGTCATGTAACGTTTGAACGTTATTTTGATTGCCTTAATTAGCTACCTTATTGAAATGATTAAAAATAAATTTAAAGAAAAAAGAAATATGCGTTTTGAATTGAAAAATTCCGCAATCGCAATTGTTTACTTCATTTACTTTTCATTGATTGAAGCGTATTTCGTCTAAATTGTTTCATACCTAATTGGTTAATTCATCAGAAATAACGCATTAAATAGGAGGTATTTGGTGAAAAAGTTTTTGATCGAATAAAAATATTCCCTTACTTCATAATTAAAGCATTTAAAGAAATAGAGAAACGAATCGAAAGAGCCAACATGAAATAGTTTTCTCTTCGCTTAAGCATACCAAACTAATTTTAGATATTGTAAAAGCATAGTAAATATATATACAATATTTTACTGTAGGAAGTTTTGCCACCTATAAAACTTTGTGCAAAAAAATTTCGCTTTTTTATGATTGAAACCGATGAGAAATGTTTTCCGATCGGCCTAAAATATGTCGATCTCTTAAAGTTGTTTTCGCTTCTGTAACTTTTTTCAAAGTCGATAAACGAGAATTGAAGAAATTATACAACCACAACTCAATAAGTTTCATAACTATAGCTCCAATAGCTTTCATGTAGAGACTACACTATGGACGGATAGGCACGCATACATATACACAGGCATAGATAGGGCTTCGTCATGAGAGGCTCCACAGATACATTGTCGAATAGCACATAAAAACTATCGTTTAAAATTTTATCTCCTCGCTGCAATGATCTTTGTTTTCTCTATTTTATTGTTTTGTTGAAAATACGGCGGAAAACATCGCTTAAATAGAGCAAAAACAAATACAATTAAATTCTCAAGAATAGGGACAATAGCTCTATGCAAACAACTAAATTATCTTACGCAACGGAAAACAATTGCATGAAAAATTAATGCAAAAAGCATCAATGTTTACATTTGTGTTGATCGCCGTTTTGTTTATACAAATAAAGCAGATTGGGCTAAAGTAATATGTATTTTACAAAGGATATTGGCAATGAAATATCGGCCTCATTGTTATGGTGATAGCGACAGAGAAGTATTATTGAATGCTAGGGGCTCTATTAAAATATTACTGTTATCTTATGCATTCATTATTTATTGCTTAAAACCTTCCCGAATGGATAGTTGAACGAAGAATGACCTGAATTTCGTTAGTCTTGGCAGGAAAAAAATTTTTTTCAAGTATGTTTTCACGCAATAACAACTTCTTCTGTAAAAGATTATTTGAATTATGGATGAGTATATCGAAACTCATCCATCGCTTCCATCAATATTCTTCAGCCATATAATTCTTTTATTTCGCATTCCACTCAAAGTCGACTTATTTGTTAAGGACCAATCACTGTAATATGGTACATCATTGTGAGATAACAACAGCTCCGAAAGTCACGCATTCCGCTGTTTAAGAACAGCAAACGTCCCCACATAGTGCCCTACTACGGTTGCGTAGCCTGTGCTATTTTATGCCCACGAGCATGTCGTATATCGATACTAACCTATGGTTTTGTATTTCCCAGAAGAAACTAGTGAGAAACTTGTTTGAAAATATCCTGCTCCAGACTTGCAGGAGTACTATGATGACGTGAAGTAGTAGAATATGCTTTTGAAATAGTGGGTCCTTCCGTATTTGTCTGCCGTTGAGGTCTAATTGTGTACGACAGGAAAAGGAAAGGGTCTAGTCTTTCCAATTAAGGCGGCATGATTTTCTTTGGCAAGAGATGAGGAGGACTGGAAAGAGTCTGGAGGAAGAATGACGAGATGAAGAGGCGAAAAGCTCACACTCGTCGATGAGCACCTCAGGAGGAGAATCATTGAGTAAAACATGGCAGCAAAAGTCCGACAAAAGTAAAATGCGAATAAATGGAGAGGACCCCTCTGTGGGCTACAGCCTCATGCTTATCGGAAAACGACTTCCTACCACCGTAGCGTTTGTATCCAAAGAGTGCAAAATTGCTCCGTCTTGCCTAAGGCGTTTTATTTGGTCCTGACTTGTAACAGCGTAGCTTCGACTATGATAGCTGGTACGACATCGACGAAGATGTAATAGTGGATAAGAGGACAGAAAGTGGCGCTGGTCACTTGTCCACTGACGACAAACTGGCGACCAGATAACATGAGCATTTGAATTTGAAACGCTTGTCTTGGAACCTGGCACAATATGCCTTTTTACATTCCATTCATCAAGCCAAGGCTGCTAAACGCCCACAAAAGACAATAAAGCCAAAAAGGATATTCTGTAATGCTGAGATCACTTCTGCAATTTGCAAAAAAAAAAGATTTTCCCGAACAGTGCTGACCGACAATATTTGCACATCGAGGTCAAACGGCGCGTTCATATGTTAACGAGTACTCCAAGATATGGCAGTTGAGGATGAATTTTGATTTAAAGCCCTAGTACAGAGAATATCAATGAATTATGGCCTCAAGTCTTAGCCGTTCGTGAAGCAGAACCGCCAGACAGAGACAGATGCATCTATGCACCTATGTGTGGAGAGGTGATGTCATGATAATGAGCTTTCGACTATCATCCATGGGACCATAAAATTTTACGAGATCTGATAGGTGAAAAGAGAGGTCTGAAATATTGTAGTGCTATGCAACGATATTTCGCCAAGAATGGACTTTTGTGGTGAAAAATTGTTCAAACGGCAAAGTCCTGAGTGATGGAACGAGCTATGACAAAAATGATGGGATGGAGGAAATGAAACGCGAATAAGGGTAGGAAGGACGAAGAGGTGACTTTCGGTTCTCGTTGAAGGGTGATTTCGACGGGCGAAGTGGAAGAAAAATGGTTCAGTGATCAACAACCTATAGGGTGAACGTGGGAGATCACACTGAGGAATGGGACTCCTCACAATAAGGCATCAGAATGCTGCACCTTGTGCATAAAACCATGTGAGTGCGTCGATAGCTGCGAAACCATTTTAGCTAAAGCCGTAACATATTTTTTGGCGACGAAGCTCGGGTATTTTTGCCAGCCGATAATCACAAAATTATATTTTCTTTAGCATGGCAGTTCGCCTATTTGTTACTGTAATAGGACATCGTGTTTTGGTGGCCAAGCTCATCTATCTCGACAGTCAAGATCGCCGAAGACAGCATAACTTTGGCGTAGTTCGTTGTCCCTATCTTTCGACTGAACAAAATTTCCTCGTCATTTCGCGAATCACTACCAGCCTAATCGAACGAACAGGCGATAAACTGAAACAATAAGTCCACAAAAGAAATAAGCAAGCATGTAAATAGCAAAGAACAAGGATAAAAGAATGACTGATCGTTCGCTTCGAATCGTTATCTAATAAGCCATAAAATTTTGAAGTTTTAAAAGGGGTTGCAGGCCAATGAGATCAAATTCGGGATATCCTCAATGAAAAGGGCTATTAATTCTATTCGTAATGAAACCCTCTGCAAAGATCCTCAAGGAACATCAATAACTGCACCGACACCTCAATTGTATTGAATGGTTTCAAAGTTGCGACCGTAGCAAACAACGTATATAAAGCTCTTTCTGCAAGAATTGGAAGTAACGCGGAAAAAAAAAAGAGCAATTTGTCATGCGCAAGTGATTAGAAGCAATCACTCGACGTAGCAAAAAATGAAACAAACCTCATCTCATCCAATTTGCAATCTCATCTACGCCTCAACATGAAATTGTCCGAAAATTTAATTCCTCTTGCAAACTTCTATGGTAGTTGTGCTATTCACTGGGCTCCACAATGTCATAAACTTATAAAGTGGGAGAAAAGGCAGATATGGATCTACACCTATAAAATTGTGCTTGAATATACCTGAGATAGGATTATCCACCGTTTTGTTCGCGTGTGATATATTGCACGCTTTTTGCTCAAATCTTTTCTATACTTGTTCCATATTCTTCGTTTTCTATGCTATAGTCAAATGATAAAAAAAGAAGGATTTATGTGTATGATTTAGAGCACATGAATTTGAAGTATTTTTTAGTATTCTAGAAGGTTCATTTGAATTTCACTTCACTCTATAGGTTCATCAGAAAATTGTCGGATCGTATATGAAATATGCTCGTATGGATTTAAGTGAAATTTTCGGGATGTGACCGAAAGAAAGAAAATTTGAAGTCGGCTGTTGGCGAAAGAAATGCTCGAGCATGAGGAGTGCATACACGTCACACAAAATAAAAATGATGTATTTTTGAGAAAGTTTCATTGATCATGCAATTTTTCATTCATTTATATAGATTCATGAATGTTGCACAATGCGGAAGTGTTTTATCTATCATTATCGAGTAGATCACATTGTTTACCATTATGAGCGATTTTTTTTTTTCATTAAAGAATTTATTTGCTAATCGATCATTATGCTCGAGGCAATGCTGAAGACAACGATGACCACCCGAGAAGATCAAACAACAGGTGTTTGATCGATTATCGGAAGCGTGGAATATTCTTGAAAAATTACATCCACTCAGTTAATAGAAATCATTAGCTATTTATCTTCGAGAAAGAACGCTAATGAAAGATCGTCTCTGTTAGCTGAAATCCGTAGCAGTACAATGGTGAGGAAAACTTCGAAGAAATTTTAAGTGGGCGTTATTTCATCTTGTGTTTAAATACTTTACGGTTTTCAATAAGATGGATTTTCTTTGAAAAAGAAAAAAAGAAACTCAAAGCGATATTGGAAAAAAGAAGAGTAAATTCTATTCATTGAAACAAAAATAAGTCCGAAAAATTGTAGCATTACAATATTGAAACGGATGCTTCTATTATGTAATTTTATTTTCACTCAATTTTATTCGTCTTCTATTGGTTATATAATTCATTAGGTTCCATAATATTTTCAGCTTTTTTCTAAATACATACAATCTTAGAATATACTTTTATATGGCACTATAATAGAATCCTCCTCGATTGTGTGAGATTTTCTATATGATTTATCAATGAGAAAGGTTTCTCTGAGATCACCTTTCATATAATAAATTTCTAACGCATTCGAGAAAGGGAATCACTATTGCAAACGAAGTCACAAATCAAAATACTAAACAATTGCGTGAAAATTATTGCAAAATCATTTGAGGGACATTTCCATACTCTAATAACAGTTATGAAATAGAAAATGCACCAGAAATATTGACATCACATGCGTTTTTGCATTGCAATTCATGATTTCAGTCAATACCTCTAACGTATGAAAACGGAAATAAAGTGCAAAGAAAAATATAAAATATCAAGTAATCAAATATTTCTCGCAAAAGTAATCGACTATTCGTCTAATTAGCAATTCATTGCATAATCATATGTGATCCGTCAACGTAATAAACTTGCATTAAAAATTCATAATACTACTCTCAATTTTGAAAAATAATAAACACAAAATATGAGTTTGAAGTAGAATTTTCCACATGCTAAGCGTATAAAATTTCGTTCTTGATGCTTTTGTGAATTGGTTGATTAATATTGCCAAAAATAAAAAGCGTATACAATAATTTATAGTTTAGTGGATAAATCCAGAAAATTTGTCGTTTGAACTGTCTTACAATCGAATTTTCCTAAGTTATTTGTGCATAAAATTTCGAATAGAAATCAAAAGTTGAATTTTAAAAAAAATTATTGTATACGCTTCGCTAGCAATTGTCAATTAAACAGTTGTTGCTGATGAGATCCAATTGCCTCGAAAAAAAAAAAGAAACAATTGAAACTTTCGAGAAGCAAAAAGATCCATCGAGGAAAATTTCCTCGCATTAGAGCTTCACTATGAAGTAGATTTCACATCGGAGAAAATTTACAAACTTTATATCATTTCGTTTATCTCCCACATCCATAAATTTATCATCAATCATTACCATCATCGCTTTCTTTCACTTTTTTTTTACTGTTTTTTGCGTTAATATTAAATGCATTAAGCTTTCTATTTTTGATTAGAATCCGTGTGAATGCAAATGCGCACAATTTGTCACGTCATCATCAAACAATTTTTTAAGGAATTTTTCTCTTTTGGGGGAAAAATTTCGCAAAAATATACAATGAATGAATAAAAGCCTCATTAATCATTTCACTGGCATCAAAAGATCAATCGGTGACGACTGATAGGCTTGTTGGAAACGAAAAAAAAACAAGTTGGATAGGCCTATTCGAAACGTAATATGATTTTGATTCGTATGAAATATGTTCAGCAAGAGTGGTGCTCATTCCCAAATAAATACAAAAATACCATCAGCAAACTTTTATCCTTGTTCATTGTTTATAATTCTTTAGAGATTAGAGCAAATAACTACTGCAACGATAAATTTCGGCCGCCCATTCTATGCACTCTGGCATTGCGAATTCACTCGAATCGACGATGAGATTGATTTAGGCATACATATTGTTGTTAATGGAAGACATCCTAGTGAAATTTGATGATGATTTGAGGAGCTTTTTGAAATTTGCAATTTCATTTCAACTATTATAGTACCTTTATTCATGGAAGTAGCCAAATCGAAAAAAAAAAGAGTCATCAATAAATACGTTTTTGCAATTCTATTTGTTGAACGAAACAACATCATTAACTGATCGATAATAATAAAGCGCATTATGATATAGTAAAATTTCAATTGAACTAAACATCAATAGAAACTATCCATGGAGGACTTTGTTCACTTTATTCATTCTCATTACTTCGGAAATATAATCAGATTGGTTGTAAAATTATGTAAATCTTATTCCACACTTGAGAATTAAGAACTTAATGAATGTATTTAGATTAATATTAGTATATGCAAATTTATGGTATAGGCACCTGCACAGGCGAATTCTGTGAACTGAGTCTTAACAGTTCATCAATAAAAACAACCTGGCGGATATGTAAATTAGCACATGTAGCCATATATGCGACGTTGCTGTAATGTGTTTCGTAAAAGGGGATTAGCAAAATTCCATAACATTTTTTTAAACAGTTGACTGGCGCAAGTAGCCGATCTTTGCAGTAATTGGGAAAACACGTTGGTATGATTTCTGCCTTCCCATAATTCTCTTCATCTCATTAAAGAGTTTGCACGTCGAAAGAGATACGGAGAAAAGGTCGCATTGTTTTCGTATTTTACCCAATCCATCTTAATATCCGTCGGTCAGGCGACCTTTTTTAAAACTCGACTGACTGCAAAATGACAAAATAACCCAGCAGAAATATATGGAAATTTTTAAGTGCGAACAATAGTCGGTAACATTTTCAGATGTTGCTAGATCAGCGTCTCATTTTCAGCAGATTCCCACCTTCACTACTCTCAAACTAGAACACATAGAGATACTTATTTGCACATATCAATAT
The DNA here is from genome assembly GCA_013433145.1 of Ascaris suum. NCBI lineage: Eukaryota > Metazoa > Nematoda > Chromadorea > Rhabditida > Ascarididae > Ascaris > Ascaris suum. Next base: position 2,024,546 of record CM024180.1, read on the forward strand.
GCACTATAACGCACATTGCACTTTATAAAAGAAAAAGTTGCGAAAACCTTGGAGGCGCATTCCCTCGAACTGCTGTAAGCTATTCAAGGATGAAATAACACAGGGTCTTCAGTAGTATCCACACATAGCTCAAGCACTGAGGCACAACCATAACCCATCATTCCCGTCGCGCTTTTGCGGAAGCATTGAAGTGGACGAAGTATGGGCAGTGTGATTCATAAATGTTTCATCCTATATATATATATATATATATATATATATATATATATATATATATATATATATATATATATATATATATATATATATATATATATATATATATATATATATATATATATATATATATATATATATATATATATATATATATATATATATATATAGGCTAAGAATGATCGTTCGTCATATTTACCTACTTAGCGGTCGAATGACAATGTACTCTCCGTCCTTCTCCGCCAACCTCACCTGCCCCCTTCCTCTCCTATTTCTTTTCTTCCTCCTCTCCACCAACCGTGTTTGTTTCACCCATATCTCTCCAGCTGTAACACTCTAGGCGATTGTGGCTGTTAAGCAGCAAACAGTGTCTCAGAGTGGACGAAGTATTAGTGTTTAGCAAAAATATGAAAAATTGTCAGAAAATAATGCTGAAGTATATATCGAATAAACACTTGGAATTGCAAGCACAAAATGGCAGTCTACTGTAACTACAACTTAAAGTTGCCGCTCGTTACTCACGAAGAATATTTTTGCTATGAATAACCGTTGTTGTGCTATGTATCTTTTTGGCGTTTAAAGTTAATGTTCACCTTTCTGTATCGTTCGCCCTTGAAGCCCTATGGCAAACCACAAGGGTAACATATGCTCCACTTGGGAGTAAAGATGATGGTAAACGTTCCTACAATTGTTACCTAGTGATGTCATGGTGACTGTTGTTTAGGATGAGAGAAAATAAAAATTAATGCTATAATGTGAGCGTCATTAATAGCCGCATTATAAAATGCATGCTCATATTTAATGAGCACATCACTGCATCCAAACAACGTTGCCAATCATTTCCATAAGGAATAGAAATAGACTGAAGTAAAAATTCTTATAGAAATTATCATTGAATTGATGGTAAACAATCTGGAAAAACTTCTCTGTGAAGTATTAAAATGATTACTAAGGAGTACAATTTGCAATAAATTTGACTGCCGTATTGATATATAGAGCAAATAACTTAATTAATTTCAACATAATATATAAAGACTTTAGCGTTTGTGGATTAATTTTGAGAGAAATGAGGTGACCGTTAGTATTTTACAGTTTGCGAATGATTATCAGCAATGATAATCGATGATAAGGAATGATAAACATAAGTGTTTAAAGTGTTTCTTATGCTTTAATCACAAATCAAACAAATAAACTTCAATTCACGAATAAATTTGCATTGGAATTTGCACTCATCAATTGAAATTTGCAGAAATTGACGCATTGCTATAAATATTATATTTAATTATCCGGGCAATTAAGTAATTTTATAACCACTAGAAAAAATTCTACTAAACATGAAAATTCGACTGGCTGAACAATAAGGAATAATTTTATGGCGGCTGCTAAATTGTAAATAAACATTTAAATCATTGATCATTGGTCCTATGGTGCAAAAGGACTATAATTCTTTTTTTTTTGATATTTCATGAAAAGCCTAAAGAGCAAATAGTCGATCAACCACAATCGAAGCAGAAAGAGTATTTACGAATGATTTCATCTATGAATTTGCTTCATCAACACTAATATACCGAAAAAGCAAAATGCAGACACACAACAAAAATTACTGAAATAATGAGTTGAGTGGAGTAGTCATTCGCAACGAAATAAAATGAGGCAAAGGTAAAAATTGTTGAGAAGAATTTTACAACAAATATTTCCCTTACGGGCATCATAAACTCTCAGACGAATAATCGAAACGTTTATCTTGACTGATATGTTTGCATTATTTGCTTTTATATGCTTATGACGGTGGAAACAAATATATTCGGCAGTGGAATGCTTCTCTTCCGTATTTAGATACTCTTTAGAATAGTGTATGAAAGAATTACTCTCAATAGAAATGAATAAAAATCTCTTGAAAAGACTGAAAAACACACTCTTCATTTCTTCGTTATCTTTACACTAAATTGTTGAAGGCATTCATATATCTATATAAATAGTCATCAAATACCACGAATATTAAGAATCACTTCTAGAAAATTCTTCACTTATCATTCGTATCAATTTCATGAAAATTTTTTCGACCATAATAGAATTATACGTTTACGGTGATTAAGGTATTTTTCACTCCTAGAATATTTGCCAATTTTACTGATCATATATTTTTCAAAAACAACAAAAATGAAATCTATTTCTTTTAGTGTGAGAATAATTTATTGCTCAGAAATGAAGATGACCCCATGAGGGAATATTTAGTTGCAACTCAAAGCACACTGATCGCTGTTTTATTGCAATCGGCCTAGAAAATTCATTAACATTTTTTTTTATCGGTTGCTAAGGCAATTCGGAAATGATGCTCACTCAATAACGCTCAATGAATGCATTATCACTGAAAGATCTTTCGCATGCTAAAGGTTTTTTTTTTCGTTAGCATGCGTGAACAGTAAATTTCCCTCTCTTCCGCTTTCCTCCATCGAAAGGAGAATTTTTTGAAGAACGGATCATTCAGAAAGGATAATCTCATCAATGTGCAAAATGCTGATGATTTTTTTCACTGATATGTTAAGTTTATAGACATAACAGAAGATCGACTGCTAGAGTTGAAACAATTCCGCCGTTTTTTTTTTTTCATTTTCATTAGCAAATTTTCTTTCGTTATGTAAGCGTCATCACATCAATCCTATCATAAAGAATAGGGAAATGCATATCCTTTCTACGCTAAAGAGTAACCTTACCAACCGTCATATACACATTATTTCTTCTGCACTGATCACGTAGTAGATCTATACCAGCCAAATGTGTAACATAGTGAACTAGGAATTAATATAGTGAACTAGGAATTCAACCAGTTGAATTTTCCTCAGTACATTTCTAACTAAACTGATATTTTTGATTGGAGTTCAGCAGAGGATGGCTGATATAATTGCCGGCATTCAGCATTACGAGTCCGATTTAGAAAAATTTATAAAATATCAATCTAACGATCATTCACCAATTCGCAAATTATTGCTCATTATTAACCGCTCACAATGAAATTCCATGAGTAAAAACAAGATAGCTGAGTAAATGAGAGAATCGTAGAGATATACGTGAAGATCAGATGTACTTCAACCAGGTGCACTTTGATAGCTATCAAAGTGCAAAAAGCGTTTTGAATAAATGGCTCTAATTGGAAATACGACCTATTTTCGCTTTGATATTGATAACATTTGCACTTTTACTGCATTTATTTGAAATGGAATGAAGCATAAAACATAATATGATTTCAGAGTGTTAAAAAATTATAAATGCAATAGCATGAATCACAAAGGAAACTCATTTGCAAGAATCGATGTGATCAGTGAATATTTATGATTTTTCTATGGAGAATGGCGTCGCTTTCCACTAAGTTGGAGGGGGAAAGGTGCAGAGGAGGATGGGATAGAGGAAGCTGGACCGTGTCCATCAAAATCAGCTTACCTCATAGGCATTAAATCATCTTTAGCGAACGTTTGATGCATTCACCCCCTTATTTTGCTACGACATGTTAATTCTTTCCTTCGTGGTTCCCAAGTCGCAATATTGTTGGATCATAATACAGTAATCCGTTGTATATAAAATAAGAAGCACTAAAGTCTGATGCATTCAACACACCTAAATCCTTATTCACATTCTTGTCATCGGAAAAATCGGATATCACGTGCTGTCCGGGATAAGAAACACTGACTAGGCTTCGATTTTATCAATAACAACGGTAAGACACTGAAGCAGCGATCCTCTCCATCATCGGCATGAGCTCTACGATATGAGGAAAATTCTGAGTCGACGATTCTTTGATGTAATCCTCACGATACAAACATTTCTGTAGGAAATAATTTGAAAGGAATAAACTAACTGCACTGAAAACTCCTGTGATTTCCCTGAAATAAATGAAATTTGGAATTTTTGGCTAAATGTCTTTCGACATCTCTTGATTGCAACGAAAAATAATGATTTTTAAAATTTATTTATTCACTTATTTTTTCATTTATTCCGAAGTATCGCCTTGGCTGAGGTTGAGGGTCCAGAGTGAATGAGGTTTAATGGAGAATGAGAATAGAAAATATCGGCTGTAACAATTCAAGCAGGACAGGTTATAGTTGGTTAGAAGAGAATAAATAATGATTTCCTGAAAGATACCTTAAAATGCAAGTATTTGAGCATAAGTGATAATGAAACCAGAAAAATAAAACATGAGACTGAAATAAACGAGGATGCGATTGAAACACGAAAAGATCTAAGGATAGCATGGCACGACATCATGAATATTGACGTAGACATAACAACAGACTGCGGTCTTCGCGCACACACGGAAGTCCGCGTCGGAATTAAGGGCAATAATTTCTATCTTCTCATGTTGATCGTTGCGCTCGATAAGCTTCCAAAGAAAAATATGTTTTCTTGTGGTGTTTATATTTGCATAAACTACCTAGCCACATGCAAAATGTACGCAAATGTGGATCTGAGCGCAAAATTTATATAGGGATAGAGAATGTTGACGGTGCTGCCAAATTTCCCAACTCTAGTGGTTCAGTGGTTCTGGAGATGAGAATATTGGAAGGACGAGTACATGTAAATGTACATATGCACGTATCTGATCCATACGTGTATGCCTTACGTCATCGTAATATAAATTTCAAGTGGAAGTTTACATACTCGTAGAAAAAAATAATATCTAGTAAAGCTCTTGTTGAAAATCGGCAATTACAAGAGCAGAAACATTACAACGATCAGTAACTCAACGTCACAAAAAATTACACAACAATCTCTGAATAGCATCAAGTAAAATATCTGAGAAAATGTTACATAATATCAGAAATATTTTCCCGGCGGGAAATACTTTCCATGGTAAAGTGAAAATGAAAAAATATTAGCCAATATGTTGTTACTCCCTCACTTTATAATCGGTATAAAGGCAGCGATCTTTCTTTTGAGAAAAACAAATCTTTTCCAAGTGTATAGCGTGCATGCAATTATCGCCAGAAGTGAGCATTGATTGTTTATTATATAACTGCATTCGCACAAGAAAGTGATCACCAATAACACAATGATCTATAGATGGGGATATTAGGATGGATGCCATCATACAAGTTCATATGAACATTGTGATCACAGAAATATAGTATACGTACGATGATGTATATTGATCGGAAATATTTAAAGAGAATAAAAGTGGAGGTAATTCGAAATGCTTATATCACTATCAAGCTTCACAAATACATCCTTTGTAGCATTTAGATGCCGAACGCAATGTCTTCACTAAATTAGATCATGACGAGAATTTTAGGTGTGATCACTTGCAAGCCAGCTGTCGATTGAATAGAGAAATATTTCATCAAAGCACATAGAATACTGCTAGTAGCAATACTAGTAATAATAATGAAATCTTCCCTTATAGAATAATAAAGAAAAAAGCAGGAAAACCAACACGTTATTATACTATAATGAATCTTTCATTGCGTACATATTCATAGAATGTGACACCGTTCTTTTATTAACCGATTGGACGTTCATAGAGGGATAATTTCACGTTCCAATTTTATGCAAGAAATGTTATGTTCAAGCGAATTCATGATGGTTTATTACGTTGTGATCAGGATGGTTTTTTTTTCAAACAATGTAAGCTCGATATATCCAATATTTTTGTTGATTTCTTGAGATGAAAGACACATCTAAAAATCAACTCACTGATGTGCACAATTGCATGATTTGTCTCTGAAGCTGATATTAAAAAAAAAATTCCCACATAATTTTATTGCTACTTGATGATAAAATATGATATTAAAAAGTTTTCATAATAAAATATGCGCTGTGATAATAAGAACGATTTCAATCGTTTTGCTAAAAACCTTGCATATGAATGCCATGCATTTGTAAAGTACGAAATTGCAGCCAATTTGAGTGAGAGAGCTGGCAAAATATGCGAATATATGGATCAATCCGAAATACGTGTACGATGGAAAAAAGATGAGATGGCGGTGGAGGTCGTTACTTGTTGAAGAAATACCGGAAACGCCAAAATATTGAGTTTTTTAAAAAACATTTTCCAAAATTCGTTATACGCATGTTTTCCAGAATGCGGTTCACTGAAGAGGTCGCTTTTGTCTATAGGTCCTTATGAACGAAACCATTCTCAGGTTGATCTTGATATGTTATGGAAAAATCCATGAACTATCCATGAACTTCATCAGATCTGTAAAGATATTTCGGTTCTAGTAACTGCGACGATATTTTAGTGTAAGGATGGACGAGGGAGTTTTTACTGATGGAAAATAGTAATGCCACTTTCATATAATCGAACGAAATCAAACCCTATGATGAAATATAAAAACTAGATATTTGCCTACATCTTGTCGTTTAACGATGTTGTGTGATTATTGAAGCAACGTGAGGTACTTCCACGATTCATTCAACGAGCGAGTCGACAATATTCATCGATCTGAGCTCGTCTAGAATACTATTTGATATCAACGTCAAATGCTTGTATCCTTTGCAGCATTCTCAAAAGTGATATTTCACAACGAAATAAGGATGATGATGATATCTGTCATAAGCTGACTTATTTATTTGTAGAGATGCCAATAATCGACTCCTTCAATCGTGTGATGATTTAAGCGGTTGTGCCGACTATGTCGACAGATAAGACGGCTTTGCATTTTCTAATGCAAATTTTTGCGTAATTTAATGCTTTGCGTTTGTGAATAGTTGTGTATTCTTGTAAATTTGCATTTGCGAAGTACCACCGCAACGACCTATTTGTGCCTATGTGGTAAAACACATACTTTTGCGTATACATATGATGTGGCTTTAAACTGGCAAGAACTCATACTACAATTGGGAAGCTTAGTGCGACTGCTGGTATAGAGTGGCGACCCATACTATCAGCACAGTAGCAAAAATCGCATTCACAATAGTACAGTCGTTCATGACATGGACATTTAAAGGTGGAGAAATTTGCATTCTTTCTATATTAACTGGGTATAACCAATCGGTATAAAGTAAATAATCAATCAGCGCGTTTTCTATACTAGTTCGTTATTTACTTTACAACACCCAATTAGTTTCTTTAGATTGGTTAATTATTTACTTTCCACTGATCGGTTACTTTCTTCCTATCGATCGGTTATTCGCTTCACACAGAACGGTTATTTACTTCAACCAGTTCACGACATAGAAGAACGGTTTTATAAAACAATTGCATAAGCGATCAAGTTTACTGAAAAATAATGTCACTATTCGGCGTCTTTTATTTTTTGTTGGTTACGCAAAGAAAGTGGTTGATTAGCTGCGTGAAATGCAGCAAAACCGCATATAATTGCAAGCATTGGCACAATTGACAGAGCAGCATGAAAGATGGCATGGTAACTCTATCAAGGGATGATGATTAAACTCCGTTCCAATGACTTCATAAGTCCCATTCTTTCCGCAAGGGGCAGCTAACTTTGCAGACATTGAGCTATTTTTATGAGACCGAATTTCTGACGTTATTGAGGGAAATTTCGGAGCGCGGGGAAGACCTAGGAGGAGGAACAACACAGATCGGCAACCTTAGGCAAGGAGATACTAGGATATGAATATAAATAAATAAATAAATAAATAAATAAATAAATAAATAAAGAAATAATAAATAAATAAAAAAGTCAGAAATCATGAATTAAAAAAGTGTTTCATTTACATGTTTTTTTTTTTGCACTAGTCAATTCTGATCATCTAGATCAATGAGTGAAGTAAGATAATTCCACTCTGATGCGGAAGTATCTCTTTTTGATTAAGAGTAAAAACAATAAGCATTAGTCATGTTTAGAATGTTGACGTAACGTTGATTTGAAATCGGAAACGTAACATTCATTAGAACGTATTGTTGCGTTAGCTTAATAGGCTTTGTGGTAATGTTCGTTGATTCACGCTCACTAATGCTATCATTATCCAGGAAATAAACTAGGAAACATCACTTGGATCGATTCGAAGAATATCTGATTCGCATTGATTTTCGTAAAATTAAGAAAAGATGTTGTACAAAAAAACCTCTACACCTTGATGTGATATCAATCGAAATCACCAAATGTAAAACACTGAGTTATTTCCTGGTTGAGATAGGTGAAAGACGATCGCATCCTCTCATAAAGTCCCTATTGCCAAACAGCCGGAACTACTGCTGTTCACTGCGAACCACAAATCTGAATATGTCGTAAGAGGGACTTACTGAATAGGTAAATAATTCAATATTAGTTTAATATTTTGATCAAGCAAAGTCCCATTAGAGAAGAACAATGAGAAGACAGGCTTACTGCAACACATCTTATACAAGCAATAATCGCGAGAAAACTTATATCTTAGATTTCTTTTTTTCGAATCTTATCTGACCGGAGAATTTACCACACTTGTAACAATCTATCATGCAAACATTTCATTCACAATAAAAATAATGTCTAGAAAAAAAAAAGAATCCACTAGTGAATTGTATTCATTTGTCAATCGTAGCATTGACAACTGCACATAACGGTTTATTTGCAGTGGTGTTTATTCTATATTTTACGCTGAATTATAGAGTTGTACGAAATACGAATATCAAAAATATTTTGCATATGCAAATAAGCAAAACAAACTCTCAATGATAAATTTTTAGAGAGTCGTTCGTCCTAATAAATAAAAACGACTTACGAACAGTTTTCATAAGTGAGCTCAGTTCGGAAATAAAACAGTACCAATCATTTACATATATATATATATATATATATATATATATATATATATATATATATATATATATATATATATATATATATATATATATATATATATATATATATATATATATATATATATATATATATATGCTTTAGCACAATTAACTGCTCTTGATAAGATTATTTAGTGATTACAGAAACGAAAAAGTTGAGGAAAACGAAGCAGAAAATCGGTGATGACATTTGTAAATGATTGAAAAATATCTCATTCGAAAATATTGTATCGTTTCTACTCCATCCGCAATAAATACTGAAGAATATCATTCACTTTCAATGCGTTACATGCAAAAAATATTTTCTGTATATTCATATGGATAATATTGCGTGAAAATAATGAAGTAATAAAAATTCATAGAGAAATGCGCCAATCAAGCGGGTGGAACAATATTTTTTGTAATTTTGCCTCATCAAACTATACATTTCAATGATTTCATAATAAATATTAACGAGCATACAAGAGTTGAGTTATAGTTTAATGTAGTTAAAAGCTCTTATTAAAATCCCAGAGGAGATTCATTTGCATATGTGTTCTATTAATGGCGATCGATGCAAAGTGTATAAAAATTCCAGGCATATCCATAATTCCATAAAGTCCTCAGTGAGTAGATGAATCAAGAAGAAAGCGAATCGGACTATTATCTATTCATGGGAAATTACGCTACATTTTGCTGTGTTTTTCCATACGCAAGATTGATTTATCAGCGTTTGATTTCTTCATTTCTTCATCTGCTAAATAATGCGTGTTGTGAACGCGAATCATTAAAAAATTATATTGTATCTTTTCTCATATTTCTAGCTTATAAGACTTCGATAATATCTCTGTTATAAGACGTTATAACACGCTCATGAAGAGCCACATGTTTTGAGTTTGATCAAATAATGTTCCGTATGATGCACGAAAAACGAAATGAAGATAATTTGATGTGAAACGGATTTTCTTAAAAATAAACAAACTTAAATAAAATACGATTCATCAAATTCCCGTTCTTTTTTGAGTATCCGAAAGATTTGGTCCTTCACAGTGGCAGTTTATGACCGCTCTCTTAAAACTATATAATAGCATCCTGAAATAGTACTCAATCATACTATGACATTACTGCAAAATAGCCAAACAGTTCGGGTCGAAGTAAGTTTTACAAGCCTGTAAAATATTTAGTCAAGTCGACAACATGTTACGGTTCGACTCGATCATTTCAGGATGAAATATAGATAAATCATGAAGATGATGAAAGCAGCTGTGGCAGAGTGGCTGGACATAACTGATCTCTGAATGGAAGACATGCATTGCTTCATCTTATGTTCATTTCCTCAGTGGATTTTACGAGATTTGTTACAGCTACCAATAACCAAACCTTTATCGGCAACAACTGTTACTCTTCACTGTTTAATTATAAGTTATAATCGGTAAGTAATTTCGTCCTATGACTTCATGAATTACTAAACGCGCACCTGCAAACAGCACTTGCAAAACATAAAATGGTAATGTCCTGTCTGTGCGCATGTATTTGTCTTTATGTGTATTTCTGAAAGGTAATTTCAAGACCACAACCAGAAAAAAAATGTAAAATTTTGGGGGAAGGGGAGGAGCCATGACGTGCGTCATCTGGTGATGCTCCGTACCATTTTACACATCAGAAGGTCTTATACAGCAATCTACTATTTCCGATAAACTTACAGTTGCCTCAATGCGGAAAAAACTGTACACCAATCATCTGTCTATCGTCGGTGGGATCACAAGAACAAATCTTTTGTATTCGGTTTGTACAAATACCCCGATCCATTCGACATGAAGCATCGTTTTCTATATATTATCATCTGTTCATAAGTGTTGAAAATGTTCGGTCAAGTAGGTGGCGTTCAAGGGCGCGTATCGTGCCAATCATCCTGGCGCACTTTCCCACTTTTTCAGTGTACAAGCGGCTTTACGAATCATTGTAGAGGCATCTTAGCACAAATGTTGATAAATGTTACTCTTGCATGAGTCAAAATTCGTCTCGCACTGCAAGTGATATATCACAGTAACAGCGCGTAATTATATGAGTCATTCTACGTCGTGGATCTCGTGTGCACTAATTTAGAGCGAAAAAAAAACTGATCTTCTCTGTTTGTAGAACCTTTATAAACTTAGAGACAGCATTGAAGTTCGAGTTGTTTATAGAAATTTAAAATGAATAGAAATGAAGGAATACATGTTCTATCAGAAAAAAAAAAAAAAAAACAAGACGTTGGTCATGCTTAGTTATATAACATTTCCCCAGCGTTAAAAGAATACAAATGATGAATTTATTTCCGTCAGGATTTGTGCAACTATTTGGCGCAATATCGCAACACCTACGATGAGGTTTATTTATTTCGTGCATTTGCATGTTTTGCGATTTTTGTAAACGTATCGCAAATTCTATATATTTTTCAGCGTCGAAAATCATCAATTCTTTCAATTTCATATTTCGAGTTTTGCAATATTTCAATGACTTTAGAAAGCGATTCAGCGAAATAAATGATATAAATAAGCAAAGAGAAATTATTAAAAAATAAGCAAGCAACATAATAAATAAATAAATAAATAAATAAAATAAACGGACATGACATCGAATTCGCTCTCTATGAGAAATAAAGAATAATGAATATCTAAGTTTATTCAAAAGCGTCTGAGAAAATGTAAGATACACATGGTGTAAGGTGCAAGCTCGAATATACTGCCCAGTGGATAAGCCAACGGAGGAGGGGAAGAGAAAAAAAGGCGAAAACAAATTTACAAACAAAAGCGAGGTGTGCAAGATGTCATAATATTTAACATTACGAGAGAGTGTACACATTCAGCGACAGCAAGTTATTTAGCACCTTGTGAAACCGAGAAGAATGGTGAAACGGAGCGGAGGCAGGAAGGGGGATTGGGTATACGAGATGCGAACCTGGGTGGTTTCGACAGTATCGATGTCGATTTTCTTCCGGTGGTAGTAAGGAAGCTTGAGATAAAACATCCATAAAATGGAGTCCTCGGATATATAACGCTACCTCAGGATCACCATAATTTATAGTAAATGTAAATGTATGTGATGAGCATATGTCGTATACTGAACTACACATATGCAGCTCTCTCGCTGCCGCAAGAACTGCACCTAGCCTTAGCGATCATATCATGCCACTAAAGTCCTGAATTAGTCCCAAGAGTTTAAGGCATGAAAACGGGGTATGGACGAGAGGACAACCCGCGTACGTATTGAATACATGCTCGGAGAGCTTTATGCTTAAATTCAAGGTGGATAATTCCGATTGCAATGGGTTAAATTGGGCACCATTACCGCGTAACCCTTAAAAATTGGTTTGGTAAAATAAGAAAATTTATGCAGATTTATGGAAACGAATAATTTAATTCTAAGCGTTATCCTTTGAGTGGTAAATTTAAGTGCGATATTTTCTCATTTCGATGTGTCAATCATTCATCGTTGAAAGAATAAGTCTTATAATGAAAAAAAAAAATGTATCAACTAATTTCAATATTTATCTGCAGGAGCAAGAGTTATAAGCATCAAGAAATATTTATTCTTTTTTTTTTGCTGACAATTTCTCTACTTTCTATAGTTGATTTAAAGAATTTTCTTTGAATCTTTTTAAATTTTGTTTCAATTTCCTCAAATGATTCGTTTAAATTTTCTAAAATTTTCATCAACGCTACGCTAAATATCGAGAAAGAAAAACACAAAAAAGTGCTGAGATTTGTTTAATGACGATATCGTTACTGCTATCCAATGTGAAAAAAAAAAGAAAGTTATCGATGTGATCGAAGATCAGTGCAACTCCCCATGACGGACTCTTATATTAAGCGTTTTGATGATGTTATTTTATCGTTTCGTCAGTCGAACAGCGTACCTGCTGAAGATACAGGTAATATGCAGGTAATCCAACCTTTAAATTATTGCTGAGTTGAATAGTATGCTAATTTATACGCATTGTGTATGGAACATAGACTTTAAGATACTCATTTTCTCGTCCTTTCAGCTTGCACCAATCAACTATTCATGTGTTTGCTGAATATATTACACGGTTGAACTCTCGGCTAACAATGGGGACGTCGAAAATTCACCGTTAAACAAAATGTTTCATTGAAGCGTGTTTACATGCTACTTCGCTTGAGATGACACATTTCAGCTGTGTAGACGTTTACCTGGTGTAGTGGAAGAATGAAGCCGACAACGACAATGAGCACCAGTTAAAGTAACAATTGAAAATTGGCTAGGGAAATGGCAAATATCTGCCAACTTTAATTTTATTTAATGATGTAATTTATGCAATTTTATTGGCATTCCAAACTGATGAAAGGTTTAGTCTTACTAAACCGATAAAATGTATGGGTATAAACGATGTCTGTCAGAGTGTATCAGAAATCTCTGTTGAAAAACACGTAGTGAAAACAAACTAAAATAAAACATTCAACATCCCAAAATAATGTGACAGATGCGGAAATATAGAAAGCGATAGCAAAGCGGAACACGCCGAGGATGGGAATTGCACGAACGAGTCGGCCTCGGACCGATCACATTTTCGAAGACAATACCTTTCGAATAAAATCAGTAACAATTTAACCGTGTGGGCCAGTTTCCGTCGAAATTGGTCAGCGGCCCAGTAAACTATCACTGCATCGATGTATTTAATTAGTCGAGGAAAATGGCCCTGATTACTGCGTAGTCGCTTTAGAAAAAGTACTTTCTGGCCTAGAAAATTACATGGTGATACTGGCCAGTTACACAACGATGGTTGCAGCTTTCGCAAAAATCCGGATAGGAAAGTGTAGCATCACCCAACGGTTTCCAAAAAAAAAAAAAAAAAAACAGATCTTGCGAGAGCGTTTATCAGCAAGCTATCGCTACGCGTTCTATAGCGTCCTCTTTTTTTTATTGGCAATTTTTTGTTGGGGAGGGGGGGATGGAAGGAATAACCGTTATCGTTGAACAGGCGAGTAAGGAAGCGTTCGCATATGAGCCACATCTGTGATTATTCCAACATTCGCAACGCTTCAACTGAGATATGCCTAGGTGCACGAATGATCAGAAATCGTGTCACGAGCTTTGTCATGACTTCAGCAGTCGTTAGCTCGAGGTCGGTTGGATGAAAGGTTACCGCTGTATGCACTCCGAATGAGCGGTGCATATCTGCGGAAGCTTTCACGTCGATTATCCTCGAAATGCTGGAAAACCAATTACACTAAAAACGCAGAAGCCACACTTAATCCCGACCTTTCAGGCTTCAAACGGCTCTATAAAACGGCGCTTTCCTTTTCTCGAATGAATGTGATCGCAAAAAAAAGACATTACACCCTTCCATCAAACGCTAAACACTGCATGCTTCACTCGTAAAGTGCGAAATTATTTCGCCGGAGAGAGAGTCTTTTATCGCTGTTTTTTTGAAATTGCAATTCAGCAACTTGTGGAACGGACCAGAACCATAAGTCTGTATGTTAAACAAATCCACGCCCAATGAAGAGGTGGAAAAAGACGAACGTTTTCACAGGTTAGTGGAAGCTATCTCAAGTAGCGTTCGATTAAAATTGTATATTTTTATATAGGATTTGCTACCTCAGAATGATGTAATTTGTAACGGCAGAAATATCGCTATGATTTCTATTTCGTTTCAACAGTTTCACTGCCTCAATAAGGGCTCAGAACCACAATTTTTCGTTGTGCTCGAAGGACGTCTCTCCCCCCTATCCTCCCATTTCACGGGGTATCAGGTACATTCCATGGCTTGGTTTTCTTGCATTTATGTGGATCTTTAGATAGTAAAATTTGATGCATATTTCTGTTGATATGCACAATAAGATATAATGCAAATTTCAACACCTTTTAACCGAGAACATATGGGAATTTTCGCTCATAAGCTGCTTCCAAGAAAAGAGTTATATTAAAGGAAGCGGAAGGCGATTCCAGAAGAGATATCACGTTGCGAGCATTTGTAATTCCACTCATCGGGCTAATCCGTTTCACAGTGTGCTAACAATAACAAATCCAGGAACCAGGCAGCCAAAAATGATACTGGATTTACTTGTTTTCTTTTGCTTTGTAGACCAGTTGGTGAAATATTCATATGAAAGTTGCCAGTTGCCAGCATATGATAAAACATTCAACAGAGAAATATATGATGAAACAAGTTGCTAACATATAAAATTAATGCATTCATATTTCAACCGAAATAAGTGCTCATAAATGTTCCGTGCGCCATGTTCGTTATTGTGCTTTTTTTTTGATGCTTATCTGTCCGTGTGTACATCTCTCTTCCCATTCGTTAGTTAATTTCGATTCAAGAATCACCAAAGTTGGAGTTGTGAAACTCGTCTGGTGATATCAACCGACCGATCTCAGAGGAAGATTTCGAAGCATAAAAACGGTAACTACTTTGCATGCACTTCCGCTAAACTCTTTTTGGTTTTACATCATTCGGCTTATTTAAAGAGTCTTCTAAAGAATGGGAAACATCTGCCATGTAAATTAAAACATCAAGGGAACCATCCGCGTACTCACTTTTTTATTAGTAGCTTATAAAACTGTTTAGTCACGTAAGAGAGATCTAAGCGCGTATACTGTGCCAGCTTCTCTGGCGCGCTTCGCTACTTGCTACAGCTGGATTGACTGTGAAAGGCCGACAACGCGATTTAAGTGTACACAGGTTTTTGGCTAAGGAAATACCCGAAAACGGTATATAGGAAGATAAATTTCCTGGATTACCTACTGTGTACGCAAAAGCGACCATGTCTGAAATATGTCGGCATAGAAAAACAGCTGACGATATGTTCTAGGATAATATAAACGAGGCATTTGTTAGCTGACGGATATTCTCAAAAATAGCTCGCATTGTTGAAGTCGAAAGCAACACTACATAAAGGGAATATTCGGTTCTAATATTCAGCAAAAGAGATTCAAGCATTGGAAAGATGCGTTCTTAAATCGCAGCTGATCACTCATGCATGCATTCATTGATAGCAACCTAGGTGGAGGTTATGTTTCATGGTCTGCAAGTTGCGAGTGGCTATTTCCTATGTAAACTGTATTTGATATCAAGAAAGTATACGAAAAATACACTTAGGCCTATCATGTGAAACAATAATTCGCGTTTTTTTTTTGGTGCAATTTTGCAAAATTAACGAAAATTTCTGAGCCTATTTGAGTGTAATTAAATACGATATTATTTATCCTATAATTTAATACGTGATCCATACCTTCGACTTCGAATTATAATGTACGTAATAATACATGGATTTTCTACGATGCACTTATTTTTATTGATGTATTTGACAGCTAAGGTCACAAAAGTTTATAGAATATAGCCTACAGCATAGAGCAAAATTTGCAGCCTTGTGATGCCTCATGGCAAAGTGGTAAAGACTGTTATGTGCATGCCTTGTGCTTAGATCGCCACCACACTTCAGCAAATAGATTTCGAGGAATGAGATGTCGAAAAGGTTTCTTCAGGAAACTTGAAGTTTGTACGGTGAACGCTAAACACCAGCACTTGAAGCGTATTATAGCTGGCATCTTAACAATTCAGTAAGCTCCAACGAGTTGTCGCATTTTTGAGGCTGATTTCATCGCTCTTATATTTTAAAAAAGAAGCATTTCGGACGAATGCAACCGCTACGCGTGCAGTTATGACAAATGTACCTCCAACAGTTGCGCTCTGTAATGACAAACGTGTCACAACTTCGTGCAAACATCAGTGACTCCTCACTTTGAAGACTTCATCTCTCGATTCATATTTTTCAGCTATTTTTATAGAATGCTGCAACATGAAAGTGATCGAATATAAATTGTGTGCTAAGTCCTCTCTGTTCATAAGGTTAACAAGCACAGCGTTTAAGGTTTATCGCTGTTGATTTCATAGTTTTGAAAGAGTGTAAGTCCACTTTTAGTGAGTCCACTAAGTCCACTAAGTCCACTTTAAGTCCACTTAAGTCCACTTAAGTCCACTCCAGAATGGTGCAACGTCCTTTCGCTTTTGCACTGTAATGCATCAAGCGTGAGCTTCATGATCCTACCACTATTGCCTACATGTCTGCTTCAGTGTCAGGTGAATGCACTGATCGATTCCTTCGGCAGTACGAGCTCACGAGACCATTTCTAGTTGTTCAGGACGTTGTGTTCCCTTCACTATGCATTACATAACTTGCGTTGAAGTCGCTGTTTAGCGATTTCTAGGCGATTTCTTCTCATCCATTTGTACTAAGCACATATAAGTGACTACAACAGGTTCACCCACATATCCATGTCTGCGATATACAAATGTTAGCCCGCAGATGGGATTGTTTTATACGAAACCATCTGTATCTTCTTCCTTTCGCTAATTGTTGTGATCGCAGCAAAAAATTCCTTCTAAACTCGACGTGAAGTCCATATTATTTCGTCAGCTCGCTTCGACTCGGATATACATACCGTTTCATTCATACTGTAACAGATCTATTTCTAAACGAATGGTTTCAACTGTCATAAATCAGCAGACTGGGCATATTTCGTTGATTGCCGCAGCGATTTGAACACCAGCCGACAATTTTTCCTAGGCTGAGAGGTAATCCTGAAATTTGCGGGATGACATTTGTCGACCATGATGAAATGGATGATTAATGTTGCATCCTTCATTTGTCAAAAGTTTGCTCTTAATATGAATGATGATCCGAACATGCGTTTTTAAGGGGAGTTATTAATTTTGAAAGCCCCGCTTCAGACTATTAGAATCTCCTTCAGCTTTCAAATTTCTGACTTGGGCATCATGCTTCTAACGATTTCATCAAGTTTTTTATTTCCCAACAAAGAATTTCTGCATATGTATATAGCTTCCTACAGTGTTAGATTTCTTCCATCGCTTCATGAGATGAAGTATACATCGCACTTCAACAATAATTTAATAAAAGCCAACGAGAATGATGCAAAAAACGCAAAAAAGTTCAATGCATTTTGAAGTAGGATGAAAACGATATTAACAACGGTAAAATTCGGAGAAGATAGCAGATAATTCAATAGAACATTGAAATCACATAAAACATAGATATACAGATATACCCCTAAAATACGACAAATGTGCAAAAACCGTATGAAAAAGCGCAATCAGTCGGAAAGAGATTTATTCAACGAGTACTATTCTCCAAATACCCCCCCCCCCCCCGCTGTGTGACTGATACATTTCTTAAAACATGAATTACAATAAACCATTCTGCAGGATGAAGAAACAGCATTAAAAAGCTCAACTCAGGAATGAGGTCATTATCTTGGTGGAGATACGGTATTCGTTTGTAGACGATGGACCAACTGAACATCAGCAAATCAATCGCGACTCGAAAAGCTTCAACTGTTTACATACAGATTTTTACAGCACTGCTAGGCGGAGAAGAAAGATACGGCATCGTCGATTTTCCGGCCATCATCTCATTTCGACCCTTTTAGAATCCAAACGTAATCAGAACTTCCAAACAACACTTTCACCGACAAGTAAAAAGCCATCTCCGCAGAGCATTTTTGCGTGGAGGATAATCCTTGATGTTTGTGCCAAGGTATAACGATAGCAGGGATGTTTAACAAAAGTCATTCGTGGAAGGATTCCGACTGACGTATTTGCAAAAAAAAGAGCGCGATAAAAAACACACATTAGCCTCTCAACGCCGACTGGCTATCGACTTGTCAGCCACCTTCGCGGGTGCGATCTGACCCACTAAAACGGCGACAGGGCGACTGCTTGCCCGCTCATGGGTGCGACATCCTTTAGCTTGTACCTCGTCTCTGCGTCTGCTCGTCGGCATCGGAAGGCATAGTTCACGACTGCTGGCATGTCTCCTCTGCTATCGATATCGGAGGCACGATCACGTTTGCTGGAAGAACTCCTTCGAAACAGACAATATTTTGATATTTTATCACTTATTTCAGTACTGACCATTCCGACCCGGCCCCATGAATATCCTTACCGCAGCTGGTGCCAACTTGCAAGCTGAACAGCTCAAAACTAGGTATTCAAACTGTGCACGCGAACAGAACTACAGAACGCATCTGCCATGGCAAATTCCCGAGAACAGGTGACAATACGTCACAACTGTAGTATTGTGAAAAGACTCTCAAGCTACTTTTGAAGGAAAAAGGGGCAATTCATGAAGACACTTGGCGACCGGAGCAGGGTCGGATGTTCGGCCCGCTTCATTTTTAAACACCGAACGTGACAATCTTAAGGTCACTAAAATTGAGATTTTGTGTTAGCGGGAATTCCCGTTGGTTTCTCTCGTCGTCGGCATGACTGAGCAAGACTCACACTGGTTTCAATGGAATTTCATTGGCCGTTGGGGAACTCCACTGGCAGCAATGCAACTTCATGACAGTTGCAGTGCAAAATAAAATGAGCATAACGCTATATTTGAAGTAGAGAGTGGGTCCTCCATTTGAACAGGGGTATCTGCATTTGAAAAAGCAAAACATCTTAACTCAGTTTTCCTTCTAATTCATCATATAACTACAGAATCCCAAGGTAATAAAAAATAGAGATAATCCGAGTTTGGGACTTCATGTCGTCACTAAGATGATGTCGTGGGCGCGCTTGACGATGAGGTGGGTGATGTGAGTGGGCGTCCGTAACGATTGTTGGCTCGTTTAAAAACGTTGATTATGTGGTGACCATTTCAGCACATCGGCGATGATACTGCGAAATGAATGATCCCTCAATAAAAATTGCAATATGCGTAGTCACTTGATGACAACGTGCAATATTGTGATGAAGACGAAGTTGACCGATACAGCACTGTGATCACATTTCGACCTAAATCGCCACATGATGATCGCCATATAAGCCGTGATTCTTTCCAGTTTGTTCAATTCACTCCCCTACATTCGCTGAAAAAAAAAGGTCGCCGTTTAATCTTCTCTTAGCTTCGCCGCAAATCACACCACACAACAGTGGCGATCAGGAAAATTGTTCTAGGAATATTTTAAAGGGAAATTCTCGTGAAATCTTTTAGTAAAAAAAATCAATAAATGAAAATTTTAAAGAGATTGTCGATTTTTGAATAAAATCATTCTATAATTGAACAATAACATTCAACAAATACAATAATGTTGATAGTTAACATTTACAACAAGCTATATTGTGAATGTCGATACTGATGAGTATGATTCATGCTATTTGATCACTACCAAATTGCATTTCATGTCGCTCTCCACACCAGGTTGCAGATGATAGCGAACAACTTCTCGAAATTTGAGCTTTTCCATAAATATTCGATTCGTCGATTTTCATAAAATGGTCCAAATTGAAGTAATAGATCATTGGCAGAGCATTTGCACACTGACAATCGGTTAGATATTCGATAAAATAACTAGATAATACCTCATAAGAATAACGCAAAGATTTGGAAAAGTGCCGTTTGTCGTTTAGCACGCGATTGGAGTACTTATGAAAAGATTGAGCATTATCGGAAACCATTCATTTCGATCGTTATCATTACTTCTGATTTTCTCTTTTATGTATCGAGGGAGGCAATGAAAGATGTAAGTTTTTGGGGCAAATATTGACGAAGAAATTGTGCCACCTTTTGAAGATGTTTATATATATATATATATATATATATATATATATATATATATATATATATATATATATATATATATATATATATATATATATATATATATATATATATATATATATATATATATATATATTTTATAATATATTTATATTTACTCAACAAATATTTTACGCAAACAAATTCGCATAACAAATATTTTACGCAAACAAAAAAATACGCATATATTTTTGAATTATAATTAATTTTGAATGGTATATGATTGGGAGACTTGAAAACGCCAAAAAGACATATGCCGCAGAAGATATTTTCGAAACAATCTGCAAATCATATGATCCGATCCAAATGTGTGAGGAAAGTGATCAAGCAAATAAGCGAATTTCAATATGAAATACTCATAAATGCATCAATTTCGAATGTGAATGCATATATGGAATTAGTCTCGTCTATGGAGAAAGTAAAATTGAAACACAAAGGGAAACGGAAGAAGAATACGAAGGTATGCTGATGCATAAATTACACAACAAGAAAGATAGTGAAGAGATGGTCGTAGAGAACTTTGTTGAATTGATTTCACGCGTTAAAGCACTTTGTGAGCAAACAATTGAGAAAGGATCTGATTTCGGCAAAATAAATATCCGTTCGTGAAAGTGCCTCTTTAAATATTGCCAGTGCTATCCTTCTCTGGTTAATATAGGTGGTCAAAGTGCTTCTTCTTTGATATAAGAGAACACATCAAATTTTATTCTTCACACCTCCATTTCGGTACTGCACATTCTCTTAAGTGTGTTGGCACAATTTGTGCCTACCGTTTGCGAAAATTATTCCTGTGTTCTATCCGATGTTTTGTCCACATTGCAATAGTCGCATCTGTGGTGGAAACACAAAACTTCAGCCGCATAGGGTCAGCACGAACTTAATGCTTGTTGAAAACATCAAATTATTGACAGAAGGATCCTAGGAACACTGATTGCGCATGGGAGTAGCAGCAATTTAAAAAGGGCCGTCTAAACCACTCAACCATGTTAATCCATTTTCAATTCAGACAGAATTAAGACGCCTCAGTCTGCAATGCGTTCATGATTTGGAAGCACATTGTGAACCTGGGGTGACATATAAGGAAGTGCAGGAAACGGACAACGGGTTATTTCGATTTAGACAGATGGAGGCACCGTATATGAGATGAAGAAAAAAAAACGCATATCCAGAGCATTTTGCGACATGAAACGCCCGATTGCCATTGTTAGAACCAATTAATATTGGCATTGCTTGCATACAGATGTGTCAAAACTATGAGCCATATGCGTCCAGGTGCACACCCTAAAAACAATGCTCTAAGAAACAGTGGTATATGCAATAATGACTTCGAATCCGCGGCAGATGTGTTCAAAGGCGACCCAACACACCTGAAACGATGGCCGTTGCAAATCAATCCTACTATCCATATATCAAGTAACCTAGGTAAGCTTTATAGCGAACGCACTGCCATGTTAAAAAAAACACTCATGTTGATGTAAAGTTTGCATATTTTGCGGTCCTGTCTACCTATATATGAGAAGTCGGGTTAATTTGTTTATCATTCGATGAAAACATTGGAAAGAACAAAGTTTTAAACAAAAGAGGAACAAAATTGCCAGTTACTGGAATGAAATTTTAGTTGATTCAGGAGAAATTTGTATCACCGCAAATGACGATTCTTTTGAAGTGAACTTCAGCGGAAATTTTAGCAATCTATTCAATCAAACGTCGTCTAGAGTCAAAAGAGGTATAAATGGTATACATGACCGTACAGACCTGCATGCTTGTCTACGAAGGAAATTCTTGAAAGCAATGAACTTGAAATAATATAACGATGAAAGCTTATGAAAACGCAAAGGAATATTTCATTGGGCAAAAAGAGCATAACGTTTCTTTGGCCTCTCGACTCGATGGAGGCGGAATACGAGATATACAGACTGAGATGACATGAACTTATCATTCACGCATTTGCTGGTGGTCCATTTCTATGAGAGCAAATTTATTTCAACGTCTGAAATATCCGGAAATCAGACATGGGAAATTCACGTAGCCTGGAGCTATGTGGTTGGAGGGGGCGGGAGAGTAATTAAGAAGGAAGAAGAGATGTCACAGACCTAGGCATATTCTTAGGCTTAACATAGTCAGGAATTTCTATGTCATATTCACGAATACAAGCACTATCGTCATAATTTAGATGTTCTCAAAGCGGTGGAAAATCATTTAGCTGTTTATGAGCCCACAACTGCAACTTACACTTCATTGAAATTACATATTTTAGCGACGCAGCATAAAATTTTGCTGGTACGGCGAACGAATATAGCGCGAGATGTGGTCTTTGGAAGATATGATAAAAGCAACAGGGTCCATTTCAAAGTTGGATGCAATCGTTTTCAATCCTGTACTCGCAATAATCAAATGCTTTCTAGGCGACAGGGGGACAATACAACTCCTGATGCCTCTATGATTTATCGGATTCGTCGGACCCATTGGACAATGGGACAATACAGATAGATGAGTGTAATGAAGATCGCTTTTTTCTCGCACATTTTCGATGATTCTAGTGAACTCCTCTCTTCGATAATTTCTTGATCGACGACGGCTTTAGCCAGTGCCTCTAAAAATCACCATTTTGCTATGGATATTGATGACTGACATCGAGAATCTTAATGGAAATATCAACTGCTCTTTGGTACTGGCTACGCCAGCTAAGACCACGTTTTTTTGAAAGAGTCTTCGTATTTCAATAAAGTCAGAAAATGAGCATCCATGAGACATTGATGTATATCAATCGTCTGTTGAAAATTAGACGCCATCAGAATGCACATTCACAAGGCAGCTTTACAGCAGAAGTGAAATTTTTGTGAAAGGATGGCAAATAAGGCAACTAGAAACAGGTGAAATATTTGTGAAATTTTCGAAACGGAAATGCCACTGCGAAACCAATAAAAAAGCACCTCTATTGCTAAGAATTTCCACATAGGTATATAATAAATATAAAATGTGCAATGGTGACAGCGCACTTAGCCCTTAGGGTATTCGGCTGAGGGTATGAAAATAAAATACTCAACAGCATATCGCCACATTCGTAACATTTTCCTCTACAAGCATTATGGATATGGGCATCTTAATCGTCGTATTGAGACGACGACTTAGGAGTTTTCTTGTTTTTCTCTTTACGGAACGGTTAATTTGTTGTTCCATTTACGTCTCACTTCTATTTCTTTTTCTTTGTTATTAGCATTTATTTCATGAGCACTTTTAAAACACCAAATGAAAATTTTTTTCCTCTCTCACATTTCACAATGGTGATAGCGATAGTAGTAAAATATTATTTTCATTCATAAACAATTCCATAACTTCTTTTACTCTTTGCAATGCTTCCATACTTGACATTTGGCCAAAACCAGATGAACGATTATTCTTCTGAATGGTGAATATGAAAGAATACGCACGTTAGGACAACGTCACATAATTTTCGTTTGCGCGGGCAACGATGGCATTTAATGGGTTTGGCAAAGCAAGGTGGGCCGCGGCAGCACCTGGCACTTATTGCAATCGCAATCATCACCTCCCCCCTAAGAAGTGCTACCTAGCGTTGTGCTTTCACGCTATATTTTCGCGTTTATCCGGCAATGTTTCTGTGGAACCGTTTTCGCTACCATAGATTTTTATTGATATGGACATACTTGTACCTCTTTCGTAAGTATGATTGTAAACGACAAAAAGTGTTATCATAGAATATCAATGATAATGCATAAAACTAATTATTTTCTACTCCTTCAATTACCGCATTGATCCTCGATCTGCAGTTTTATACTCATCGAGATATGTATTTGTGGAAGTTTCCTTAACGTTATTCTTAGATCGATTTTTTAATCATATAAAATGTGCGCCATTTGACATATTTCCGCGAAAATTTTTCTCAAATTCAACGATTTGTTTCAGTCGTTTAGTTTCATAAATTTAGGAAATGTTAGTTGTAAATTTTTTGCAATATCGTCGATTGCTTTATTCCTTCATAAGGAGAAAATAGACGAATAGATGAGGAAACCCCCCCCCCCCTTCAAAAGAAAAAGGTATGATTCCATCTTCCGCCATAACGCTGTGCATACCGTTAGAGTATTTTTCTACTCAAATCAGTGGCCGATAATTCATGCGCATTTTGCATTCCCATTAGCCGAAATCGCTAGAATGTGTAAAATATTCAAAAGCATCACATAGCGCAAAATAGTAAATTTCATCTAGGTTGATCAAATGAGTAGATTCCCATTCAAAAATTTCTTCTCTATATTTCCTTGCTGATTTTGCATTTGTAACAATTGGCAGAGATATTTATGAGTATATTTGCATATATTGTATTATTGTATTTCAACTTGAAGCGATGAAAGTTGCACTGAATAAATTTGCCAAGCTAAACGTGTAGCGTAAATTCTTCGTTTATCAGTCGGCTATCGATGCAGATTTGCGCTATGAATTTCGTTGAAAAAATTCTCTTCTATTTTTGTTTGCATCTTATCGGTTCAAAATTTGCATTTAGTATTTCGAGATCATCGTGCAGCTTTTTGTAATCTACAAATGATGTCACAGATCGTAGCGAAATGGGTTTAAGACAGCATTCTATGTTATAACGAAATTTAGGTGCGCAGGTTTCCGATTGACGAGGTGAAACTCTCGCAAAGACAGGTAACAGTTAAACACATCCGTACCTTGATAAGTAAACTAGAGTCGTTGCTGTTGTCCACTCTCTTAGAGAATCGAAGAGTTTGAAGAAGCCGTTCCGAAACGGAGCTCAGTCCTCCTTCCACCAGCTGTCCTATCGGTTACCTGTGTAAAAACTCAAACTTTATTAAGCTTCACTTGAAATTTTCCACATATTGCAACCTTGCTGACGTGGTAATTTCCGGTTTGCATTTCCTCCACACTTTGAAATTTATGACTTGTTTTGCCTATTCGCACATGAAAACTTTCGCTTCATTGCATTCGATAATCACTGTTTGAAAAATACATAAGAGAAATCACTCGCTGATATTCTAGGAGCACTTGGAAGATTTTTCTTTTCATAGGGATGCCTATAGATGCCTATTCGTAGGGATGCTTTGCATGTTTTCCATCAAAGTGATCCTTGAACGACATCATTTGCTTCCTAGAAGGCGAACAAACACCTAGAACTTAGTATTTCAATAACCTCAAATTGCCATACATGAACCTATTACACAAATTTGTATTGTTTTTCTTTGAAAAAAATATACCCGTAGTATGACTGCATTCATTAGTCCTGTATAGTAATTTCTTGGTTATTTGCCAATTTTTTTCAGACATAATTTAATTTTTCCTAGTATATCCGATATATTTACTTTTTTTATGCATTTCGACAATACTTCGGAATACGTCAACAATTTCCTATCATCCATTGTTCAAATTTAATGAGCATACATTTCTTTTCGAGTGTTGTGGAAAGCTTGCGCGTATAATTGTTTCTCTTTTGCTCATTTAGCGATAGAGTTTTTTTGGGGGAGTTGTTCAGTTTGATTTAAAAACTGAAAGCGAGCTTAACTTTTTTTTAATATAGAAATCGTCCCAGTCCTTATGAACGGAATTTAACTGACCTTTCATATCGCAATTTTTTGTAGGAATCCCAACAACGACATTTTGTCAACATCCAGCGAAAAACAATGCCCGATGGAGGATAACGTTCTGTTTATGATGTTTAAGAGCGGCCGAATTAGAATTTGCTCTGTGGTTTTCAGAAAATATGTACTACATTTTCTATATGTGGAAAACATATATGTTCGAACTATGATGCGGCTTTGGAACAGCATCTTTGCACATTGAACAATTAGTGGCCTCCTACTCGGAATTGTTGCTATTAGTTCACCTTGCTTTAGTGATTGATCCTTTGTTTCTGCCCTTTCAGATTCTTTGAAATTTCCACTAACAAGGGTTCTCAAAAAAAGACTGTTGAAATTATTGAAAGCATCAGAAAAATTCCATCACATCAGAGAATAAAATTGTTTTCCGATTTGTTGTGCCACAGTAGCATAGATTAATGGATATTGATCATTAGAATCTTTCTGGAAGTCTTCAATTTTCAACACGTTCTATTATCTCGAGAAGTTGGTGATTTTGCATTGTTAATGGGTGCAAAAATTTTTCGTAGGATTTTTACTGAAATCTCACGTTTTTGATTAAAGCGGATTTGATTTGTAAAGTGTAAACTGTCACCTGATCACCTGATTTGCTGTCACATTTTCAATCACCTGATCAGCTGTCATCTTTTTGAATCATTTGATCAGTTGTCACCTTTAAATCACAGTTTCCATCTTGTTTAAAACTTTTAGAAATATGAACAGAATCTCTTTGAACTCGAACTAACGAGCAATACTTGAATGATTGAAAATTTCTAAATATTGTTTTTGAGCGATATCGGTGAAAGTCTACCATGATACATGGTTCTTCGGCATTTTTATAGGAGATAAAGGAAAAAAGAAGTTCCTTTGAATTCCAAATTTTAGAGAGCTTAACAAAGGTTGCCTCTTTCTGTGGAAGTTTTCAAAAGTCTTCTGGAAGAAAAAAAGTCTTTTCACAGAAAATTGTACTTCAGAAAGCGCATCGGTGCGGTATCTCTCCGCTGAACCTCGGCTTCGGTTCACTCTTACGGTGCCAAAAATATCTGCTCCGGCAACTGCACTACAAGAAAATGCGTATTTGATTGCGCTCCTCCAAATACCACTCCGGTTTTTGCTTCTCGGGTCAATTTGCCCGCTACCAATGCGAATTCAGCCCATTACATGAAGCGTACACGATAGATCCCTTAATTACTAAATTCTCTACGCTCACGTTGTCTTATAACCTAACGTGTAATACCAGAAGATTTCGTCCAATAATGGAGAGAAGAATGTTTTAATCACCAAGCTCAGTTAATTTCCTTAAGAAGACTATGGAAAAGAGTTTTAAGCGAGCTATGCTGCAACTGAAATTATGCTTTCTTCATCGATATCGAGAATGCGAAGCATCGTTGCGACAAAATTAAATTCGAAAATGAAAAAAGACACCAGCAGAACAATTTGGACGATTGCGGGTTATTTAGTATTATACATGGGAAGAGCGTCCTAGAATTTGTACTTCCATGGATATTTCATTTCATGAAATCATTGCCCGATAGAATATTTCTCAATTGTCAAATTTTATATTTCATTCAACTAGTGCTTTATTTACAACAATTCATATATTTTAATGATTTTAAGAGGAGAATATTGATTCGTACTTTCCAACTCCTTTGTCCTTAAATCATTTCTTCTTATTAATCTGCAAAATTTTCCTAAGAAAAAAAATCTTTTGGGCTAATATAAACAATGTTATACTTGTGCTTTCTCTTAACGTTACAATATAAATGATAATGAAGATAATTATCGTGAAGAACGGTTGATTTTGCGCCGGAAGAGTTTTTCTGCTTTTATCAGCGTGTAAAAATCCGATTATTTGAGTCACTACTTAGAGCTTTTTGATATCCTACAAGTTTCATCGATGCTTCTGTTCGGCACAGTATTTGTCATAACGTGTTCCTCAATTTTGATCAATGATCGAAATATTTGATCAATCATTACAGCAAAGTTGTTTCCGACGAGCAGCATTGATGCTGTAAGGTTTATCTGATTTCTATTGAAACGTTGGGAAGAAGAATGATAAGAAAGGTGATATCCCCGCTTCACATCCCAATATATAGCAAACTTTATCACCCTCTCGATAGTCTCCGTTTTCAGTACCCACGGTCAAATTTATTAGCGTTCAGCTTTGATCTCAATAGCCGTCGTCCGCGTATCGCGTATGGCGATCTCTGAGAGTCCGTTTGCGTCCGCTTTTCGGCTTTTTTGAATAGCCAACTTGCGTCATTTTCTTTGCCGTTTTTTCACTCAACTTGCAAATGCACTCGTTGCAACAATTTCGTTAGCATTTATAGGCAACTTAACGAAATCTGTGATCGCTTGAAGCGATACAGCGAATTTTCATTGCAATTAACGCAACGTTTTATTACTGACTAAATGAAACGTTCATCTATAAAGAGATTCTATTTAAAAAAAACCACTTAAAATTATTCTAAGTGCATTTTAGACGTATAGCTTAGTGAGCAAATGCCATGTGTCTTGTCGCAATTGACTGGCGCAATAGGAAATATTATTTGCAATATACATCGATCATTCAGGATTCTGCGAAAGAAAGGTACCTGTTGAGGTAATATTAAAACTTTCGTCTTTTTTTTGGCAGTTGCAACGCAAAAATACTAAAAACGTCAAGTGGCGATTATAATAATCTCTTGAACTACCTCATCGTTGTTTATCCTTAATGGTCAACTTTGCACACTTTATCATATGGAATGGAGTCCTTAATTTACATAATCCAGTATTTCTTTGCTTTTCGTTTTGCAATTCCATCGATTTGCAGAGAGAAATTTCTTCGTTATTTGCTAAGTTTTTTTTTGGCAAATATAATTTAAATTTTCCCTCATCACATAGTATACCTGCGTTTTTGTGCGCATTTTAACAATATTTCGTGATGCATGCATATTTATACATTTTTCAACTACGCAAAGCATACATTTCTCTTAAAGTTACAGGGAAATTTGTATTTCAAGGAAAACGCCAATAAATTTATATGATTGTTTCCCTTTTATTTATTTAGCGATAGTTTTTTTTTTTTTTGCAGGGGGTAGGGTTTGTTCAATTTGGTTTGATAATTGAAAGCGAGCTTTAACTTTTTTATTTTTTGGAAAATTAAAATTGTCAGAATCCCTACGAATGCAACTTAATGAGCCTTTTGCAAGGCTGAATCCAGTTGTAATCGCAAACAACGACAACATTTTCTCTACATCCGGCAAAAAACGATATCGGTCACGATTCACGCCAGTTGATGTTGAAGTAGAGCTCAGTGTTTCATCATTGAAAAAAAGCAGAAATAGTTCAGCATTCTCGCTTTCATAACTTGGCACTTGTTGATTTTCCACAGAAAAATACTTCGAGCTCAAAGTAAACTATTCAAATGCCCATAACCGTTGACTGTTTTATGCTACTCCTCTGTACCTGTAGGTATTAAAGTTTTATGGAATCGAATGGATAGCAAAAAGAAGCTCGAGAGCTTTGCATTTCATCGGAAAATTTTCTCCACATAGATTCAAGGTTCTGCAACACTCTAACAAAAATGAGTTTTTGCTACTGCAAGTGATGAGCTAAAATTACGACTTATAGCAATGCTAAACGAATCAATACTATTATTCCTATAAAATTTAATTCCAGTAATTGATGCACTTATATCAAATGTAAGAATGCAATAGATAACGATACTGTCGCTCTTCCGACTAATCATAAACAAAACATCGCTAACTAAATTGTTAAATTCGTCAATGAAAGTCGTTCTCTTTACCTGTTGAACAGTTTGTAAATGCGACTAATTTCATACTTCACTATCATTTGCATCTTTTAGCGAGCGAGTTGTGGGAGGTGATAGGTAGAGGAAAGCTAAGCGTTAAGTATGGAAATAATTCTCATCACAAAACCCTCGATGTTAAATTTCAGGGAAAACTTATGACAGTGCCCCCACCCCCGCCCCCTAAAAAAGTGCTTAGTAATAGTGTCAGTGGTCTATGACATTGCAACAGCAACTCAATGAACCTGAGCGGTTCATATTTGTCGCAACTTATTTGGGCGCTATCAAATTTATTTCCGCCTCAGTAAATCCCTTCAAAACGGCCGTTTCCGTTTTTAAACCATTCAATTGGCTTCCGTGTTTTTGCATGCTATGCGTAGTGGTGCCTTCCGTCGTGATGCTTGGGGCGCAGGCAAATCTTTTCGTTAGCGTCACAGCAAAGTGAACATGAGGAACGAATGACCACCTATCCAGAAGAAAGCTGCGCTTCAAAAAATCGGCCATTTCCATATTTTCGAACTTTTCAAGTGGTGGATGAAAAAACCAGAAATTTTTGGACCAAGCAGTGATATGACGACTGCACAAACGGCCCGTGAAAATGTAGCAAGCATTTTTGCGAAGCTTTTGAAGAGTTAGGCGGCGACGAATGGTAAGCTGAAATTCCGATCTGGAAAGGGAAGCATCTTCATCAACAACAGCACTTCTTGACACCGATTACCTATGGCAATAAATAAAATAAAAGAATTTGTTCCAGTCTTCAGGAAATTTCACATTTAGAATGAATGTATGCGGTGGGAATATGTAGGATTCCTTTCATCCTGAGCCAGGTTGGAAGAATCTACTCCGCTGCTGTAATAGTTTGAATAACTGAAGTGTCATCACCAAGTTCAAAAGATATATTGTGGACCATCATCCAGTATTTATATTGTATGCAGCGCACAGCAGTGATATATTTCCTGAAGAAATCTGGAAGACAAACAACAATATTAGGTATGTACATTGAAAAATTTTCCACGGTAATGCAAAAAGGATAGGTACCTCTAAGTGTGAAGAAAATAACGCATAAGTGAAGATCGATTGATTCAAAAAAACCTATACTTATCCAAATTGAGTGAATAACGGGTGACGCGTTATTCGGTATCGACGCTAAATGAAAAATAGATGCTCTAAATGAAGCTCAATAAAACAAATGAATACACATGAATTTTTAGCTTTGGATAGTTGGTTTTATTGATAGATAATCTAGCTCAAGAATAAGGTTTTCAAAGATTGTTCTTGCAGCTTTCGATGTTTGCAATTGTGTTAATAGTTGAGGCACACAGATGACGCCTGGAACCTGTGCATACTTCTAGCAGCTCGTAGATTATCCTTTCCCTCGCATGTCGATCAAGAGCTAAAAATTTAAACTTAATCTACGATATCTCTTTGTTTAAGAATAGTTGAGATGAACATTTTTATATCAGAATTTCAAAAAGTGAAAGATATAATGCTAATGTCTTAAGGGCATTCCGGAAAAAAAAACTATTCTAACGACGAAATCTTCGAAAAAATTTATCGTTTTTCAAAAATACTTTGAAAAAACCGAACTTAAGTGAAAAATTTCAAATTCTAGCCAGAGGATAAAAATAGAAATAAGACAATAACCAAAAATTTTCAAGCGGCAACTTTGTTTTATTGAATTAGCTAGAGACGTTTTTGCGTGTACGTTGTACTTAATGCGTGTGTATGTGCTAGTGTAGTTGTGTTCGTTTCATCAACGACAACTGACTGCTTCAATCCGGATACTTTTGCGTTGACAGCACGTCATTACGGTTGTTCCGTATTCGTAAGCTATCGTCCTTCCTTCCGGGCGTTAAATTCTTGGAAAAAAGGCGCCGAATTATTTTGTTGAAGAAGGGGGTTGCAATTTGGAGAGATCGTAGTATCGAAGAATCTTTCGTCCTTTATACCATAAAACTGAAGTGTGATTCTTTGTGCACAGGTGAAAAAAAACGCCCTAAACAAGAGTACCGATCAAAGCTTCTATCATAGTTAGAAAAGACGTAAATAAAAAAAAACTACTATGCAAATTTATAACAAATGATATTTGTTGTTTTATGGCTGTGAATATTCACATTGCAATGTTGATATACGAATATATAAATTTATAAGATTCGTTGATATTTAATCTTTATCATTTAATTCTAAATTGCACTACACTTGGTTCTATTCATTGCGCATATATATATATATATATATATATATATATATATATATATATATATATATATATATATATATATATATATATATATATATATATATATATATATATATATATATATATATATATATATATATATATATAGCACAAATGTTGGTATTATCAGTATTTGAAATAGTGCTTACCTTAACATAAAAAATGCACCAGAAATGCATAATAATTTCTCAAGTCGAGAACGTTATTACTGCTAACTGAAATATACATTCGTTAAAGATTTTCTATTATTTCTTGAGCGGATGATTCATTTTATAATTATATCAGCATTTTGTAGTAAATGAAATTTTTAAAGAGTGTTTATTTAAAATTCTCGTCAAAACACAATAAACATCACTCATAAATTAATATGCATCTATGTATGACGAGAAAATGCAATAAGCGCTCATTCGTATGTGATATTTATTATTTTTTTGTTGGATCTTAATAGCTGATATTAAGAACTGTGTACCTGGATTTAATCCTAATCCTAGTAAGACCTCGGTACTTCGTAGAATCCTAACTCGGTATCATTTTGCAATTTCATTTTTTCATTATCATAAATTTCGTCAAGGAAGCAATATATAATATTCGGCGATAAATAAATTTGCTCACTCAAATAACAGACAACTTCAGCTATAGCTTATTGCAACATATGCACGAGATGTGCATAAATCGCTTGTGGTAATATTCGATAAAACATCTCCAGATATTCAGCATCTTCAGGATTCGTAATACTCAGAATTACATGTTCTCGAAATTCCACTTGAATCCGGGCAATAGATCCCCAACACTTGTCAATTTGCTTTTCCTGCAACCGAATCTATCAGGTAAAGGGAATTAAGGCGATGAATCAATGAATTAGCTTAATATAACCGATTCAGGCAGTTAAAATTTGGGCGCATTTGTGCGCTTTTTTCTTTTCTTCCGGCGAGCTACGAGAATAAAGACTTTGAGATGAAGCAGATTGGAAATGTGCGTAATGAGCTAAATTCTTTGCAATGCTACAAGATTCTAATGCTACAGCCTGAAGTAGATGAATTTGCATATGTTTGTCCCCTCAACAACCTCTTAGCATGTTGCCGTAGTTGTGCAAAAAATTTTGCAATATTTTTTTTCCGACAAATTTCGTAGCCCTCACTCGAGGAGTTCTCGAATTGAATCTGCTCGACAGGCGAATAACCCAGATACAGATAATCCAGATATAGAGAGTTGTATAAGGGTAAGGAATTACTGAATGATTGGCCAAGAAGTGACGGTACTGGCACATTATTCTCCTTTTCGAGGTTTTGTTTATCAATACAATTGATTTCATAAGTTCTCAACCGATAATAAGAATTCAGCAAGTAACGCAGATGACGGTTTTCGCCATACCTATAAACTTTCGGGAAAGTATAGCTGATCCTATAATTCTTTCGTTAGAGACTCATATTTTGCCACACTTTACTACTCGAGCACTTGTAAAATACCATTTAATCGTGGAACTTTCTATACCATTTCAAGCATGCACATCATATCTGCAGATTGATTTATCGACGTTAAAATTTAGGCAGTCCGTAATTCCTAACGTCAGATTTCATCCAGCGATACTTCCGCTAATATGATTCCGAAAACTAGCAACAGGTAGTGAAGGCCGCTCGTCAAAAATTACCTATTTGACTTCACTGGACCTACTGAGTAACAGAGGCGTCGCTTGCTTATCTAGTGGGATATTCAGTCACCTATGAATTCTCCAGAAGTAATTCAGTTGAACAGGAAGTGGATTTCAAGTGTTCACTGAACTTGCAGCTTATTGTAGTGCTAAATTCTTAAGCCTGCCTTCAAAAGTTTGCTAATAAAGACCATCATGTGTGGCTAGGTAAGTAGATACGTCTTCATGGAAATACAACTTTGCAGACAATTTGTGAAAAATGGCAAAGAGAAAAGAGTGTTCTAGTAAGCCTCATAAATCAGTCAAGAATAGGAATATTCTCTTTAAAAAGCGTTTTTTTCTTGTCCAGGATTTAAGGTGTGGGAAAATACGCATGCATTGATATACTTCGATAGAATTTTTTAATAGAGCGCTTTCATAAAAATTTAGAAACACCGAAAAAAATGGGTTAAATTTCGTCGAAACAGGAAATTCGACAATGCAAAATAGAAAGAGAGGGCTTTCGTTCATTGATGATGGAATTATTTGCATGACAAATACAACCTCTTTGTTTGCATAAAGAGTTTTCGCGCGCTCGTTATTTCAAGCCTTCAATTCCAGGGAAAACATCTCTTCTACCGATAATTTCCACATTCATTTCAAGGACATTGCCTTGTTGATATTTTATGCTGCTCCGTCGTTACATCTGTCGCATTGACGTATATGGCACAGGATCGTATCGACAACTTTCCAATCTTACCATCATTTCGTTGCTTGCACCTTTATTCTTTGCAATATTCGCAACGTCTTCTTTCATTCTTCGCAACATTCGCAAGCTCTTCTTTTATCCTTTGCAATATTCGCAACCGCTTCTTTGCAATCGAACGATATGTGCTTAGCAATCTACTGTTGAGTATAAGTACTTGGTACCTTTCCAACAGTACTGGTATAGAGTAATCATTACATTTCGCAACATTTCTTAATTTTTTAGAATTTTGATTTTATTGCAACAAATATTTTGGAATATGAAGCGATGTTGCACTTTAATGGTTTTATCACTCTTTATCACTAATGCAACTGTTTTTCCTAAGAAACACTCCTATATGGCATACAACCAACTGGCACGATGTTGGAGATGACTTGCTTTAAATCAAAACTTTCATAACGTTCTATGGGATTATGGATACTATAGTAAACAAAAATTGTATCCTAAATCAAGTTTTTTTTTACTAGTATTATCGCTCTTGACTTCAGTACTTCCGAATACTTGCATGTTCGAAATAAATTTATTGTCGAATTTATTGAGTAACTATTGAAGGATGTTTGATTGCATGAGATAAGTGAATTGACGATTATAAAAATGAAGAAAACGCTACCATCAAAAATTCAATATTATATTGCAAACTTAGAGAAAACAATATGCATAAAAATAATTTTCTATTCGAAATTCGATGCGTTTTTATATCAATTCATAGACAAAGATCAGTCATTTTTGAATGCTTGAATCTCATGAGATTTCACTTCGTAACGTATCGCTTTTGTTTTTTTTTCTTTATTCCTTTAACCTTGTGCAATGAAATACGCTTGCAAGAAAGACTTTTCGTTGAGGAATTCATAGTAATAGTGGGAAGTAAATAGTAGGATAGATATTCAAAAACTAGATGAAATATTAAATCACTGATGGAAAAATTTAAGAATACAAACCCGAAAAATATTGCTATTTATATGCAATATCGAAGCATCACGCATTTAATTATTTCCAATTGGATAATTCAATGTACGAATCCATTGAATAGACTAAATAGAAACTTTCTATGAGAAGAAAAAAAAATGTCTCTTGGATCAATTGTGCCAAAAAATTTGCAAACTTATTTTCAATTAAAGAAAGAAATTTAGTACTAGTTTGGATTCGTTGGCTAATATCACTATATTATACCACAACGATGATTTGATCTTTGTTTCGATCAACCATAGAGAGAGCTTATCTAATTTTGACATCGGTTGCTTAAGAGAATCATCTCTTCGCCTTCTTTCAAACGGTAATATTATGAGACCGTACGTCGCAAACGGTGGTTTTCAAGTGATAAGGTTAAATTGCAATTGTGAGCATTAGGTTAATTAACACAATCGCTTGTTGAATCCTGTCGATTTCTGTTGAATGAGAATTGTCCTAATGAGATAGCTGTTCGCTGATATTCTTATTCGTTATTATAGCTAAAGACGGTCCTTCTTTTCTTTCCATTTTTCCTCTTTGCTTTCAGATAATTTTCTCCCAAAAACAACATCGCAATAAATAAAACTATTTTAGGTAATGCATCCGATGCCGATACCACTATCATTTCTTTCTTTCTCAAAATTTCACCTAGGAACATTGAGCACACCTCCTTAATGATGTGAAATCGACAACAGCGTTCTCACATATGAACTTCTCGTTGCAACAATTAAGGATGCTTATAATTTAGTATAAGGATTTCTTGGACTACATATTTTTCCAGCATTTGTTCATATTGTCTCCTCTATCTCTACAGGTTGCTTCAAATGCAATCCACTCTCGTATTCTCTCTCGCTGATTATCTGAACTCTGCGCGAGTCGATTAATTCCTTCTTTGTTCAGCGTTTGTCGAACAGAATTTTGCGCATTCTACTACCCTCTTCTGATCTAAATCATTGCTTACAGGATATGTATGCTTCACCCTTTAGAATATATAATGCTTTAGAGCTGAACACGGATCAGCTCGTTCATGTGGATAATTTACTAAAAATTGGCGAAATAGTCAAAGAGTGTGAATATTTTGCGGGAAATATTGGCGAAGTGTTTGGAAGTGCAGCGCCATAGTCAATAGTCATTGTGAACATGCTGAAAGGATACACATGTTGACGGGCGATAGCCTGTGTCTCGATACAATCATTTCCGGCGCAACGCTTGAATTGATTTTGGGGCCTAAAACAGACGGCCGCTCGACGTCCATATAAATTTAGCGAGCAATCTACTTGAGGGTAAGGGGCGGCGCTAGAAATGGGGAAAGCGTATTTCAAGCGGGGAGAGACGCGCCTAGGGGAGGGCGTTCGGAGTGGCTCGCATCATTCGCCTTACATACACTTGTAGGGTTTGAATCGATCATCATTCCTCTGGAGCGCCCCACAGCGAAGCTGTAGCCCGAAGCAATGAGCAAACCAAACGACTCGGCATGTTTCCAAATCCTACCAGGTAAATTTTACACTTCCCGATGCTGATGTTAGGTTGCAGCCATTCCGTTCGATAACAAATAAACTAATTTTATAACAAATGCTTCAAATGCCTCGTTGCTCATATTCTGAACTCATTGAGGGCACAATGGCAAAAGAGTTTGGTGCATAGTCAGAAGCTTCGAAAAAAGATCTAGTGCGTGGACTTGGCCCTCGCATGGTCACTTGCGTCGTCTCCCTACCGTTTCGCTTACCTCGCCATATTCTTTAAATGGAGGGGAACAAAGAGGAACCTGCTAAATTCGAGACGTCAAGGTGGTTCCGACGTTCTCAGCGTTCCGACTAAAATTGCAAGAAGTTTTTAACACTGTTCAGATCTAGGAAATTCCGAAATCTGACACATAAAAGAGCAAACTCACTTAAATGAGCGAAATTCTTCACACCTTACTTTGTTAAACTCTTCATCAGCCGCCTTCTAACGATCGTATACCACGCAGCAGTGAAACACTGCTACTCTTCAACCTCCATCAGCGACTTTGAACTTATCGACTTCTTTGATCATTTACCAGCTCTCGAAACTTATGCAACGAATATTCTTTTAAATAAAGCACTCAAACAAACAGAGTTCATTTCCGGAAATGTAAGTCATCAGTGAATACATCGTAATATGTTTTTCTGTCACCTGCTTGATTCGACAACGATATAATCTGGGCACTAAAAGCTCGAGGACATCGCCCTCGACCTCTTCCATTCAATTGAAGGGCAGTCCCTGCCGAAAGCGGGCAGTGACCGGAAAAGCTGGAACGCTGATGACGCAAGGTCAATTGTACAGACTAGGCGTAGAAAATTAGACCCGGTGCTGATAAGTTATAGAGGCATCTGTCACTCAGGAACTTTATGTTGGGGCTTTGTGAGGTTCCAGTAGCACTCTGTTTTGATTGACTGGTGTCGATAGCAAGCACATGGAACTTCAATCATCAGGCCTAGCTGTTGACCGTGGAAGTCGCCAGTTCGACCATCTAGAGCGAGGCCCATTGCACACTAGATACTGAAAATTCTGCCACATGCGACCACGAACAAATCTTCGAGCCTCTTCTTTCAACCTCTGATTTCGCTGATCAGCCTGCAAGCATTGCTTTTGCTTAAAACGTCTGGAAGTAAAATCTAGTTTCCGCCTCCAGCCGTAATCCACGCTCATAGTGGCTATCTTTTGGTTCATCTAAGAGTTTTCGCAAGCAGTTACCTCCATTTGTTCTTTGCACTACCTCAGTTCTTCGGGGATTTCCCGTGAATCGTCTGCTGTAGAAGCTGTACGTGGCGAATAACGACCGCATGTGAAACGTCGAGGTCGTAGGCGGTCTACAAAGTGCGGGTGACTGGCAGTTATCGGACAACTTAATGCAGTGCCAGACTGTTCGCGCACTCCACTTTTTCAAGAGGTTATGAATCACCTCAGTAAATGAAGAGCTCAATGAGGTAAACGGGAATCACAATTAACTGTCTTCACGTTAGTCTACAGCCGAGAAGACTGTTGCCATGGAGATCTCTCTTGACCTGTAAAGGTCAAGCAGGTCCGTCGGCCTTTTCCAACTCAGGTAAAGTATACTTCGAGCCAGTATAAACTCGTTTATTTTCTTGCGACAAGTGTCTCAAGAACCACTTTCAACGAGTATTAGCTCTAGCCTTCAGAACAGTTTTGCACAGTGTTAAGGTGAGAGCTAATGGAGCGCATGGCATTATGTTTACGGATAGGACTCACGATGCATTACAAAGCTTCAAATGAGATTTAAAATAGCACGTATTTCTGCCATATTCATTGCCATAATGACGAGTAAGTAACGTGTGGAAGAGCTAATCGAAAGGAGTGTTGGGCCACTCCGTTTGCAACAGTCGGGTTCATTCGAGCAATTAGCCTCTTAAAATATGAGTAAATTATACAATATGAGGAATAAGAAATTCATATTTCAATCGGTTGCATGTAGAAATCTTCTGCGATACTCTTGGAGATATTATAGTTTTTTTCCCCAACCTGAATTTCATCAGAGATGTATTAGGAAGTGATGGATAAAGTTAAGAATTTGGAAAGAGGGGACATTTTAAGTAAACTGTAAGCATTGACTTTCATAACTCCGTTTCAATGATCGCGAGTTCAACTCATTGGCCACATACATTACCACAAGTATTCGTACATATGTATGTATGCGTGCGTGGATATACGCACATATGTGAACCATAATGCGTTTTGCAAATGCCAATTGAAGGCGTTCGATATGTGGCCTATTATTAGTGGCCTATGTTTGCATGCGCTTGTCTGAGCTGAGATAGAAAAAACGATGAATGTTAGTCCCTTTGCAAGTTCCGCTATTTTTAGCTGGAACTCTTTCTATGAAAAAACTTCGCCTCGTACTGAGCTGAAACAATTGTTGACATTCATCATTTTGATCGGTTCGCACCCTGGGACTAAGACAGCTAAGGGTGCATGCCAATGGGGCCTAGCACCTCATGCACTTTATGCAAATCTGCCAGTCAAATTAAATGGCTTTGCATTTTATATATATATATATATATATATATATATATATATATATATATATATATATATATATATATATATATATATATATATATATATATATATATATATATATATATATATATATATATATTCCCAGGAAAAATCAGTTTCTTTTTCAACGCAGGAAGAAATATGCAGGTGAGAAGGGGCCGAATTAGAACAAAAGCGAATACGAAAAGAAATTGTAATCATCCACTGGTCAGCTGCCCCTCCATGTGATATTCAATGATTCTTTAGCAATGAAGCTTCCACAATCGCTGATAGAACACTACGTTTCTATCCACTCTCACGCTATGAGAAATGAACGGAAAAGTTGTTGTTCAAGCCTCGCGAATGTGCCTATACCTTTGTCATAAACAACTTTCTGAAGGCATTTTGCAGAGATGATAATCTCAGTTTATATGACTGTGGCGGAGTAAGATGAGTTTTTGAACTGCAGAAACGTCCGAAAATCTCACCGCCTCATTATATACTCTTGGATGAAATGTGCGCTGCAGTCGCAACGATCAAAGTAATCCTTCCTATACCTCATAAACTGATGAATCGATTCAGAAACGATAGATGCTTTTATATGGAAAAACTGCTCTCAGATTTTGCTTTAGTATATCATCTTAGAATGACGCTCCACAAAAATTACACATAAAGTAACTTTAACACCACTGTTATTCATTATATACTTGAAAAGTCTTTAAGCAAGATTTGCTTGGAAAGTTATGTTATGGAGGATTGTTTTCGTACATATGTCTGGGCATGTCTCTTTGCTAGGAAGATCGAAGAGTTCAGAACGATAAAAACTACAGTGAAATTTGGTAGGAACAGTGGAACTACAATTTTAAATAATCAAGCAATTTTGCTCCCCCACTGAAGTTATGGAAGTGCTTCGAAAGCGCAACGATGTGGACAAATGCTGAATTGAGCTTTTGTAAAAACAATTATGCATGTTAATGTTACGTTAAAAAATAATCCACGAGAGAAAATGCGTTGTGGATCATCTTGAATGTAGCACCTCTTTAAATATTATAAAATGGGATTGTCTCATTGGCAAGCATTGTGATCTTTTTGATAGTTTACGCAAATATTTCTGAATTTGCTTTCTTTTGCAGAATTTCCGAAATTATTTCACGATATGCCAGTTGAATATCCAATGAATTTTATCCGTGACGACCTCTTTCGATTGGAATTTATTTATTTGCATGTTAAAACTCATTTTCGTATAAGTTATGATACAGTATTTTATTTTCTATAAGGAGAGATTTTTTTAGCGCATATTCATCGCGTTTAATAAAAACTGTTTGTGAAAGTTGAATATTACGCATTAAATTTGAACGTCGCACAGAATATGTGAGGGAATTTCTTGTGTACTCGTTGCGTTTATCTTTCTCATGAACATTTCAAATATAGGCTAGTCATTTTATCAGTCATCAAATGAACAAAACATTTAATCGGTGGATTTTTGAAATATTGTGGGATTAATTTCATTTATTCTAGAATTAAATATTCATGAATTAAAGCTATTTCTTTGAAATGTTTTTGAGCATTCAAGGATCCCTTAGGTGTAATGATCAATTTTATGAACGCTCACATGCCGTGCTAACCCCTTGCTGCGATTTCCGCTCATTTATGCGATGTTTATGCAGCCGACTGCGAAAAAAAGGCTTTAGGAGTGCCTATTTGTATCACAATAGACATCTGAAGACTGACTAGTACCAATAAAGAATCCTTAGCACTGAGGCTAATGAAAGCTGGAACTTGAACTTCACTAGTTATCAAGCTCGAAGTTGAACTTCATTTGGGCTGGGTGAGAAACAATATTAACTAGGAGAACTAGCATGATATGCGCTTTTTTAATTGGAGCTTGCTCAAGTTAAAGTAAAGAAAATCGAAAAGTTAATCAACGATGAAAATTACGTCCTTTGTGTTTTGCTAATTTTAGCTCCATCCATTTGCAAATTTCAGTTGGCAGATGAA
The DNA here is from genome assembly GCA_013433145.1 of Ascaris suum. NCBI lineage: Eukaryota > Metazoa > Nematoda > Chromadorea > Rhabditida > Ascarididae > Ascaris > Ascaris suum. The sequence continues at coordinate 2,066,081 of CM024180.1, forward strand.
GAGCACACCTACATATATACGTCCATATAGACGATTTACCCCACCTCTTCACGATGTATCACTTCCATTCGTCTTGCGAAAGGACATAAACGCGTAACGGCTCCTCACGTTTTTATCTTAATAAATGGGTGAGCAATTACGCGAGCCCATAAGGAAGCAAAAGAAATAAGTGGTAAGCTTATCATGACGGGTGATAAGAGGCGCACATTCACAACATCACCAATCACACCATTGAGGGTGCAATTTGCGAACAAAATTGAAATACCTTTAGCAATGCACCCGAATTCTATCAGTACTCATAAATCGCAAATTTCTTTAGCTGAGTCTTTATTTTTTGTGGTGATCGGCGGTTACTGCCATCCAAGTAAGGCTGGCTTACTGCCACTCGAATAAGGTTGATTTATTGCCACTCGAATGAGACTAACAGTTGTAAAATGCGCGCAAACTTATAGGCCCATTTCAGCATATGCATCTGCTTCACAGTCTCATAGCATAATCTGAAGGTCATAAATGGCGCAAATGACGATCCCTTGTCAGATGAGATGGAACTAATGGAGTACTACACTAGCACACACATAAACGTGTAGACAGACGAATAGACGAAATATAGACGGAAAAGAAGGCAAATGGAAAGCAGCCGGATGGACAGGCAGACCGGCCCACAGACAGCCGGAACGCCAACACGCGTGCACGCATATGCACCGACATGACTGCGCCATCATGCACTTTATGAGTACAAATTTGCAAAAGTGCATCGAAAATGCATTTCAACGTGCAGCGGACTGGCAATAAATATGATAGGATTGCATCAGGTAATTTTACCAAGCAATGCTGGCGATTTATGAGGACGCTTGTCGATAATAGTGAAGTAAAGTCTGCGAAGTTGATCTCTGATCTAATATAAAGCTAAAAATTTTTCCTTGATTAGTTTTTCACTTGATTCCTGATTTTCCTGATTTCCTGATAAAGATTATCCACACAAGTTCCCTCACTAGTCAGTTGCAGCTAATGGCAAATAAAAAACACATGCAGGTGCATAATATCTGCACTCATATACTCTTCAGTCCAAATATGGTCACCGCATTGCAATCTGGAATTTAAAGCAAAATTTTGATCAAAGAATTTATGCGGTAAAGTCTCATCAATCGGCGGTTGGCCATATTTCTAAATTCATAAGAAATAATGAAAGGAAATGGCTATGGAAAGGAAAGGGATAGGTGGGGAATAGGTGGAAAGGGGAGGGGGATAGGTGAAGGTGCTGATAAAAGAAAAAGTGCGGCGAAGTAAGATTGATCCCGCAGGAAAATAAATTGTTTGCAAATTTCTATTGAAGAGAGAAATACGGATGAGCTCTATTCATGTCTCTCAGTCTTATTTATGAATCCTCATGTTCATGTAAGCATATAGCAATGTCTTGAACAGGAATAAGCGAATACTATTCTACCTTTCTCATGCATCTTCCTAACTTTCACTTATGTGACGTCGAATTTGTTTTCATTGGCATGCACATATGTGTGCAAATAGTAGTGATTCATCACAGAAGTGATCATGAAGCATCGCATTGATTCATCACTTAGTAAATTTTTCCGTTTCATTGCTCAACGTTATGATTAAATCGTTGTTTTCTTCGCCTTGCTCTTTCTTCACTTTGTTCACCTATGCGTCTTTCTTCACTTTCCGATGTTATACGTGTCCATACTCAGCCGTCATACTTTACTATGAACGGAACATACTACTGTGGTGAATCGCCCAAATTGTGGAAGATGAAACGGCTTTCGACTATTTTCTAGTTCTTCTTACCTGAAAAATTTGGAAGCCTTTCTTATTCAATTAGGTTATATTTGCTGTGATGTCGTATCTTACATATTCGGCAGCAGTATTTGAAACATTTAATGCGTCGTTGTTCAACTTGAAATATGCAATATTTGAATGAAATAGTTTGGCTCCTATTGCATTTAATTTTTTCTTTCTTTAGAAATTCATTTATTTCTTAGTCGTTTCAATCGTTGGTTCGATGTGCAAATTACTTCGGCAAAAGAAGGAGGTATAGATTTCATCAAACGAATAATGTCAGTATGCGAATTCAAATTGCATGGAACATTGGAGTCCAGTTAATCGTGAGGCTTACGATGACGCAACAGTGGACTCTTTTTGCTCTATTCCTATCCCTAATCTCTCTTTCCACTCCTTTCACCTCGCTCTTTTCGTCGCTTTATAGGAGAATTTTAAAGCCAAACATTGCCGTTTTTTGATAGTGTACGTGCCGCAGTTAGAAGTCTCGTATTCCCAATTTTCTTAAAGACGCTGATAATGTTCCACTTCATGCTTATCATTTGAAATCAGTAGAATCTAGCTGCTCTGAGCGCATATTCCATCAGAAATTTCTAGTCAAATTGTGTAAGCATACGCATAAAATGCTGAGAGCTCTAGCCGTCGTAAGCGGTACCAAGTAAATGCATTCGACCATGGCAGCCGAACCTTCTTCTTTCACAAAATAATTCAATCATTTCGCCATCTTTGAAGGAGCCACTGAAACAACTGATTGGTTCCTCGAAGAGTTCGTTAAGCGATGACAACCTTTAGCGTAATTTGCATTAGTCTACGAACAACTGCATCGAAATGCGACATAAATTCCACGCTTCTCCAGATAGTCGACTTGTCCGAAGCCATTCCCAAACAAGCGTTTATGTTTTATCTCTAGTTTCGGTTCCTTCATCACAGCTATTAACATTTTTTCAATTTGTTTGCCGTCATATTTATATCGGAATATGTGCCCGCGATTCATCCTCACCACATCCTACTCCTAATGCAGCGCGACTCTACAGCTATCCTTATATGCTGAGCGTTCAATTCCTTCAGAGCTTTTACTTGTCTCTTCAATGCAAAATTCCCTATTAATCTCTCCATTCGGCTTATACATGCATAATGCTCGAGACTTCGTCGTGTAAGTGCAATCTTAATTACGACTATGATGCAAAACAGCCTCAACCTCCTGCTTGGTGGTAGCACTGCTTACTCTGCTCTTCTGATTACCTGCACACATTTTGTCATATGTCATAAAAACAAAGTGGCCGACGATTTCGTCAGGCATCAAGCTGGCATCTTTTTCCGGTCTGCACAAGCTGATGCGCTTTCTTATTCCATACCATTTTCATTTGCCTTGCATATATTTTTTACTATCGTGTTCTCTTCTCCTACATTTCAATGAGTGTAGCAGAGACAAGGCGGCATTCACTATCTGTACTTGTGTGCTAATTTCCCCTTTACAATCATCACTATGTCAAGTTCATAATAGCTGAAAGACCTTTGCCGTATTCCTGTATTGTAAGATTGTCGGCAGGTCTTTTGGACGAGTGCTCAACAATGGCCAAATATAACCTGCAGATTATCCAATCGTAAATAGCATTCTGCCATCGATTGCTATTCGTATCTTTCGCATAGAACGCTTTCGAAAATGCATTCGCATCAGTAACGCATCGTTTAGGTATCGTCCATCGGTGAAAATGTTCATCTTTATAAGTGATCGTTCATTTTTGTATTCCAAGGAATGGCCTCAGTAGGGTATCAGCTTGCTCGCTCACTCCTAACTAGGTAGATCTCTAGGCCGGTTCGTAGAAGAAAATGACCAGGTGGTATGATAATCTAAAACTTATTCGCCATCTTGAGAATACCATTATAGTTGAACAAAGCGCTTTTAACGAAAGTGATAGATTCATGAGGAAAATATGGATAATATATGAGCATTTGAGGAAGTTAGAGAATGTGGCATTTATTCGTTTCAGCCATATTTTACTGCCAAGTGTAATTTTTACTGCCAATTTCATAATAGTAAAGATGATTCATTATCAACAATCTATCTGCGCTGGATGTTGTCGGCTGTGACAGTAACCTGTGCATCAAACGTTTATTTTGAAGTATCGCAAAGCTGACAGAAGCATTAAGCGTCCGAGTTTGTTGGCTTCGAAATGAAGATGGCTGAGGATGTCGCCATACGACTAGTAGAAGAGTGTTTAGTAAGATGGAAACCTCCAGCTACGTTCGATTAAAGAAACCTTTTCGTTGATGAAATTTAAAATCCAGCAAAAAAAGCGAAAACCGTACAATTAACTGTATAAATTTTATGCTCCTATTGAATCTTCTTAATCGGTTATGAAACGTTGTTTTTGTTATCGCGAAATTCCATATATCTGTAGCTAGGCTTTGGTCGTCAAGAAACAAATTTCTCTCCTATCACAACGCATTGATATGCGAATAAAGCAAATCAGCCTTATTTCTTGTGAATATAGCGATTATTACTTAATGCATTGCGGGAGTGAGAAAATATCTCATTGTTATAGCATCATTAGCGAGTGCTTCACTCAGTTTTTACTCCAGCAGACATAAATCTATAGACTAATTACCTAAGTACCAGAATGCGGAAAATAAATTAGCAGAAGTATGACTGAATCGGCCTTCTTTTCTGTAATGGTTTCAAGCTCTTCGAAAAAAACTTCTGCAGTATGTGAATGCTTATGCCGGTAATGTGTTGAACGCACTTTTTAATACCGATATTTCGTCAATGTTAACCTCATTGGTTAGCACTTTGAGAGATAGATATTTGCGGCGAATTCTTAAAGAAAGCTTTATTTGGTGCGGTCGGAGCCTCGTATTGAACGTCTGCCCACTCTAGCTTCCATTGCAAGAGTGCATGAACAGCCCTTAATTCTCATATTTTGCGCATCCGGAAAACGTCTTGTGGATGGTCTTTAGCATTTGTTCTGGTGTCCTCTTCATAAACATGTATTTTTAAATGACCTTTAGGTATGTGTATATCTAATAAAATATTAATAGTATATGAATAATTTAAAACGATGAAACAAAATAAAGTAGATAGTATTAAAATAGGTGGTTTTTAATACCTTTAAAGTGCGCCAACAAACTCTATGTAAAAAAAATCAGTGGAAGAAAACCTCTTGTTTTATAGCTAATTCCATCGTCAAAGTACGCGAAGAAGTAATGAGTGAAGAGGAGCTCAAGCAAAAGGTCAAGAAGGAGCTGTTAACTGCGAAGGACCCCATCGAACGACTTCGCCTGCAGTGCTTACTTCGGGGCAATGCCGGCATTAAATCTCTCGGCAGGTTAGTCAGTTATTGGTGTTACACAAACTTTTTCTCCCGTACTATTTGCTAATTTCTTTTATTGCAAACTTTTATGAGATGGGTATGGCTAAAGCGTGAGGAGCTGCTCATTTACAGAATTATATTCCTTGTTATGCACATCTGCTTGCTGGATAATGAAGGTCGCTAGCGTTTTCACTGAAAGATGACCTCACTCCTTCCCTTCCCCTCCCCTGCAGGCTAATAACTCATTCTGTTCTGCTTTTTTTTACCTCATGGAGATGACAACTCATCCTGCTGACAGCGAAATTTAATCTTTCGGAAATCTCCTCATTTTCCTACTAAGCGTAATGCAACAGCGTTAGTTTATATATTCGTTCATCCCCATGTCGTATACATCACCTTGTCGTTGCATAACTTCGATTATTCAACACACATGTTCACCATTGAAGATACACTTCGTGCATGGATTTATAGTTATATTTAGGTCGCATTTGCATAAACCGCAATTAAAATATTTTGCAGGTTCCTTCACAAAGCAATTTCGTTCTATAGTAATCCGAGTTTGTTGCCAACAAAAAAGTTCTTGACTGCCATCACCTTCACATTAGTAAATCGCTAAGGAACGAAAAAACTGTTTATATTAGAAGTAAATGAGAATTAAAAGTGACGGAAAAAATTAGATATGGCATGTAAATATGCAAGAAAGCATTCTATGATAGTTCATTTGAAGGATGGCTAAATATGCTGAGAAAATGAAGTGAGAAAACGATAGCATTAAAGCGATAAAATAGACCGATAAGCATTCTGTATTTGATGTAAACCACTACTGAGCATTTTACCTGTTGATAATTGATGACGATTGTTCACCCGGTATAATAACACATAAATAGTTGATGGGATTTTTTTCCGCTCACTTCTGCGCAGTCCAAACATTTTTCCAGCTTATATTGTTTTATTTATTCATACATTTACGTCTTCAACTAGCAATTTCCTTTTCACTTTTCAATAATGCGCTGTTGTTTACTCTTGCGAAAATCCGTTCTCACCGATGTTAATTGTATGCATTTTGTTCACTATGCCACTTTTCCCAAGGTTTTCAGAAGATTTCGGCCGCCACTTTCATTGCCCTTCTAATTGCATAATTTCAGCTGGTCTCAGTTACAGCTTCATCGATTGCAAATTTGAATGCCATCGTTAAAATAATCAAATAAATTTACATGGAGAGACGTATCAGGTAGTTATAAGAGCAAATGAATTCTTTTCGAAAGCACTTATGCGTTTCATTCATCTGTACTTCATTACTCTTAATGCAATTCGATTTTGTTGAGAGAAGTGAATGGATAGGTTGTTTGCTGTTTAAGATATGACATGGTTCTGTGGATACGAATCAAAACGAAAAGTTGCCTTAAACCTATTTATATATCAGCCGATTAATGAAGAAACCTCATAAAGTCCAAAAGCTGCATCACCTACATCTATATGGTATATTGCATGTGGACGAGGTTTTTCTCTATTTGTAATAAAGAACGACAATTATTAGTCTATCTTCGTTAGGCGAAATAATCCTCCTCCACATTAAAAAAAAGTCTCAAAGTTTTTAAACTTTATTGTAATAAGAAAAAGCTGCACAAAAAAGCCAAAACTATGGACGCAGGGCTCCATACTATACATTTGGCATTGCTGTGCAAAAAAAAATGCTCGGAAAGTGCACATTTTTCCAAATTCAATGGTGCAATTCCTCAGTCAATACACCTCCCACTGTTACATTTCTATCCTCAAAAATCCAACAACGAGTTGACGAACAACAAATCGACATACTTCACAGAGTGTGCATAAAAACTGGCAAGGATTTTTAGGTTTGTTATAATAACCGTTTCTCTTGAGCAAAGGAGTACATCATTTCGGTAACAGATTCAAAATATTGCATCATCACAACCATTCATCACGATCCTTAAACTTCAGTGTAATTAGCCATATTCTCTTTGATGTTGTAAGTTTATAACAAAATATACCCAGATTTCATGTGCTTAGCGTTGAAGTTTAGCACACTTACTTGTTATGAATACCTCACTTAGTTGTAGAAGTGCCCGATGTCGATATTGCTCGCGAAGCGATCTGTATAGCACAGGATTACTTCTCAGTTAAAAATTTATGCAAAAATTATGAGGCTATTTGAGATAAATTGAAGGATATAAATGTCTACAGATTATGTTATTGCCGGTAGATAACAGGTAGTTTGTAACAACTTGACGAAAGTTTCATTTACCAAACGTTCAACGCGTGCTCAAATCGATAGAATCATGGTATCTCTTGGGAGAGAGTGTTGCAATCATCTCATATTACGGCGTCGCTAGTAAAAGATTGCCTTCACTTTCATTAGTTCAAAGCTTTTTTTTTTTTTGAGGGAAAATGAGCAAAGGGGGGATCGAACAAATTTTCCACAAATCGCTTTAACTGCATTTCCTCAATGAAATTGAATAATTTATGGGATTAAGCGAGACTATGTCATAAGCGATGCGATGAGAATTGATAGCTTTGTTAATTTATATTGCAAACGGCAGTTAAGAAACGAGTGGTGTTGAATAAATATTAAGCAGGAATATTGAAATCTATGAACGCATAATGATAAGAAATCTCGGCTGAATTAGAGCCATTGGGCGATAAAATAGATCTGATGCTGGTAATATAAACCATGGTGGGCGGCAGAACAATTTTTTTTTTTTGCATTCCGTTTTGAATAATTGCGCAGTTTTGGGACGTCTCACTAAGAAGCATTCAGTGCATGGCGTTAGTGGAGGCTTAGGAATTGTAATGCAATGAAATAGTCGACACAATTGAACGGAAATGCTGCCTGCAATAATGTCTGCAGACGACGCTGGTTAGACAGAGGTCAGTAAATTTGCCTCAGATAGACCGATAGTCGAAAGTTGGGTTAGGCAAGGATTAGTTAGTTTACAAACTGCAAATAATGCTAACGTACTCAACATGCAATTATAACTTATCTCTTAGAAAATCTACTACTTGAAAACATTGGTATCATTGCTACTAGTGAGATCAAGATAATAGCATACTATTGCCAAAAATTTGTATTGCAAATTATTTCTGTTTAGGAGGAATGACGGTATTATAGTGGAAAAACGGAATTCTATGGGATTTTAATTCACTCTGAGGGGAAGGAGGGGAGGGGTGGAGATCATCTTCACTAGGAGGCAAGAATTTATGATGAAGTTGCAGCTCCCAGAAAATTCATCTACTCAATTGTGTTCGTCCACGCTGGAAAATTGAACATGGCAACAATCCAGCGCAGTGATTATCAAATGAGCCTTCAATTTCGAGTAAAGCGAAGCCTTAAAAGAGCAATATCATCGCGTCGCCAATGTTCTCGGCAGAGTCGTAAAAAAAGTATTTAATCATTGCAGCGGCGGTTACAGCATCTAAATAGAGTAAAGCTAGCGAGATCTATTGATTCCGAAAAACTTCTTCCCGGAAAAGTTTATTCTCCAATGAACATGGCTAATAGTGTAATTGGGAAATAGTAGCGTAGGCGATCCAGTAGGCCAATAGAAGAAATGACATCCAGGAAGAAGTAGTTTAGAGCGGCGTATTAACAACAAAGAAATTTATGAAGATATTTTGTTGTGAGTATTTCGGGTGCTCTTTTGGTGCTGATTTTGACACTCTCTTCCTGAGCGAAAACGCGTTCGTTGTAGGTATTCATAACAGTGCGTCTGCACTTCACTTGCAACAAGTGAATTGCTTATGCACACCTTATTTCCAATGATTGATAAGCTAGTTTCAACCTCTGCACTGCTGACGCCTTAGGCGGTCAATATGGCTAGGTTTACACATTAGACGTCCTTAAGCATCATGGCTTTGGTCTGCTTTCAGCTTTGAGTTTTGAATGCGAAGCCATCTCGCTTGTTTTTTGAAAATTACTGCTTGTAACAGTTTGAACTTGTTATTAAATATGCAGTCGTCACAAGAAAACAATTTGTGGATTTTTTATTCATTCACTTTTTGGTAGGAGACAAGTCTGCAAAATATGCTTCCTCTCTCTAGAAATCCATCACCTTTTTTCCCACATATGATGAAAGCTATATAAGCAATATTTCTGTTATGCATAAATGTTGAAAAGAACAAGCGAGATGACTTTGTAACTGTGTGTATTTCACATCGATCAACATATGCAATTCCAGATATTTAAATTTCAAAATTAGCGTCGAGGTTAAACGATGGCAAAGAGTCATCTGAGGATTGCAATGAGTAGTCTAACTATACCGTTCCTCTTGCTTAGTATTCTTGGGTAATTTCGGTTTGAGCGGTATTTTTTACGGTTCGAACACGACGTTAGAACTCACCAGAAAGCGCTAAGAAACATTTACGTTGATGACATTTGGTCTATGTGAAACTCTATAATCACTATTGCTCCATTTATTGAACGTCATCGATCAGGTGCATCTAGATATATTATGCTTCAGCACACCTATCATCGAGCGCGTTTGTTCGCAAAGCCTTGCGACCTTGTTTTCCCAATTCATTTCATGTTGGAGAGGGAACGTACTATGCGCGCTCATGCTAGCACCACGTAAGGCACCAAACCGCAATAATACATGCTTCAGCTGCTTTGAAAATGCGCAAAAAAATTACGCAAAAATAATGAGCCGCATGCTAGTGATGTCTGGTCAACGTTTGCTAACACCATAATTCGCTAATCTCCGGGTTGCACATTTACGATCGATTTTCCACCAAATTTTGGGTTAATTAAACTGCAACACTTCTCCCAAGGGCAACATTTCGGCCGCTTCAACGCGCTCTCGACTCTTTCACGCTGTGAATGTTTCCTAAAGATAAGAGAGACATCATTCGACTATTAGTTTTTACAAAGATGTTCAGTATACAGGGAGGGTATTTACCTTGATGAATTATATATATATATATATATATATATATATATATATATATATATATATATATATATATATATATATATATATATATATATATAAAGAACAGATTTCTAGGCCGAGTTGACCTAGCACCTTCATTACCAACCCTCTTTCGATGTCATTACGTAGAATCCATCTACTATGCTTCCCGCCTTTACATTTTGAGAACAACTGCACTCTCCAGTGGAAGAGTTGACGCTGCAGTTTGAGCCTTCATATGAAGATTCAGGACCTAAGGTGTGATGTCCTGGAAACGATGGATTTTCCTTCATCATTTACGAAATGAAGTTTGAAGATGAGTATGACTCAATAGACTGAGTTAAGAAACGCCGAATATGTCGTGGCGGTGAAAGAATAGCGAATATCCCTTCGAATATATCAATTAAATTTTTTTTTTGGTCAAACTTCACCATATTCGTTAATTTGTCACCAGAAGCCATCTTTTCACTGGCACCATGCTGTTACTGGAAACTGTTTTCGTCGCAATCAAGAATACCCATTCGAAAATTCGATTGAATTCCCATTATGTATGTTTAAAAGCATGACGAGATGACTTTCTTTGAATTTCTTTTCGTCTTTTGTTCAGAAATACCTGAAGAAATTCGACTCAAAACTTTGTTTGGGAAGCCTTAATCCACACTAGTTGAAGGCTGTAGTCAGGTTGATAGTCACTCATCTTTTGCAGTTGATATATTTATGCAGATGAAGAAGGTGGAATCGTTACTTTATAGATCGTTCCGCATTATGGACGACAACGAGAATCGTACGTTAGACATGGATGAGTTCCGGAAAGGACTTCATGATTTCGGCGTAACAATCGACGAAGAGGAAGTTGAAGCAGCTTTCAAAACACTCGACAAGAACAATTCGGGCACAATCGACTTTGACGAGTTCCTCGTCGCACTCAGGGTATACATCCATTCAAAATCAATAATAAAAAGAATTTTTATTATACAAGTTGACAAGATTTTGCCATATATGAACACATTTTCAATATATTGCAAAGTGAATATATTTAAACGAGATGAACAAAAGTTTGAGAAAAATCTTCAAACCCCACAAAGAAAAAAATTCGAGGAAAATTCTTATCAAAGAAATTTACAAAAATGTGAGCACCAGAAGTTTAATCTTTCGGAATGCAAAACGAAACAAAAGTTTAACTTAAAAAACGGAAGTATTGTTTTAGAGTTGATTTTTGCTGTCATTTCGAAACGTTTTTTTTTATAAATTCGAATGAGCGCTCTCTCAACAATGGAAGTGAAAACTTCTCTGCTATGCTCAATATTGAGATCGATGTAGACTATACAACGATGCTTTCAAAGTGAAAATGAGGAATGAGACAATTGATTTGAGAGCAATTTCTGCGTTATTTGCTTGGAAAAGGGATGCTCAGCTGAGGCAATTCTATTCATTTTGCACGAAGGCGGGCACAATTTGTTGTAATGTAACGCTTTAAAAGAGGCATTTTTTTCCGTACTGATTGATTTTTCTCCTTTTTTTTAACGTTCCAATGTTCTATTCAGCAAGGAAAGGGGAACATTGAAACCTCGACAAGCAAAAAACAAATACGAAGCAAGATGAAAAGCTCACGAGGGAGTTAGCGGGATGAGAACTGATGCATGTAAGAACGTCAGCCCAGGTGGCTATGAATATATGAATATATTGCTATAAATTTGTTTGAATAAGTGAATAATTATTTATGCTTGTGTTTATATTTATAACTGCATTTTCCGGAAAGCTGTAGTGTAATCTGGAAATGCGTTTTCCTGTGAAGCCTATGGAGGGTAGAAGTCCTTGACGGGTAAAAAATTCATATTTTTGGTCGAAGGGCCATGAGAGAAGAGCGATTGGCAAATTTCATACTGAATCAAGTGCCAGCGAATGAAATGGAAAACAATGACTCGCTACGGAATCATCGTAAAGAATACGACATAGGCAGGCTAGATACAGCAGAATCCATAGTTAAAGCTGAAAAATAAAACGAAACTAGCGATCATATATGAATGCGAAGGGCGACAGCACCCCATGTATGAACTTAGAAAACTACGGCATTTCCAGCAAAATTTATAATGATTAACGGAGCGTCGAAATTGAAGTTTTTCGCGATCATTCTCATGACAATGTGTTTTGTATTGCTTTATGGTTCTTCCGTTTAGACGAGAAATAATGAAAAGACAGGAATATTGAAAAGGACGGATTTATAGCACACAGGTCGCTCTCGAAAAAATTGTTTGATGCTCTACAGCACATATGCATTACCTGAGGTCAATCGCCCTCAGCAAAAGCCATCTCTTTGACTCCCTTCTTCATAAGTACTAAGTACCTACTATATCCTCAACTCCAGTAACATGTGAAGCGGGGTGCGATACTAACTGTATTGTCAGCAGTGAACGCAAGCATTTGAGGGAAGGTTTATGTGTAAATTTGGCTTCTTTTCATAAGCATTTTAAAAATACATCTACAAAGCAACCGCATTCTGACAATGTAGCCTGCATGCGCGTTTTTATATATCAGTGCTTGCTCGTTTGCCTATTAATTTCATCTCTGGATACAGAAAAACTATAATGAAGTGACTCGAAATGTGTCACTTACAGTGTAGAAAGACCCAGCGTACGAACCCTTGAGCGGAGCCGTCAACATCTGCGGGGTGATGGACAGTTTGACGTATCTAAACCCGTATATTACGACTTAGGTAGCATTTTGCGTCGTATAATGCAAACTTCTCAACGAAAATGGAGCGAAATTTTCTGAACAGCTATTGGACAGACTTCCTCTGAGGCAACCACGGCAGGAACACTGAAGTTGAAAAGACCAACGATATATATGTCAGACAAAAAAAAATCCGATCGGAGTACACTCCTGAATGCTAGCATCTGGGCATGCCGTCATGTTCACGCAACCCATATTCTGAGAAATGTTGCTTCTACAGACATCGAAATAAAAATTCGCGGGCTTAAACTTATCAAAAACCATTTTGATAAGTTATTCTCTATCTATGAATGACCATTCTTTTAAATAGTCGATGTTGAGCCTCTGCACTAATATTCTGTCCTATCATAAAAAACTTCCCTTCTTTCATGAAGTGCCTAATTACCTCGTTATCATCAACGCGCAATTCCTGATGAAACGTCCTAAGCCACGTGTCAAAAATCATCGTGAAAGTTAACGTTGCATAGCGCCAATCGGAAGGCTAATATGGTTGAAGCGCAACTCGTTGATACAGCATGATTGCGCAATAGCACAGCTATATAAGAGTGACTTTGAAAGGCCAATTATATAGATTATCTTTCATCTATACGAAATTTGAAAATAAAATCAAGAAAAATTTCTCTCAAAAATTCCAAGATTAAATGGCTATCATTGACATCGAAAATTACATATTCTAACACAACTTTCGCGAGTATCATCTCATAATTCCGACTCCAGCGTCTTTTTTTTTTGCTTTCATTGCTTTGCTATTTTTTATTTATTTTTCTTGTCTTCCAAGCCGCGTTTCCAATTTTTAAGGTTCTAAACTATCGTTTTTTAAATCGCTGTCTTAGCTTTCTCAAATATCTTTAACCTAGCTGCAAAAGACTTTAGAATTGCAGTCCATATGATTTGTTCATTGCTACAAGTAAAAACAGGATAGTAAAATTTCAGCCACCGATGTCGCAATCACGTTTAGCGGTGATCGATTTGGCGTTCAAAAAGCTCGATAAAACTGGTGACGGCGTTATCACAGTCGACGACATGAAAGGAATCTATAATGCCGAAAGGCATCCACAGTTCATTTCGGGCGAAAAAACAAGAGAGGAAGTATTCGCGCAATTTCTGAAGAACTTTGAAGTTGGAGGGCACGTCGACGGGAAAGTAAGTTTGCCTGCTTACCTGAAAAAAAAAAATTGTTCGACAAGATAAACCTCTCACATTTATGGGACGATAGTAGGTATCCCTAAGAGCACTGTTGCACTCATCAGAGGCAACAGCTATCTCTAGTAATTATCAGTTATGGATACGAGAGGAAGCTTAATAATACATGGGTTACATATACTTGAAAATGTTCCAGTTCTGTTGTTTAAAACCTTCATCCCATGAGAGGCGCTTAATTTCGATTTTTTGAATAATGTTTATTGCACTATCGGTTTAGCAAATTCTGTCGCTTCATCTAGGGACATATTTGCTCAATAAAACGACTTCAGTTCTTAAAGTTTTTTATTATGGACGTCAAAAGTTGACAGATGACTCCAAAAATAACGAGCTGCGATCGCGATTTTCACGGTTAATGCCGTTTAACTCATTATGATTACTTCAAACGCAGCAGTGGATATAACATTTTATTAGAAGTCTATGAAGATTACAAAATTATTAGTGTGCATATCGGAAGTCGCACTTGTGACGTAAAGTACCACCTAGTACTGGAGCATGAGGCCTCAGATTAAGCAGTGCGGATTATTCGCATTGCTTAAGATGCTGCTGATCAGAAAGTGATCTTTAGTCTCTACTGGCAGTAATATATCACATCCGTATTTTCCGGAACGTTTTACCTTCACATGCTAGATTTTGCATATGTTTTCTCATTTGCTAAGAAATGAAGTAATTAGCTTCTAGGATGACTGAAATAATTTCAGTTGAAATACTTTAACGAGAAGTTTTGGCATCCGCGCGTGTTTTTAAGCCACAAAGTGATACGATAGGTGATAGTGATAAATGGGGAAATGACAAGGAATGGTGCGATAATGACGTAATAAAATGATAAGTCGGGAAGAGAAAAGGTCAAACATGTTAGATGAGGGCAGACTAAATGACAATGGATTAAATTAAAAATTCAAAAATTTCTTTCTTATCTTCAGATGAATCTATTATTATTAGTGTAATTACTTCAAACGCTAATCACACATGAATTCAAATTTCGTCCAGAAAAAAAAATTTTTTTTTCCAGGTAACGAAAGAGGAATTCACAAACTATTATGCGGGAGTATCGGCATCTGTGGATAGCGATATATATTTCGACCTGATGATGCGAAATGCCTGGAAACTCTAAACGTTAACATCCTCGATACTCTCTCATAGTACAAACCAATATTCGGCATTACATCATGACAAACTTTCTAAATGCATTTATATGTCCTTTTTATTTGAAATTCCTTTTCGCCAAAAAATTTTTTTTCTTCATCTTATAAAAAAAACGTTTGCCTTTTAATGCTGCCAAAAAAAAACGGAAATCATTGATAACACCAAGTTCACCGATATTTTTTTAACTGTTCAATCCAGTTATAAATTTCATTACTTTTGAGCTTTAAACACAGGCATTTATCGATGAACATTTCACTTAATTAACAAACGAAAGGTCCACACTTTTTTTTCAACTGACTGTCAGCCATTAGAATGAGTGAGATTGCTTCTTCCACCGAGGTAAATTGAAAGTCTAATCGTTATCAAATGGAAGAGTTTTCTTTTAGACAGATTACGATGAAATATATTGTAGACGTCATTTTATATTATACGTTATCCTCGCGAAGTTTTCTAATCTAAATTCAACGTTTTCTAAGTTGAAATTACAACACAAACAGATAGATAAGCATACATTCACGCATGACATCATCATAACGTAATAACATCATTGTAATGCAGAAAAAAATTGAAAAACAAACGCATTAGAGAGTGGTGAAAAAATTTTCTTCAAACTTAAACATCCTGACGAACACTCATAATTACGTGAAGCATATGACGAATTGGGGCAAAACCTTGTTTCATGCATTGAAGCAGTTTGAATATAGAGGTAATCCACGTAGTGGGATAGAAATAATGAATTATATTCATGTAAGCGCCATAGTCGGAAATGGAAATATGAGGCTTGAGTGAAATTTACTCACTCTTGAAAAATCGGACGGTATTCTACCGAATAGAAGTGCCACTATGAATTCTGTAGCTTTAAAACAAGCGCCACTGTGAAGGAGTCTCTTCCACATTGAAGTGTGCTCATGTTGTCATAGCTGACGCGCATCGCATCCTATATTCTGCTTAAGCGTCATGCAGCAAAAAGTGAAATGGACAAGTCCCTCATGATGTTTCGATTAAGCAAAGAAGCCATGTGTCCTTGTCTTTTTTCTCCTAACTACTCTCAGTGGCTATCAAAAATGAAATGTTGAATGTTTCTCACTTAGCACACATAATTCGCTCTTTAATTCATAATACGTTACAAAAAACCCTTCGAACCTCCAATTTAAGAAAAGATTTTGGCTCGAAATTGCAGACTACATCATTCGTTTGTTTATGCCCTGTATTAGCACACATGTCATCTAGAATAAGAAAAAATTCCCGAAGGGAGTCTCGCCTTTCTTTTTACGGCAACGAAACTACATCCCACATCGATTGGTGCAGATTGATTTAGTGAAAAATGAAATGAGCCCAATGATGATACGTATAGATAATTGCATTTGTTCTCTTCACATTCGTCACGACTTTCACTTAAGGCAATCGAAGCCACCCAAGTATTCATCTAATCGAAGCGGAATTAAAGAATCGGCAAAAAAAAAAAAATGCACACAAAATAAAACATGCAAATATGGTGAACGTTTGCAAAGCTCAGTAATGCTTGCACCCTTGACTGCAGAAACATGCATGAAGAACTAGACACTTTCGCTCGTTTGCTTTCCGCTCGCTTTCATAGATGACCGCGTACGTCAGCAAACAGAAAGTAAAATACATAGAACAGCAATTTCATATTTTCATTCACTTTTTTGCCCACATATTATTCGAAAAAAAAGGTCACTTTTCATTGAGATCAGCTCAGATAGAAGCAAAATCTCACCTGCGAGGAATCCAATCATTTTTTTTTCTTCATCTAAAGAAGTCTGCATCTTCTTTTAAAGTTTATCAAATTTCGCAACTATTCTCTATCAATCCCCAATTGCAAAATATCAGATGGACGGAAATGCCCATATATAGATTACGGACGCCACAGCGGAAAGTTGAAACTGAAATTCCAAAAAAAAACGATGTTTTAGTATGAAAAGTTCGTCAGATTTAAATCGAATGAACGGATGAAATGTAGGCAACTTAGAGTGAAATTAAACCTCTCTGGAAAGTATTATTGCCAAACAGAGTGAAAACCGTCCGCCAAAATCGAGTTGTTGAAGAGTGACGTGCAAAAAGCTGTTCTTATTAATAGCATTTAGTTTCCCTACGAATTGTGCAACAGCACCAAAAGTGCAGAACAATACAATATTAGTTGGAGGATATGGAAGACCAACAGTGCCCGATCTTGATGCCTATGTAACCTATGGGAACAATATGAGAGATGAACAAATCTTCTAACGGTGAATAATACAACGGGAAACGACTATTTTTTACCATTGTTGAAGTTATTCAGCAGTTGGTGTGTTGTTGCAATATCAGCATTAAGAACGGATGCGGAATGATTGAGGATCGGTATTCATAAAATCCGCTCAGCAACATCGAAGACAACCGATCGTCGAGATTAGAATATTTAAGAGGAAAGCGATGCCTGTGGAAAGGTTTATCACAAAATATATTTGAGAATAAAATATGAGTTTGCAGCGAATTGGTAAATCATAGGGCAGTTATTTCTATGGGGACAATACATACGAAATATGCGAAATTTAAAATCGAATGACTGCAGAGCACGAATTTTTTTATATGAAACTGAACCGACTTGCACAGAAAACTAGAATATCACATTTGCACACCAGTTCAATCTTTTCAGGGGACTTTATTTCACATGTTACGGTATACCGCTAAACTTACCGAAATTAAATCCAGCGTGGTTTTGTATGAATGCGATTTCGGGATGATTGAATGAATTTCGCGTTGACTCCTTTTGATATCTGAATCCCACCGCTTCCTCTATCCCGCATAATGAATCTCACTCTTCTACTGCTACAGCGCCATGCAGCAGCTTAC
The DNA here is from genome assembly GCA_013433145.1 of Ascaris suum. Lineage (NCBI taxonomy): Eukaryota > Metazoa > Nematoda > Chromadorea > Rhabditida > Ascarididae > Ascaris > Ascaris suum. The sequence continues at coordinate 2,084,031 of CM024180.1, forward strand.
TTACGTCCTAACCTAATAACCTCAAAAATAAAGATTTGTTAAATTTTACAAGTTGAAGGTTTGTTTTCAATAACGGGAGTAAATGCGCTACGACGAGGCCCTCCCTCATCCGCTCCCCCTCTCCGCCTATCACAGCTATAAAGGGCCAATACTAGCACTCAAGGATTTTTTTGATGTTACGAGTTCCATATCGATGAAATTCCACGAGCTTACGGTTTCGTGTTGCGTGAGTTGCCTCATTATAAGCTTCTGTAGGTCAGCATGTGCAAAGACCACAATGACAACAACATGTTTATGCGGAGGCGTGTATCTTCGTTTGTCCTTCTATTCACCCAGTAGCCATTGGACCTATGACAGGCATGTTTGCTACATTGTTATCTGCATTATAAGGCAACCTACGCCGCTATTCGCACTGATCGATTAGCTACGGAAAAACTTATGGGCTATCCGACCGATCAAAGAAGTCCGATCAGTGCAAATGAATTTAGCTTGCCGAACAGAACTACCTATAGAGTGGGAATCTTCTATCAATCCGTAACATCAGGATAAAGCCGCCGACAATTGCAGGTGAGCATCAAAACCTAGAAGCTCTCAGCGGTTTTATTCCAACTACAGCTCAGAAGTAAGCCTTCGATGTATCTGACCGCTCAAAATTGTATCCATTGATATTTAAGAACATCAAGCCAATTATGCATCATTGCTTGAAATCATGTATGTTAAAAGGAATTGGGAATTAAATTTCCAAGTTTCGTTTTTGAAACGAGATGCGATGAATAACAACATATAATTTTTTTTGAAATGCAACCTCAACATTTACAAGCAGTTGTCTTATAGACGTAATCCTTCCCGTTATCATCGCCAAACTTCTTATCGATATAATAAAACCATCATACAAATGGACACCCAATGCGCGTCACGTTGTTTTAATTTTCGTGCTTTCCTTTCAGAACGATGAACCATACAGCATTTGTGGAAATTCCGAAGAATAAAATCTGAAAATAGACTGACGTTAAATGATGCGAAAACTGGTAGAAAACACTTTTTTCTTCCTCTCGGATCCGCAATCAGCCTTAGCGCCACAGTACCAGTGTTGTTATTTTATCTCAAAAATTCAGCGGCATTTGTAATTTGAAGACATCTGGATCTAAGTACTAGATGTCCCGATGCTTTTAGGAGTTTTATCCTGCACGGACATACAACCAACTGAAGGAATGTAGAATGAGAAGACAGCGAGTAACTGAGCGTAATTAAATGAAAGCAGATGGCAGTATTTTCTGCATTATCTCATCTCAACGAATCATTCCTATAAAACAATAGCAACACTTCATGTAAAGTGTTGCGATTGATGTATGCGTGGAGGGGCACAACTAGTGTATGCGTGGAGGCAAACAGCACAAGAATAACTGATATGCTAGCAAGGACATGTAGATCAAAATTTCGAGCAGCCCCCCCCCCCTTTAGCGGATAATGACGATCAATATCCATGCTCCCTAAACAACGAGCGGCAATTGACGCTTCATGCACCAGCGCGCCATACGCTTTGAGGGCAGAGCACCCGTGAGGTCAAAAGTAGATCAAAATTTCGAGCACCCCCTCCCCCGGGGAAAAAGCCGATCAAACGCCATACTCCCTAATCAACACGCGGCAACTAACGGCTAACGCATGCATTAGCGCCCGATACGCTTGGAGGTCAGAGCACTCGGGAGATCAAAGGTAGATCAAATTTTGGAACACACCCTCCCGCGTACAATACCGATCAGAACCGATGCATACCAACCACAGCGCGCCAACTAACCCCTCACGCGTTAGAGCGCCACGCGCTCAGAGTACGCGAGAGCACCCGAGAGATCAAACCCGCAAATGGAGATCAAAATTTCGCGCACCCACCCAATATTGTATCGCCCCCTCGGGCAGAAATAACAACGCACACCATCAAACGCCCGGAACCTCAGTATGCGGCGCTGCCATCGCTGCACTGCGCGCTAGAAGCAGGAACAAAAACCGCTGAAGTAGATCAAAATCCCACCCCGAGCGCACGCTTTTCGGCAACGGCGCACCTCTTGGGCCCCTATCGTGACCAAGAACGCTCCGCTACATCAAAAACCTTCCGCGTACACACCACTACAGCGGTAAGGCAAAGCGTAGCCGCAGTGACAGAATTCCCGGAATACCCTACAGACACCTACGGCATAACAATTCGGCGGAATACCACAGTTCCGCAAGGCAGGAAAGAACGGCGAGCGGAACTTTCTAGCAATCTCCGCAAATAACTCTAACCTGGCCGAAAATCGTTTTGCGGTCCACAAATCAGCGCTTCAAAAAATGACCACAAGCTTTGACCTGCAGCGACGAATCCCGCAATGCCCAAAAATGACCACAATGCCTCGTCCATTGTTGCATCCACCTGCAGGCATAGACCCGTCGTTGAAGCCATCCGAGGTCATTATATGCCATATGCACCTGGAGCTTTTCTCTCATGACAAAATTTTCTGGTTTTTTGCTCTCCGAACTTCGCAAAGAACCTTCTAGCAAGCAGTTCTGCACCTAATGCCGACCATTTAAAAAAATGAGTCAATTCTTTTTTTCTACAATGGAACAATCGCTTGCATAAAAACTTCAACCACAGAAATCGCGCTCCTCTTTTGCAAGCGACTCTGAGGTAATATTGCTGTGCGACACTCAATGAAGTAAAGAAAACCTTTCCTCGCGCCACAATTCAAGCTTATTTCGACAAGCGCGTTGCTCGGAATGCAACCTTAAACGAAAACAGGTTCTATGCTAGAGTTTTGTCAAAAATCAGGATACCTATTTGAATGTGCAGTTTGACAGCGTTTCTTTGCGTCTAGAATCGCCAATATAAAATGAGCTCGGATTCATCTCTTAACTTCTAGCTACCTTTTGATTGCAACCAAGCAGTGCAAGGAAAAAAACCAAGAATACCAAACAAATGTTATAGATATAATTCTCACCTGAGAGACAATCGTGAATGCAATGCAAAGCCATCAATCTCACTCATAAAAATTTCGAAAAGACTGCACCGCGGTGAATAAACCTCCCACAGGCAAAAATATCAGCCCAAACTTTCCGGGTTTTGTACTTATGGAGCTTACTTCAGAAGGGATTAATCTTTCAAAATAATATAGTCGAGCAGACTAACAAAATGTTTTTGATGGAACAGAATGAAATCGCTGCTGACCTATTAAAAGACAACTGAGCACTCGCAACAAACATCAGAAAATGACATATAACTGAGAAACATTGCAACGTTCGATTCATTTCGCACAGAGGTGCGGGAAAGTTACAAAGAGAGAGATAATTCTTTCAGAAGAAAATTTAGGGAGTTTTACTCAAGACAGTGCAGCAGGGTGGAGTTCTACGCAGCAAAAAGATATCAGAAGAAAATCGGCGGATATTCCTATCCCTTTTTCTGTGGAAGCCCTGAATTATTTCAACTGCAACAAAAAAAGTCCTCGGAAAAACCGCCCACAATACCAACCATCACCTCTAAAAAACTACTAAAAATCAATGATAAAGATTTCATCCCCACCGCCAATTACTCTTACAAAATATTGCTTCTGCCGTCTACGTCCTTAATCTGAGTAATTCGTTTAACTCGATCCCGATCAAAATTAGATCTAAGATCTCTTATCAATCAACGCCTACCTTCCAATTTGTGCAGCAAAATGTTCATTCCCCATCCCACCTAAACTGTCGACCAATTCGTTTCAATCGAAATAGAATTCCTCTCACGCACTCATAAAAACACGCTAAGTTTCGTTGAAGGAAAAGATTACTAGTGCTCTATTACCTTGCTAATCACCCTGTCCTGCCCCCTCCCCCCCCCCCAGCACTCATTGCAAGCTGAATTTCGGTGTCTACTACGAAGAGAAAATTTTACCCTCCTCCGATTTCATCTTCAAAATACCGTTACAACATTCATCCTAACCTAAACGAAAGTTGCACCTTCCTCACACCTGTTTCCTCCCGCGGAAAGGTCCCACGAAAACTGTCTGAACGAAATAGAATTTCTTCTCTCTGCATGAGCCCTCCTGAGAGCTCGGATAACGGATGTTGTAAGTGGTAAACGTGTTGGCGAGTGTTAACGATGACCAAATACTGCGATCACCGGGCAACGAATCCTCCGTTCTCAACGTTACCATACCTGATGTGCTGAGGTGAATGCGAACCATTGGCTACCTTCGTACCTCTCGCATACACCTCTTGATGATGATAACACGGAAACATAGGGAAGAGGTTAACTCATGCGCGACAGAACAATCCTTTGAAGGGCATTTTTAACGGCACAATAAACCCTACAACAGGACTACCACGTCCGTATAGTCAAGATCACTTGAAGCAGAGGAAACAAGGAGGATCACATATGGCAACTCCTCCTCCCATCAAAGAAATTTTCGGAGCAGTTGTTTTTTCATTATGAACACTTACCTCATACTTTTTTCCCCCTACGAAAGAAATCATTCCTTTAAGGATTCTACGCAATGGTGCATTCTGTTTGTTGGAAATTTATGCTGTTCTAATTTTGACAGCCTTTTTACTGAAACTGCATAAATCCTTCTCAATTTTAAAATATTCGGTACGTTCCACTTCCAATAAGGTCTAAGGTATGCGCCATGAAAGACAGACTTCCGGCGGTCCGCAGATAGAAACTCTTTAACAGCTTCAGGAGAACGCAAGCTTCTATTTTTTTGTGATTAGCTAAACTATTCATAGTTGAGAGAAATTTGGCCACGACACTGAAACGTACTAAAGTCAAAAATGTTTTTCCATGGTGTTTCGTTTCGAAGATTTTCTCTTGCACGTAAAATTGAAAAAATCCTTCCGACATTTTTTAAACGGGGAGATTTGCGTAAAAAGTAGCTTCAACTCAATATTATTTATCATAAACCCAATCATCTTGCAGTCAAAAAATAAGTCAATGAAGCGATCACCAGCAACAGATGACCCTATCACATCGAAGCCACATGAGCCTCTAAATATAAAGTCGTAGTGACTATTTGTGACAACGAAGGGAACCTAAAAATGCCGATAGATATTACGTAAACTTCTCCAAATCCAATGATCGGCCCCCTATGAATGGCACAACGTTTCAAAGGGTGCACTCATTCGATGCATCAACCTGACCAGCGAGAAAAATAGAGGGGAGTAGCAGCATGGGTTGCAGGTTGGTTTGCCATCCTTAGCACTCAATCCCTCGCCCAAGAGGATTGAGTAAGGACTTCAATCGCCCTACAACACAACACTTCCTTTTCTCACTCACTGACCTCACGTCATCCACCACATCAGAGCGGATGTATACGAATGGGCAGGACAATCCACTACTGTGCTATCTGGACTACCCCATCATTTCCAACTCCAATTTCAAAGATCGAAACATTAGAGACCACATTTTGGAGCGTTCACTATTCTAACCACATCGAAATGCACAGCATACTTATATAAATGCCATTGATAACACTAAAGATTTCAGTACCGCATTTCCTTCGGTTCCCTTCATAGCTCCGACTGGAAGCTTCCTACTCATTTCATATTTAGAGGTTTAGAAAGCATTCGTTGTGCTAAAACATCACTTCAACTTCGTGAACACGTCTTTGCATTATCATAAACTAAGCTTGCCACATTGTATTTCAATCTCATGCATGCTACGAAAACTTTGTGGCCTTATGGTCGTAGGCTAAAAATGGAAGCTTGCTAGAGTGCTCCACGGTAGCCCGAATAAAACTCTTCTCTTTTCGCTCCCAAGCAGCGAAAACACCCGCGAAATTCAAACCTCACCCTTAATGGAAGTGGATGGAGTTGTGAAGCTTCGTCTCATCGTTGAAAAATGTTCCACTCAACGCCAATTAACTTCACCTGTTTCTTCAACTCCAGTGATCCTGACTATTGAGTCAAGCCGTGACTAGCGATATTACAACAACTACACTTCCGATAGAAATACTCTCCCAAGAATTGCGCTATCGCGCACACTTAACCTATCTCCTCGCTTCAATGACATCGTCGCCGAGAGGTATATGCGCTAGATGCGAAGACTCGCAATGATGGCATTCACCTATGCACCGCTGCCATGGCAGCGCCTATGAAGGACAATTCAATGCCCGAAGACTGCAGTATTCAGCCAAAATTTCCACCGTCCAATTTCTTTCACCATTACAAACTCGTCATCTGAGTTCTCTTCAGAACTAATGGAAAGAGAAGAAATTTTATTTCAGGAAAGAATAATTTAAGAGGCAACTCCTACGAATTGCCATATCCGAGGGAAGAGTGAGTGCGAGGAAGGATGAAACCCTGCTCAAATCTCTTAAATCGCTCACGACCACCGAATTTCTTCTCGCATTTCGGGGCTAACCAGTCCGAAATTTCCTTCTTTAAGTTGCTAATGGCTTTGCGGTTGAATCCTTTGGAATCCGAATCGCCGCTGGAACTTCTGTTCGGAGGTTGATCATGTTGACATTCGCGGACAACGACGTCCCTCGGGTCTTTAATCACATCTCCTTCGTTGAGTGAAAACCTCATCCTAGAACTGCCTCGTTGCGGTTACTGTCGTGTGTCAATTTCCTTCGCTCCTCCAACCATATGCTTCCTGAAACCAAACAATCCTTTTCGTATACGCAAAACTCGATTGGAGTCACTCCAAAACCCATTTTCTAGCCCCTTTCTAACAACAGTAAATTCCTTTCAATGACAGTTTCGGTCTAAATCGCACCTCGACCTCTTTCCAAATAAGACTGACTCACCTCTCGGCCGAATTCAGCTCCAACTGTACGCCATCGCCTCCTGTCAATACTTTGAATTAACCTAGCGAACGAAACAAAGCGTAGTTGGCGCGATATGTGCTTCCACATTTTCACTTGCTAAACGACTATTTCAACAATTCAGAAACTAACTAGAAAATATGCCCAACACCATATCCATATTACAAGTGACATAAAACAAATATGGATGCATTTGCATCTATCCACCCCTTTAACATCCCGCAACTCCTTCACTATTTGACTGCAGAATTGAACTTGGTGGGAATCATTTTCCACTCTTCATTTCCGCTAGTAAGTTTCTTATTTAATTCCAACTGAAGTTGAAAATTTATCGAAGCTTCAACCTTCAACAGCCGAATATTTTCGGAGTATATCTACAAATATTACTTTATCAAAAAAAAAAAAATCCATCTTTACGAGAGCGTAATCACAGTTCATGAAGAAAAAAGATAGGGGGAAACCTCTTCGCAATAGATGAACGATTCATAGAATATGCAACAAATTATTTTCAACTTTTATCATATTGATCAATATAAATATACGAAACCAATAAACACAATCATAGAATATGTGTGAGTGACAACAGAGATCTAAGAAGAAAATTCTCTTTAGAAAATAAATGCACTTTCATGACAATATATTGATTCAATTACTGCCGACTATAACATTACAGCGGTATCAAAATGTCACGCATATCTGCCACAAGAAGGCAATAATTAAATCTTGTTCAAATATATCGCCGATAAATTATCAACATTAAAGTAGCCATCAATCCTTCCAAGTCAACTAATAATAACTAACAATTAATATTTATAATAATAACTAATACTTGGTTATTACTGTTTAAAACAATTAACCGAAAGAAGAATCAATAAACGGCACCTACCATGGAGACAGCATGTTAATAAAAGAAAATTTCATCTCTGTAGACTACTTCTCTGTAGAATGCCTCAACAGGGCTCCATTATAAAAATGGCAAGGATCGCATCAAAAAAAAAAAAAAAAAAATGGATAAAACAACCACAAAATCTTCCTAAAAAGCAATATGAAATAAAGAAACACCATAAAGAATATCCTGCTTAAGGTTAAATAGAAAAAAACAGCTGCGATAAAACTTGTGCCCAGTAACACACAAATGGAAGGACGTAACTACATTCACTCTTCCTATATTTTAAAAGCCGTTAGCTGCATTTTGTTCAATAATAAAACAAGTGACCACTTAACGCATCAAAAGACAATCCAAAACATATAATAATTATTATACAACAAACGAGTAATCACCAAAGAAACACCACAAAAGTCATAGAACAATAATAGCAATGCTGGGCGATATGAGAGGATCAAACCATCCAACTCATGCATTGCTTATAACAATACAACTGTTAGTTGAATATTGCCATAAATTACACTCAAATGTGGGACAACCTGTATGTGGCTAACATCTGAGTGGAGGATATAAGCAGTATCCCATCCTCAGAATAACCATACTGGCCAACTATTTGTTCAATTTAATAACTACTCGTAGAGGACTGATATCAATTCTGCCACCCATATATGAATAACATATTCGTATGAAACATCATGGGTATGTACTTGGGGATGAAAGTGAGCATAAAAGGAGATGTTTAGTGCTAGAACCAACTGTTGAAAGCAGATACTGGCAACCACGACAATATCCGCCCTTCATTTCCTCCCCCTTTCGAATACAACCACATAAAAATATAGAACTGATGAACGTAGATAAAGCATTTCATCATCCACCTCGAATCCTTTCAGTTCATTCTCCTCTTCGCATAACCTGACGAATATTCACTTCAGATGTATGAAAAGGATCTTCTTATTAAGGCGGCGACCAGTCAGGTTCAGGTCATGCCCAGTCACTGCAAATCATTCAACTCGTTTACCGATGGTCTCTGAAATGCATCAACATGAAAAAGCGCAATAATACTCTGCTGACTAACAGACGTTACGACTGTACACAGCCAATTTCTCAACGATTCGCTTCAAAATTCTTACACTGATAATGAGTTAAGTCACATGTCGCCATGAATTTTAATAGCCCCATCGGCTCACTACAAGATTTCAAATGCATCCCTCACACGTTTTTTTCGCAATTGCACATAACGTCGCATTGAAGGTGACTATTTCGCAAGCATTACCTCCCATCCCGCGCTACTCCCACTGTTACCCTGCATAATCGACCTCTAAAACAAGCATATCCTTTATGAAATCCACAATCCCATCGGGATACTACTACAAACCAACTGTCTTGTCGAGGTGCCAATCAAAAGTCTTCATAAACAGCCTAACAATACTTTATTTCAGCAAAATTTATGAGCTCACCGATTCCATTCGCGAGTAGTTGCAGAGCACCTCATCTTCAATCTGTCTGGTGCTATTGAAGGTCTTACTTGGTCACCTGGACGCCATCATTACCACGTGAGAATTGTTTGAATTGCATTCCATTAATAAAGCTGCAAAAACAACTCATTATCTTTCCAAAAAGCGGTATACCTGGGTCATAAAAACCTCGCTCATGTAAGCACACTTCAGCGATTTTCGCATTAAGTATAGTATGACTCATATATTATTCAGCGAACAAATAGACAAAGAACAACAACATTCGTGGATGCTGAACTTAAATGACGATGATGCCTGCGTCAAGGATGTCCGACATGTTCGTACCACTATCCGAAAAGCAATGAGGGGTCCTCAAACCAAATGGGGTGCACTCTCTTCACCTATTTCTTTCGTTGAGAAGATTCCATCGATGCCGCCTCAACGACACCGCAACAGCATCGGTAAATAGCATGGCAATGAACGATAACAGCTACACATGAAGAGAACAATTAAACCTAGGAGAATGCCCTCACTAGGTCGGATGGCACGGCGATCAAAACCGCTGACCGTTTTGTGGCAACATCAAATAGGCCACAAGCGGCAAGAACAAGCCACAACACATCCGATACCTAGGAGCTATGCGACTCGCAAGGTGCACGACATCTCACAAACTCTCGAGTTGCACCTAAGGCGCCACCAAACGCTTTAAAAAGCGATTAAATTAAAAGAAATTTGCTTAAGCTTGACGTTTGCAGTAGTAAAATCTAGTCCTAATGAGTCGGTGGTCTGAAACGTGTTACTGAGATCAAAGGGATCTCCAGCGAGCTTTTTTCACTTTCCTCTACTCCCTTCATGCTTTTCAAACTTGTTCTTCTCATTGGAGCGCTGTTTTCGACGAATTTTTTCGAGAAGTCGACGATATTGTTGACAAATTTAACACTGGCTAATCCCTCCCCTACCACCATATCTACTCCCTCCGTGACTTCCTAAATTTTGGATGTGATTGGAAAAACCTGTTTGGGTCTTTACTGCCTGCCCATAACAACCCTAGAAAAGCAAATTTACCTCATATATTGGTTTGAGAGAATCATCTATAGTGGATACCATCTACTTTTCTAGCCAATATTTCTTGTGGTGCACGAAGAACCTGCCGCGCCCAGATTAAGAGTATAATCACCTTCTTTGATTCGTTTAATTCTTCGGCGTAGTTCACTTGTAGCTGCCTATCTCGCTTCATAATCTCAACATCGATGTGTCAAGATCACAGATGCTTCGGCCATTTCTTTTTGACTCCGCAACCTTATATTCCATTAGCACCTGTAAGGATATAAAGCTTTCAGTAAAATCAATGGAAGAAGGCAATTTTATTAATTAAGAAACAAGCGAAATGGTTTCGAACGGCTAAGAAGTGCAGTATTTGCGTGTCACCCCTGTGACACCTCGTCGGAACAAACGTCCGACCTCAGCGAAAGATGCCTCTATTTACCTCCCCAAAAGCAGCAGATGACGCGAAATGTCAACCTTGATACTCTGTGGACTATGCCAGGAGACATTAAAATTTCATCAGACATAACCTGCTGCATTCATATACACAAAAAAAACTCCACTCGTGTGATGTCATCTACCTTAGTAGGGTTGGCGAGGGGGGAAGGGGGAGGAAGAGGACGGGCGAAGGTTATGTTCGGGAGAATCCGCCACGATGGCAATTAAAGTAATTTGCGTTGAACAAACACCGCAACAACCCTAAAAACGCCATCGTGGAAGATATTACCAACAAATTTCAAGGCAATAGAAAAATGTTGTGCACATCGGTGCACAATGTAATTTTCGAGAAAAGCTGAACGTGGAAATAATATCACGACCGTGGGGACTTCAAACAGAGATATGCGCACAGGTATCTGCGGTTGACGCGACTTTTCTGGTCAAAAAACCATTAAATGGGTACCGCTGAGCACAAACCATCGACATCCGGGTGCTCACCTCGAATTACATTAAATACCGGTGGACCGATGGACGTAAGAGCATTAAATTTAAACAACGGTATTGTTCCCCCATCAAGTGCATTTCGACTGTAAATGGAGCGCGTTTTATTAAAGGGAAGTTACATAACGGCTCATTGTCGAAGAAAAATAACTACAAAGATAGCGAATAACATGCACGATGGAGAACGCTTACCTCGCAATTATGCATGACTAATACACAAGGTAACCAATCGATACGAAAGCCATCTAAGATAACCGCACTCGTATGGCCTTACAACTGCGTAACTTGTGCCCTGCAGGTCTCACGGTAAGCGTCTATGCCTGCCTGAAAGGAAAGTCTTTATGGCGCATGGCATATTCAGGACTCTTTAAAGAAGAAAGGCGACGACTGAAATTTGTATGTTTGCTTCCTCTTAAGTGATTTTTTTTTTCGCCAACACGTACAGGTTTCGGGAAAATGCTCCCATATTTTTTGCATATTCAAATTTTCGAATGTTTCAATAAATAAAATATAAATATTTTATCACTTTGAAACTTATCCCAGACACATAGATAGATAAGCGCATGAGAGCTTCAAATTTTTTTCAATAATTAGTTCTTTTTTTTGGTGCTGCGCATAGTTTCACAGAAGTGGCGCTTAAAATTTCTTCACCCCCTCCTCCTCCATCCCTCCATAGTTCGGACGAAGCAAAACAGGTAACCGCGTCAACGCTTCCTCTCTTAGTTACACCCGTTCGCAGAGTTATTACTGCTCATTTATCAACGCAGTATGTGCAATAACTGCTAAAACAATAGAGTAGCTGCCTGCAAGCAAAATCACTTAAAATCAAGGCAACATGTTCGATGTTAAATTGCTTCTTAGTTCTCGAACTAAGCTCGGAGTCTCATGAATTCCAGAACTCACAAACTGCTCTCATAACACAAAACATAGTTGAGCGAGCAAGTTTGTGAATCACCTTGAAATGATCAGTTACCTCCAAATGTTAATTCGGAAGAAAACTACCTTCAATAATCCTTATCCATTCATCACCTCTTAAATCCACTAAAGAGACACTAGTGGATGGAATGAGTCGATTAACAACCAGAAGCAATAAATCTGCGTTTAATTTATTGATAATTGCAATATGAATTACTTGATAATTCACTGACAAATATATCACTGTTTCTTTCCTTTCAATAAAAGCCGACAATAAAATACGACGAAATAAATTATCCTTTACGCACAAGGAAGACGAGTAAGTATTCTATTAAGTTGAACACAACGTAATTACTGGAATGCTTCAAGTATAAAAAATTATAAAATGCCTAATCTGCAGTTAGAAACTTAAATGCGACCATAAATACTACTGAGGACTACAAAAGAAATTTCTGGCGTGGAAGAAACATCCGTGCAAGAATGACCTAGGTAAGCGCCTAACCTAGGAAGGATGACACAACCAGAATAATTAACACAACCCCGAATCATACACAGAGCACCTGCAAGAATAAACGTATTTGAACCAATCAAGCCAAAACCTCTACTTGCATGTAGCCCAAAACACAACCCTTCATCAGTGACAGAGTATCATTTCGTTTGCTGAGTATCGGCTATATTTGTCATCAAATGTGCATTTTATACCGTAGCCAAAATTCTCTTCAGTCTCCTTCCCGCCGTTATTACTCCCATTTTTTGTTTGTTCATATGATCCTGTTGTCAATAAGTGATCACAACGAGGCGTTTGTTCTACATCAAACGTGGTTATAGCGTGTAAGTGCTTGGTGAGGTGCTTCGTTTTGATCTATGTGGTTGCTCTCAATGTCCACAGAGAGCAAAAACCGCACAGGCATTACTGCGCACGATTCTATTTGGTAGCCTTGGTCTAATGATCGCTATGCTAAGCAAGAAATTAACGGTAGTCTAGACCCGGATTGCGCTTTCAACGCCCTTAGAATCCGTGAGTAGCGAAGGTCCAGCGGATACTTTCATTTTCATCGTTACTTCGGGCCGAGGTCCATCTCTGTGTGATTCATCGCCTTCTGCGGAGCCTCGATGAGTGGATCCAGACCACCTACGACAAACCTATGATCGTTCCATTGGTTGATCGCTCAGAGATACGACGTCAAAGTTGCGATTCGCTCGGTTGAATCTACGGAAATATTCTGCCGATCCTTTCCATCTCTGATTTGGCTGACCCTTTTGCTGGAGACAAAAGAGCAGCTGCTACAATTAGGTGCCTCGTCTCATACCCCCTTCGCATGTTATTTCCTTCATCCCTTAAATCACGTTGTGGATCTCCTATGTGGCAGTTTCACTGTTTAGCCTTCCTCTACCCTCTTCCATCGCACGGCTGTGTTGTGGAACAAAAAAAAACTTGTTTTTTTTTCTTCTGCAGAATGGCCATTTTTTTGCTCTTCAGATAAGGACTGACTATTGGTACAGCATATAGAATTGGTACGTGGTTATATAACCAGATTGGAGCCAGTGACAACTTGAACCTTGACGGTAGGTGAAAAATATTGTTTGATAGATTTACACCGCGAATTATCCTGGTGCACTTCCTGCATTCCTGATATCCATCACATTTGACTTCGGGCTGACTGTATCGGCAGTTCGGTGTTATATGGACCAGATATTTCACAGCCGATCCCTTCAAATTCTTCATTCACAAATGTTCCGCTGTTAGTCAACATTAAATTTTGTCAGGACTCCGACTCTTTCCAAAGCTGTTTCATGAGGGCAGTTAGTCCAGGTTCAGGAGTTTTTTTATGATGCAGTGTAGCTTGAAGTTTTGGGAACTATTTGCTGACTTTTGTGGGAATTCGGATATAATTCGACTTTAAAAAATTCGGATATTCGAATTTTCATAAGGGATATTATTATAACGGGCTCTTAATTGAACTCCGACGAAATCGCTATTGCCCGCTGGAAATAAAAGAATTGAAAATTAAATTCCTAATCGATATTTTAATCCTAGTTTAAATAGCATAAGAGTGGACAAAACGCTCGTTCATTGAATAGGCATTAAAACATTTCTCTTTATATCAGAGGGTAGGCCAAATCTTGTAGCATCGCCTTCATGTGTTATCTCTCTTTGTTCTTCTTTTCCGAGACAATGCGAAATAAAGTGGCGACTCTCTACAACTTATCGAGAAAGATCGACTTCGAGATTTTAAAATTTTCATATTCGGGACATTTTAGTTTCCTGAATAGTATCATTGCGTATACGAGTATCCTCATTTGTTTGCTCGAACGTCCATATATTGTGGCAGGGAATAACAAATTCCACTATTATGGCTGGGGCATTTTTTGCTTATTCGGAAAATCGGTTAACCTTACGTTAAAACCGATCTCTTTAGATTCAATCGCATCCTCAGGTGCTAATTAATATCAGTTCTCATTAAATTCTTCCCACCCTGAAGTGTTTTTGTAATGCTTTTGTGGAAAGAAGAAGAATAAAAATAATATTAGAGATTAATTTTCTTTCTGCGTGAATGCAGAGCATTAGTTGATGCAGATGAGGCAGCATATTAATATGAGCGGCCCACCTTCCAAGATCACAGGTTTTGCTCTTAACTTCGTCCCAGTAGCATATGTATTCCAAGACGGTAGATATGCACATCGATAAAAACCACGGTAAAACAATGCAGTTTAAGCGAGAATCGGCAGAAAATGTGTCATGACAGTAAACGTACTTGAAATGCTTGCACGCTGCATGCGACATTGCAACTATGACTTCAAGAAGTTTGCGACATGGAGCTGACTCCGTTGTTAAACGATTTTTGTTAAAGTCTTTTAGCAAAAATTTAGCATGACCTCAGCATGATTTTCTCAGAATGAATTTCTCGAGTCATCCATTTGTGATTAAAACGATATTATCACTCGATGGGATGATTGCTTCGTTCTGGTTATTCACTCGTTGCATTCATCAGTAGAGGTCTTTTCAGCAGTTATTATTTCTTTGCAACTTATTCCGTTTATTTTATCACCCAGCGCTTCTCTTGGTCGGCCGAAATGCATTTGCTACTGCTTCATCGATTTGACATCCCACGTCGTTGATCAGTTGTTTACAAATCTTCCAAAACTACCACACTTTGACGGTGTATGTATGTGTCTGTCCGTACGTTAATATCTTTTACTATGTGTGTGTGCATATACGTGTTCCATTCCGTCATATATATATATATATATATATATATATATATATATATATATATATATATATATATATATATATATATATATATATATATATATATATATATATATATATATATATATATATATATATATATATATACTCATTGAAATGTCAGTCAAATCAACCGAAGAGTGTCTTCGGATTGAAATCTTTTAAAAGAAGGTGAGGGTAAAGGAAGTTTTTCTTTAAAAATCGTTTTATACATTTTACCTTTCCATATGTTTTTAAAGAGATCCTTTTTTTTCACAGAATGAAGCTTCCGTTATCGTTTTTGAGGAATAGCAGCTTTAAATTAAAATGCCAAGCAGAGATCTCATATCGCTTGATTCACCCTGTCAATTAGATTAAGGGAACTAGATTCTCATCTCATTGCTTTAGAATCGGGAAGTGCACTACTTATGAAAGGGTTAATTAACTGAATTTTATTTGTGTCAGTTTATAAAGTGGCGGTCCGTTTTAAAAATCTCAATAATAAATATAATCCAACTAATTTAAGTGTATTCTTTCAGCGATCAGGTAGATGTTCATCTCGTTGATAATTGAGGAATTCATTCTGAATAGACTCAATTTTACTTCAATTATTTTTATTGTTGGTTGCTCCAAAGACGTAGAAATTTTATTCCAAAATTTACTGCAGATCAGGTCAATCATGTAAAAATTCATAAAATCGCCATATACTCACATTCCAAAGCAGCAATTCAGCCATATTTCCGCAGGCTGTTTGTTGTTGACCTATTGAGTTAAAGGAGCCGCCGAGTGTTACAGCTTGAGCTTAAAACTTGAAAGGTTTGAGGTTTTTTGTTTCGATTAGAGCTCAGAAGTAACGTCCCGAAGCGTCGCATTGCTCAAAGATTGTATACACTGACATTGCTCAAAGATTGTATGACAAGCGTCGCATCGCTCAAAGATTGTATGACAAGATCTTCTAGCTAATTATGCACGACAGCTTCAAACCATGTATGTTAAAAGGAATTGGGAATTAAATTTCCAAATTTCATTTTTGAAACGAGATGCGATAAATAAAAATATATAATTTTTTTTGAAATGCAACCTCAACATTTACAAGCAGTTGTCTTATAGACGTAATCCTTCCCGTTATCATCGCGAAACTTCTTATCGATATAATAAAACCATCATACAAATGGACACCCAATACGCGTCACGTTGCTTTAATTTTCGCGCTTTACTTTCAGAACGATGAACCATCGAGGATTTGTGGAAATTGCAAAGAATAAAATCTGAAAATAGATTGACGTTAAATGATAGGAAAACTTTCAGAAAAGATTTTTTTCCTTCCTCTCGGATCCGCAATCAGCCTTAGGGCAACAATATCAGTGTTGTTATTTTATCTCAAAAATTTAGCGGCATTTGTGATTTGAAGACATCTGGATCTAACTAGTAGATATCCTGATGCTTTTAGGCATTTTATCGTGCATGGATATACCACCAACAGAAGGAATATAGAATGATAAGACAGCGAGGTAACTGAGCGTAATTAAATGAAATCAGATGGCAATATATTCTGCATCATCTTATCTCAACGAATCATTCCTCGAAAACAATCGCAACACTTCACGTGAAAATTCCCGATCTACTACAATCCCGATGAGTTTTTTTTTTTAATTGAAAATAAATGTTCATATCCATCTCTCAACGACATTACCTAAACTAATTCGATGATTTTGTACAAAGAAAAGTGTAGAAAAACGCTTTCTGTAAAAAAATATAGCCAAATAATTTCTCTTTTTTTACTAAAATTATCCAGCGATAGTGGATGTCCTCTTGGTCTCCTCAATTGTCTCGCAATATGACTCTAGGGATCTCAAGCAACTCTATCGAGTTCCTCTTCTCTACAATCGCAAATGTGAATTAACCGTTGGACACTTGAAATGGAGTCTCATCTCGCTGAGCGTTATCAGTTCCCTTACTGTAATGTTTTCCGAATCGGAATAATCTATTGCGATAGTGCCTGACAGATCCTGGAATTTAAAAAAATCGGCTTGAAGATGGTACGGTGGTTGATTTAGTATCACTGACACGAAACGAATCTGACGAATCTGATGAAGGTTTCATCCGGCATTTCATCAAGAAATCGTGAGATCTAACAGCAACAATGTGTTTGCAAGTTTCTTCTGCTGTGTTCAATTTCGCCTCTGTTTTCATTCAAAGCAGCGGAATAATCATCTGCTGTGAAGACTCGTAGAATGTCGGGCTGCTTCATCGAACCGATGCGGTCACTATAGTTTGGTGAACCTGCATGTTGCCAGTCTGTAAGAATTACGAAGAAAATTTTTTGCTTTAAACTTATAATCAACGTGTTGTTTCAACTTGAACTGTTCTATTACGAAAGTGAGAATGCACCTGAGGATTTGCCCAGTTGAACAAGGCAACTTAATACGCAATTTCTTCTGATTTAGTGATTGCAATACGCAAGGTAATGCTAGCCAGTTTTCTTCCTAAACCATACACAGCCCTTGGATTTCGATAAAGTTTTCCGCGTTAACTGATTAGCATGCATATGACCATTTGAAAGGCATGGAATGAACTCTACCATCGGCCCTGCGACACAGACAGCAAAGTATTCACTCTTCCAGAGACGTATATTGAGATCATCATTGAGGTGGTAGTCGGTGCCCGTATCCCAGAAATAATCGCTCAACATTTGCTCTTCTTCAGCAGAAAAGACACGAAAATCCACTGGTTGCAGGCTTATTTCTTCTTGCGATCGGATCGTGAAGGCACATGGACAATTCTGCAAATAGTGAAAGAAAATTCGATCAATTGCACTCTTTGTTATTTTGAAACGAAATCATCAAGGATTCTTATATTCCTTTGCGATGAATATAATAAGTAATTAATCAAGTAAATAATACAACAACTATTTGATTATTTAATTATTTAATCGCCTGATCACCTATTTGTTTAGTTACTCTTTTCATTGGTCATGATGCTATTTGTAACCAATTTTTCTGGTACCTTTTCCGGCAGTTCTTGCAAACTATAATACGACGACTTCATGTCAAAGCGCTTGATGAAAACGTTCATCAAACGCTTTGTTCATCAAAGGTTGCTTTGTCGCCTTTAGCATCGTTTCTTTGCAAAAAAAAAAAAAAAAAAAAAACGTTGTGTGAGTCACTGAATAGAAATGCAAAACCCTTCAGCGGATCTAATATCAGCATCAACTCAACAGTTGTTGTACACCTGTGAAGCAAAAGATCTCCATCGATAGGATCCCACTTTTCATGACGTGTTTTGCTGTCGTTCAACCGTACCTAATTCAGCGGTAAACGGGAAATTGCAGCGGAAATCGAAGCTCCTCTGCTTTAAAATTTTTTTCTTCGCAGCTGTTGTTTTTCAGGGGTTCGTCTGCTACTTCCTTTGTTCACTCATCGTTGCATGCGTTAAACATGTATGATGTTTCTACCTTCATACGTATAATATTTGAAAGTGGGCATATTTTTTTCTTCTAAGCTATACAAAAGTATGTCTGTGATTTCGAGATATTGCTCTCAGCGAACTGAACCCGATACCTCCCAAGCGTTTTTTCTTTGCGAATAATTTCAAGGATTCGAATGCTTATTCCGATCACCGCATTAAATTTATGCATATAGTAAATTTCATTTGAGGCTTACATTTTACGGATACTTTTATGCGTCTTAAATTTGAGCTTAATGCTGAAGAACATTTCCGAGTATGTAGCTGTAGCGTGACAGAATATTCTAAATCCGCCTACGTTCATCTGATGTATGCGTGGAGGCAAATAGCATAACGATTAGCTGATATGCTAGCAAAGATAAAGATGCAATGCTTTGGAGAATTTCGATTTTTTGACGCAACCATCGAATTTATTCAGTACAAATTCGATCCGAATAAAGAATAGCCAGGAAACACGTCGACGCATCATTTTCACAAAAATTACTTGTGCTAATTTACGCTAATACAGCTTCTGATTGTCTTTCTCACCATCTCCGTTTTGAACGAATTTAACGTCGTATAATTCATAATTTTTTACTCATTTCTTAACTGAATCATTTCAGTCATTTCTTACTTGTTTGTCCGATCACACTATGAGCAGTATAGATGCTTATATCAGGTGATATATAAGCGGCCTACACAGTGCACGTTAGAATTCTTGATGATATTCCTGTGGAGAGTTCGCTTCACTGTTATCGATGAACTTTTCGACGTTGTACATGCCCCATCGTGTGATAACTTTTAATTGTTTCCATTCATTATTTATGCAAATGTTTGGTTATTTGTTTTTTTTTTTAAATTAGCATATCGCGGAAATGAGTGTCGTAAAATGACTCCTTACACATTGTACATAATGCGCTTTTGCAAGAAGTTTTTGTAACGCAGCACAACGATACGATGCAATAAAACCTCGTAAGTATTTACATATCTATAGCGACCAACTATGTTAAATTTAAAATTAATCAATTCGCATGAGAAAGAGTCATAGCTAATGAAATGCACAAAAACACCTGGGTGCATTCGCAACCGATAGAATTATGCTGCATTAAAAACTCGTAAGTTTTGCCATTTTGGCATTCTAGTTGAATTTTGAACACCTTAATCCGCTTGTGCTAATTCTTCGCTTAATTTATGGAATCAGGCTGGATAGGCGAGCGGAATGCAAAAACGAATAGCGTCGCAGTAATTTTGGCACTTTTTTGAACTGTGCACTATTAGGTGGTTTGTAATCGTTTCTCAACCTTGCTCATCATGCATTTACGTAAGCTCTTCCAGTTATAAAAAGTCGATTTTGTTGCTATCACTATCTGGGAAATGAGAGTAAAGGAGAAAAAAATAAAGGAACTCTCGAGCGCTTCAGAACAGATTTAATGAAGGAGAACAAGTATGCATAGGCAGATCTTAGGTTGCGCGGATATCGGCAGCACTATCTGCTACCGTTGCCGTGTTCTCATTCCATTTTTAAAGTATGGGTCTACGCGCCTTGATGAGCACATCCATATCATTCTTTCTTGCTTCTACACCTTCTACTTAATAGAGGTAACCGGTGTCCCTGATAATGTGACATTTGAAAGCGCATATCATGCCCGCCTAAGTGGTACTCCTTCTCGTGTTCTTCAAGCCACGGCTTGAAATATACCTGCAAGAATGAAGGTTGTATGCTTGAACAGCAGGTTTTAAGAGACGAGGCGAACAATCCAATTTGTTGTAAAGAATGTATTATCATAACAACTAGAAATCCACCACTAAAAAAACCTCTCACTGTCTTGTCATCCCAGTTCCCACTCCAACAAGGAATGTGAAGTTTACAAGAAGGGCATTTGTGATGCTTCTGACGTCCGAATCCTTATGGCTCTCGAGGCGTTGTGCCGTGAGCGATGATGTATTCATGGTGTGTCACAAATTCAAACTCCAATGAACTACGGCGCAGGCAGCAAGATGGTGCTGCAATTCTAACAACTGATGAAAGTAAATTAAATACCAACCATGTCAAGAAGGAGCTGTGAGTTATAGCCGACGCATTTGAGAGAAATCCATATTTCCTCCAGATCACTATTACTTTCTGCCTCTACCTGTAAAAGTGATAAGTAGCCGTCAAGATGGTCAATAATATTGGAGCCTGATGGAGTAGGTAAATTAAAGATGGGATCATGAAATCGACCTTCCCTCACCAATGTCACTGGACTCCATTTGCTATTGGTCCTTATGCATGGGAGAGATACAATACGGAAGTTACTGTTGAGGGACAGAAAAATTAAGGGGGGATGGGAGATGATAGGTGAAGATGAAGGGAACTGGGATCTGAAAGAATTAGCAAGAGTCATATTTTATTAAATGCGTTAGGTAACATCGAGCTAGCGAACATTTTTGAACTGAAACATCGGACTAAGGTTTCTTTATGGAGCATGACATGAAGAGTTACTTCAACGATAACGTGAGCTTAAAAGAAATGACATTCAGTGTTTTCAATTTCAATTGTTGCTTTCGCCATATTTGAGCCCTCTATATTTATTGATGAATGGTACCAATTATGAAGGGCCTGAAATGCTCAATGTAAATGAATGCTAAAACAAACCATACTATATAATGACATGGCGTGCTTGAAAAGGAAGGGAAAGAAGAATTTCACCCGTGAAGTTTTTCCTCTACGTATTGTTCCGTAATATGGTTTCTGTTCCTTTTCACACCGTTCCTTTTCACAACGTAGCGTTCATTTCTATGAACTCTCAAGTGGCAGAATTTCTAAGTTATCGCTTACCTGATGAAGTGCTATTAGTGAACTCATCGTAAGCTCACCGTTGCGTGATTGGAAATTATCCAAAAGCACTGACCACTCCTGTATTTGGTGGAAAATTATACTGGATCATATATTGTAAGGCAGTATACAGATTAATGCGAACAAATCAATACCATGGATGTTCCTCTCTATTAAAGGTTATTATTTAGATTAATCTCGAAAGAAGCTGAAGAAATCTAGCATAATAAAGTTTTGCATTGAAAAGATTTATTCGAATTCGTCGACGGCAAAAAAAATGGAAGAATGATGCCGTTAAGATCTTCATGAATATTTATTCAACTCTATTAAGACACATAGTGGGTAATCTGTTGATGAGTTACGGTGTTCGGCTGCATATATCTTGAGTATAGCATTTTTGAAGTGCGCATGAAAATACAATTGCACTTTTCTTCTTTCCAATTTGTTGAAACGTTAAACTGTGGTGAATCTCCTAGAAAATTCAACTTTCCTCATAGTGTAAATGTGACTTCCGTTCAGATGTGACGGAAATTAGTTCTAAAAACGTGAAATTTTCGTTTATCTGAAATTTTGGCTTGATTTATTTAGTGCCAACTTAAGCTTTAAAAAAACCATTTCTTTGAATATCACATGACCTCATTAATAACAGGGTGGGACTGCTTACGTGGTTGAATTCATTAGTAGGAGAGTGGAACTGCTTACCTGATCGGATACATGTTGGTCACTAGCAACGACATTGAATGCATCAAATTCCGCTCGATTTAATGTGCCATTCTCGTCGAAATCGAACATGTCGAAGATATTCATGAGAGTCACCCTAAATGAATGAATAGTTGTCTCACCTTAGTATTTCAACAGGTTGTGAGGAAAATTTTGTCTTTATTTTTGAGTCGAAAGTCCAGAAATTCTCAAGGTAAAATTCAATTCAACGAACTTTTTTTGCCCTTTATTATTGCCTTTGATATATGCCAATAACCTCTTGGTAGTTGGATAGTCGGAGGCTAGGAGAGTTTGAGGCAGTCTGTTTGGTACATCGATGGGAACAAGTAAACTAACAAATATAATGCGGCATGCTTAAAGGCACTCTTCAACGTAACAGATGAATGACATATAAATTAGGTGTATTGAGTACAACAATACGGAATGATATTTTGCGAATATCATCATTAAATAGAGGGATTGAATAACCTAAATTGGATCCATGATTTGAATTGATAGTACCCTCCAATATTCTTTGCTTGGATTATTTTGAATCAAGTGAAAAACTTTCTCTTTTATGAAATATTGAAAAAAAACGGTACTTTTAATTGCAAGATAACTAAAAGTTAGCATCACCTGGCTACATTAACCTTAGATGGTCTAACTTACAGCTCTGCATTATTAACGTTCTTTTGCAGCTGTGATTTTTAATCAGCAATTATGAAGCATTTTTGTGTTGCACTCTGTTAGAATAGTTATGCCTTTAAGGTCTATATCTACTGAACTTGATCAATACGCATAGATGACCAGTATATTCTGTTTTCTGGCATCCATGCCCGACCCGCATCAAATGGTCTCCATTTTTTTTTTCAACCATAGAGAAGCCCTACTTATCCTATAATATTTAATTTATTTTGCATTTCTAATAGTGTACTTATGAGGGCAATATGCTTCGTTGATAGTTTGCAGAGTACAATTTCCAAAATTCATAGCAATTTCCGTTGTTCGATAACGAAGAAAAATTCCACATATCATATGGAAAGAAAAAAACAATCTTGAAATTTGAGGGAAAAGCTTGAGGTTAGGTCGAATAATATTATCCCCTAGGGGTGCAAATATACGCAGCTCGCATTTTTCTTGCAAATTTTTTCCTATTCTTGCATCAATGTTATCGTCTGAAGATTGTCAATTATTAAATCTTCTGGATGCGGAAGTATTATGCAAAAATTGTACACATATGATATCATATTGTAATGACGACAAAGAATCGCAGAATGATCGTTAATAACGAAGAAAACCGATATGCTTAGAAGTGTGAAGAAACATTACACGTATAAATGCAGTAAAAAACACTAAGAATTAATCGCAGAGTTTTCCTCTGATTGGGAAAGGTTTGTCGCCTAGTGGTTCCACCTTTCACTACCCCCCTTTTCTACATGAGCTCATTACAATGTTTTGACAAATAATTAGAACCTCAAAAGTAAATACTTTTGATTTTCGTAGACTTACGAATGGGAACGCTAAAAATAAAAAATAAATTGAACTTATAAATTATCAACTCGGTTTGCAAAATTCATTGACGTTGAAAGATTTAATCAAACGTTTATATTTGAAAACATAAAGAAAGAAAGGAAAAGAGTAAATAAGTTGCCCTATAGTGGCTGAATAAATGAGAGATGCGTAAAGCGGAAACGCTCATAAAAAGAGGAAAGTAACGAGAAAAATTTAGAAGACGTTAAAATGAAAAAAAAAACTCCTAATATGTTCATGTTAAATCGAATTTTCTAATATATGGAAAATGCGCTAAAATTTTTCTCAATGTGCGAGTGCAAAAAATGAGTTTCTCGTAAAATGATGATGGATTTGACGTAAAATACTAGGCAGCCGCAAAGGTTGACTTATTTTATCGCTCATAAGTGATGCTCAAAAATGCGATTCCATGACCATGTGCAAGACTTGCTCGACTATACAGCTGAACGCAAGAAATAATCACTTTTTGTAGGTGAAAGAGGGGGAAAGCGGAGTAGGGGAGTGGGGAGGGGATGCCATCTTATTGAAAGATAGTTCCAACAAAACGTTACTTTATATGATGGCTTTAGGCAAAGGTCAATTCAGCTGTTGGAGAGCGATATTTAAATAGAGATCTCTGATGTTTTATTCGATGAATTCGATCAGGATTTAGCAGTACATTACACTCGAGATATGTTTATGATTATTCCACCATTCACGGTCGAAGATTTCATTCATTTCCATGACCTCTTGATCATTCTATTTCGAGGTGATGATAGCGAGTTGAATATTTGAGTGTTTTTTTCGTAACGAACTAACAGAATTAGATGAGAGAGATACGAAGCGTTTTTTTTTTCGCGTTTTTCTCATTTTTTCATGGAAACCTACGTTGAATATTGCCAAAAATTGTGTTAATTGCAATTGGAATAATTGCAATTATTGCAAACGAAATCTAATTGCAAACAACAATTGCAAAAGAAAAAAAAGTTTTGCATAAGAAAGAGCAAAATTTTTTCCATTTTGTAGAGTTTACTTTTAAACAAAGCGAAAAAAAACCATAAATAGTAATCTGTTGCTGTTGAAAATTTCAAAAAATTTGCGTTTAAATTATGAACTTTTTGGCGGCAATTAAGAATCTATACATTTCCTCTTATTTAATTATTTCCTTATTTATTAATAATTCATTTATATTCTTCATAATTTTATTATTGTATTCATCAATTCACTGGCCAGATATGCTATATGCAATACATATTTGCTAACAAGAAAAATATTTCTTATGGAAGCAATTGTTGCGTATTTTTGCATATTCTCTCAAGAATGCTACGCCTTAATTAAGGAAATACAATTAACGCATATGCAATGCATTAGTGCTTCTCGTGCAGCTGCGATAGTTGTAAGCAAATTGAACAAGTAACTTCTAGAAACTTCTTTAACTATAAAGCGTTTATTTCAATTTTTCACCTGAAATGTTTTGAAAGTTTGCCGGTTTCATCAATAAGTTGCGCTCTTTCCGAATCGGTTTCTTCTGCATCCGGAATGCACCCACATGTATGGAATGTCAGCGAGTATTGACCCGGTTGAAGAATGCATTCTTCCGTGCAATATTTCTGCAAAAAGAAAAGCGCTCATTATGTGCATTCGTCTGTTTGTTTTTATGATTACGTTAAATAGTTTGTTGCATGTAACATGGCTTAGCGTTTTTTTTTTATTGAAGAGTTTCCGCTCAATCAAGTTGGATCCGCTTGTGAGCCGCAACGAAAATTATACGCAATTGAGAGCGAAAGCCAGAGATTTGAAGTGGAAAAAAAAAGTTTCTACGATGGGAAAAGTTCAGAGTTGTGAAAAAACAGTTGAATAATTTTTTTATACTTTCCCTTTCTTATTACTCCCTAATAATGGATAATATGCTATTGGTAAATTTTAATATATTTCATTACATCTGCTCGTTTCCTGACTAGTTGGTATCTTAACCGCGTGCCGATTTTTTTTCTCAAATACTTGAAATGTAAACCGACTTATCGAGAGCGTATCGTTTATGAGGCATTCTAGTTCTACTGGAGAAGCATTGGTAGCAATCTTTATTAGGAAACTATTACAGACGAATTGACTGCCCATCATTGGAAGGTTGAGAGTAACAAGTGGGTAGGTATCGCCTAACCACCTTCTGGGGCTATCAGATCAGCCTTCTTTTGATAGTGTTCGCTACTCATCAAGAAGAGCCTGGTGATACACGAAGAACGCTATGCGTGCCCATATATTTATAAAAAATATTGAACGGTTATCGAGACGTTGTCAAGGAATCTTGATAAACGAGGAAATAATTTCTGATTTACGAACTTATCAACTGATGGAGTGCTAATATGGGGTTTACTTAGGCGGAATTGTTCTCGAAGTACGACTACGAATGCTTAACTTCAAGTTTCTTTCGGACAGTTCAAACTTAACAAATAATAAGTGGACAATGCTGATATAGTTGAACTTACATTCACGGAGACTTTTTCACTCCAGCAAGCATAATCAAATAAATTTAAATCATATAGCATCATAGTGCACATATAGCCACAATAAGTCGGACGCCACCGTCAGCTTATAAAGCGTAAAGTTAACGAGAGATAAAAAAGCTGAATTTCCGCTTATGAAGCTCTTCTGGATAAAACGGAAACAGCCAACTGTTCGGAATCCGACGAAAGCAACCAGTGGGGGAAATTAGACCCTATGGAGTTGCTTTTGAGGTGAGAGTCATAAATGCAAAAACCTAGGACTCTAGATTCCTTTATTGTTGAATAAATCGATGAGCTGGTAAGGAGTGATAAGAACAAATCTAGTTTCCTATTTTGACATGAAGGATTACAACCGCCGAATTCCACTCTATGCACAATGGTTCAATATCTTTGATCAAACGATTCGCACA
This sequence comes from Ascaris suum, assembly GCA_013433145.1. NCBI lineage: Eukaryota > Metazoa > Nematoda > Chromadorea > Rhabditida > Ascarididae > Ascaris > Ascaris suum. The sequence goes on from CM024180.1 coordinate 2,110,652, forward strand.
GCTGTTTAAAAAAAAATCTGTGCAGTGTTACGTGGTAATATTAGATGACTCATCAGTTGATAAGCTGACTAGGCTGATTTCCCATGTGAATAGAAGCTATAAAAGTTCCAGGTTCTCCTGTTAATCTCTCCCCTAATACCAGCTCTGAAAAAATTTGCGAAAACGCACAGAGCATGGAGGCATTAACACACACAAGCAACAATGTATTTACACATGCGTTTATACGACAACACAAACGTATACGCAGACGCGGGCAGACACATACATACACAAGTAGGGGCATGCAGGTCGGACCGGTTATACGTTTCATGCTTCAATACAAGGACATCTAGAAATTAGTGGTCTTCAAAGCACATTTCGGAGCGCACTGATTATGGAAACCCCAAGTATAAAAAAAGTGAATTTTATTTATAGTAATGGAAAGGTTAAGTGATGAAAGAGGACTGTTTTTCAAACCATCGCTTCTTACAACTTTACCTTTAAATCTTTCAAATATATATATATATATATATATATATATATATATATATATATATATATATATATATATATATATATATATATATATATATGAAATGCAACTTACGGAAGCAAATGAAAAGTTTTCATTCAAAAGTGTAAAAAAGGAACGAATCAAAGATAAATTCTTGAAGAATGTAAAGGAATAGACGTAGTCAACGAGATAAACATATACCTCATTTGTAACTTTTTTTGTTACTGCGATAACTTGCTCGTTATTAATATCGGAGAGAACGGCGAAAATATCATTGGAATAAGTTCTTTCTGGAGGTTGATCATCTGAAAGTCCACTGCTTTTGAGTGTTTTCGTTTAGCGAACTCATTTCCGTTCACCATTAGGAACAGGAAGCAAACGATTCAGAGTAATGCAGATGGCCGAGACGCTACTCATAAATAGAGTTTGCTCCCGCAAAAATTTATATATAATGGTGTAAGTGAGGTAAATATACCGGTAAATAAACCTTTTATTTCAAACGTGATGCTATATGGCTACACTCGTTGGACATCAGTGAAATAATCATGCGTGTTTGCTGCAGTGTTCATAGGTAGATACGCATAGGAAAATGGTTCAAAAATTTGCATAGTCGAGAATTTGAGATAAGATGAGTGATGCCTTTTAAGCTAAAACCTTAATGAAATGCCCTTTTCCAAGAACATAACGGCTATTCTGACATGCTGCTAACGTCAATATAATTGCACACACTTATCATTCAGAAAAGAAATCTTATCAATGAAGAAACCATACGAGAGAATTTCCGCATTAAACTATCAATTGGCGCAGGCCATTAAATGTTGCTTTTTTTTTCTGTTCGAATGTCCTAAATAAATATTGGACGCATTACATTTGAAAGTGGATGCTTGACTTATAGCTGATCGGATCTTATTATGCTTGCAAATTTGCTTAGCTATCAGTAATCCAATTTTAGAAAAATACTCAATGTTATTAGAAAAAGTTATGAGAGACTATGTTAATAGTGACTATGAAAGGCTTAATGCATTTAATAGCGTCTGATTTCTCGAATTAATTGTCCGTATTGCTCGAAACCCGTTGATTATAATGGATAGCATAAAAATCGCAAATTTTGCATGGAATACATCAATCGAAAGAACTTGATGGAGATTACGTTGAGCCTCAGAATCTTCTCTACAATTTTTTGCCTACACTTCTTTTTTCGTACTAAAGATATAAGAGTATAGACATAACTTTTACTCGATAAGTATCTGCAACGAAAGGCGACCTAAATAATCCGAGAAAATTCTAAAATTAATCTAGAAATTAGAAAACAAAAAATCATTCAGCGATTTCAGCACGATTCGCGCAGTTTTGAGAAATGATTAGATTGTTTACAATTGGAAGCAATATATTTCTGCAAGATTAATTTCTGCTGCATTCAATGTTAGAAAAAAGTTACACTAATATAAATTATGACTTAACATGAATCTTCTTGAAAGTAATTTCAATGAGAGAGTAATATGCTTCGAAGTGCTTGACTTGCAGAGCACAACATATGCCAGTAATCGGTTGGTATTATTCAGTTTCTTTAACGACTAGCTAAATGCTCCTAAAAACACGTGCGATGAGAAGTTTATGCGCAACTCCATTGATATCTCTATGAATTCTCTGCAGCCAGCACAATCGGCAAGATTAGAACTTTCTTCAACAATGCAGCTAGGTTCTCCAGTATGCTTGGAATTGCGAGAGGAAGGACACATTCCTCAATACAATTCCGAGCTCCCAGGCATCCCGGGGAGGGGGAGGGGTGAGGGGAATTCCTACACCTCTTTCATCGTTCCACTGTTCGCCATGAGGATCTCATCCAGATGGCGGTCAACGCGACTGCATCCTAATACTCGCTGCTGCTGTAAAAAATGAAACTGTTCGTTGAAAATATTTTAAAGCTCAAACAACCGCTTTTCTCTGCGTCTTTGATTTCGGAAAGTTCAACTGTCGACGCGTATTCTTGCTCTGGTAACATCCTGGACAGAGTCTACATTTTGCGCCTAGTGGCTGTCTGATACATTACGGTTGCTTAGATATATGTGAATGTAACACTGAACCTGTCATCGGCAGCCACGCTGCATTATGTGACACTTTTCGTCACTCAAGCGCTTTCTAAGCTATGTTAGTTTCTTCATATTGCAAAAGCTGTTTGAAGCTGTGCCCTTCTGCCGATTTTAAGGACTTTATGATGGCGTATAATAATATGGGCATAAGACTTCGAGTGCATTAAATTTAGCATTGAGTTCTTAACGTGAAACCCTGACGCTATCTCCTTATTTCAAAGACGCTCTTTCTGCGCTTATTTTATACACTTTTCTGAGCATTGATTGATTATAATTAAAATATGCCTAACTGAATATTTCTCTCTCTTTGGAAAGTGTTTCGCCCCGATAGCAATACGATTATAGATAAGAGTTTAATTCATAAATGTTGATGCATTCGATGAGTGATATTGATATCGAAGATTGAAAAAAAATTTCTTTTTTTTGCTGATATTCTTGCCATTCAGTCTCTTCACAATACTCTATTACGATTTAGGTATGAAATCGAAAATGTAAATTATTTTCTTTCAATTTTTTTTTGGTTGCCGCACTCATAATTCCCGTGTAGCATTATTGATATGGCATCTTTCTTCTTCATCGAAGCTCTTATTCCCATCTATTAATTTGTTCTACGCTATTCTTGAGGAGATATGAAGATCGCATGACTTCTAGGGATACTTATTCAACTACGGAAGAAGGCACTTGATAAGGGAATTTCGAAACTGGGAAGTAAATATTATTCGGTTCCTTGAAAAAAACAAAAAAAATATCACCTCGTCTTTTGGTTTATAACCCTCATGATAAACACTTGCTGCCGTCTTCATACAAGAACCAGAGTTCTCTAAACACCACATGACGGAAAAACGGCTAGTAGAAAGAGTTAGTGTCACATCCGCTTCGCCAATTCCACAAATCACGTGATGTGCTTTCATAAATTTCTAGCAATTACTGAAATATGCGCGATGACCCGTTCATACGTCATAAAATCCGTAGGTATGCGAATATTCCTAAAAGATTCCCTTCTCGGTACGGATTGCAAAGGGACTGCTTGTGGATCGACTGACCATAGCGGACAAAATTTTTGGGCATTTTCTGTGCGCATATATTCTTTAGCTATACAATTGAAAACGTTGCAGTAGTTGCAACATCAATAGGAATGATAAAAATTGTGCCTATAAAATTCCGTTTTTTTCAGCTTCATTAATTCCATAGATGAAGCTTTTGCGCACATGTGCACGCATGCACATCGATGTACACAGATGTGGCTTCGCCACAATGCACTTTTCTAGAGGGAATTTGCAAAATCGCCTAGAAGTAAAGCGATTAGTCGAGACGTATCTGAATGCCTGTCCAAGGATGGAGGAGGAGCTTACCGACTGGGTGGGACTATCGGCAAAATGCGATTTTCCTACATATGAGCTATGTTCCAATTTTTATATTTTTATGCCACTAGGCTACGTTCATTGCTTCATTTCTGCACATTTTGAGTCAATGCGCTGTCTGCAACTGCTGCAAAAATCCTTTCTTTATTCGTCGATGATTAAATGTAAGAGAACACTTAATACTTTGCGACAACGTTTACAAATAGAAATAGAGGAAGTGATGTAAAATCAACATGCCCGTGAAATCCATCTTCTATTTGACTTGGCGCAAAATTTGCACATAGCTGAGCCAACTGCAGTTAATGCAGCACTTTATTGTTGTAAAGCACCTGTATATGCGTTTTTTAGTTTTCTATTCTTTTGTGATGAACTATAACTGGTCGGATGATATGAGCGGAAGTAAACGAGGTTACCACAAGTCTTTTGCTTCACGACTGCGCTAATGTAGTGTCCCGAAAATTCACGCGCCGCGCATAGATTCGTTGAAAAATCTAACGCTTGAGCAGAGGAAACGCGTGAAATGTATGAAAGGTAGAGGACTTTTCGAAATTATAAATGATATTGCTAAGTAAATTTAAATTCGTATCATATACTCATAGATTCATACTGAGATTCAAGTTCAGTATCATAAATTCAATGTCGACGTTATGCAAGCAATGCTTATGGCATAATGAATTTCATCTAATCAAATTTTTCATTAAATTTTTTTCTTCTTCTATGAAAAAAAAATCCTCAAAGAAATTTCTTTATCTGAAACGAGTGGAAAATTTTTCAACATATGAAAGAAACTTTTACTTTATTGCGAAAAGCTTTTCTTTGTTAAGTTGAAAGCGAATTTATTGATATTCCAATCTAAGTTTGCGCATTCACCAAATTGATGAAATGGTGGTTAAGCAGAAAATGCTTACTCTCTTACATTTCTTCAAATCGCATTATCCCTCGGTTATATATTAGGTTTATTAACGTTTCATTGAAAGGTTTCTACTGCCGGTGATGTTTTTTTAATATGCTTTGATGGAATCGTAATATTTCTGACCAGTACTTTTTCATACACGAATAATGCAAATCTTCTAGTGAATAGTAATTATTAATGCGGTATGAGTGGCCTTTTTTTTGCAGCATCAGTAGTATCCATTCAAACGTTTTTCCATTCTCACCTGTTTGAACTTCAAAAAGAGCGCCCAATCTTTTGCTATGATCATAAAAACGAAGAAGAGCGTTAGCAGATTAGACTACTCCTTGCAGTAGAATGTTGTATTGCCCAGCAAGGTAGCGTTTCCAATCTACTGGCTTTCATAAAAATTTACATATAAACATATGATTATATGCTCGAAAAATGCCAAAGAAATTGCCTATATAAGGTTCAAATGAGAATATATTGAGTAACTTACTGCTTATGAGTAGTTCCAATTCAATTACCGCTTTTTCGGCATTAACAATAGTGAAGCGATATTCCAATGTTCGTTTCTCGTCATTACTCATTAAACGAAATGCTCTCCTTCGTACCTTGAAATTGTCAATAATTAATTTTCCTCTTTATTTAGGATTTCTCGCATATTTTTGCATAAGTTTTCCAAAGTTTTTACAGCGAAAAACAATTCTACACAGTTCGAATCGTATCGTAATGTATAGGTCGCGCTTTTTTCATGCTTTCAGTGTGGCATGTTTCGGTTGGCAATAGATGTTTATACAGCGAGAACAATCAACAAAATCGCAAATTCCATTCACGGATCTCTGAATATGCCAATTCGCTCAAAAGCACCTGGCATGCGAAAGCGCTTTTCGCATATGCGAAAACCTAGTCGCACATTAGGCATTTTTGCATTTATGGCAGTAAAATTGAGACTAAACGGCATGCGAATAGTGCTAAAATTGCAATTTGAAATCAAGAGGAAACCATTTGCAATTAATTTGCAATAGGATTCGAAAATTATAAGCGAAATGATGCGGACATAAATCACATAACAAAGCTAGATTATTTCATAAGGAGGACGATTGTGTAGTAGATGATTTTATAACGACTGAGCAGTAGAGAGTAAAACGCTACAACTAGTCGGATAAGCTCTAAGAGGAAACGCAATGCTGTGGCGGAAGAGAAATTTCACAAAAACGAACTTGATGAAAAGCGTGAAAAATATGAAGAATTTGCATATTAGAGTCGAATTTCAACATGTTTCAATGGTTGAACGCATTTAAATTTTATGCGTTTTTTTTTTAAATATTAGGCATTTTGGACTTATGGATAGATGGTAGATGTTTCAAGTTTAGGTGAGTTTGTTTGAAAAAGCTATCACGCTGGCACACGTTGGCCACCGGATTCATCACTGCGTTACTTAAGCACTACTTTTGGCTCAAACAACGTTCGTGGCTTTACTTATTTCGGCCAGTGTATAGTTTTGTTGAGTTGTTTCAAAAAAAGAGATTGAGATGTCCATATCAGATTTAATGAAACAAAGCAGTCTTCTATAACATATGCCGTAGAGGTGATAGAGCCATAGAGCAACTTATATATTATGCATCTGGACAAGTTCGCAATTTTGCTTATCAATGTTGAATAAGAGGAATAAAATATAAGAAGGATCTTTAGTTATTGATAAGGGATATATATCATTCAACTAACCAATAACATGTTACTCGCAATTTTTCTCTTTCATATAAAGGTTAGTGTTTCGAAGATCATCGCCAGTTTTTGCTTCTTATTTAATTTTGAGGATGTAATACCGACAATTATAGAGCATTCTCATAATTACGAATTTTTTTAAAAACAAAGTGGAGATTCTCCACTCCTATGAAATGTTCCAGATAGCGATAGCTTCCTTGAGTGTTGGCTATTCAATGTAGATCAAATTTCTAAGCTCCTATTTTATCTGCGCTAGCGGAAATGAACAATGTGAATGAATTACGAAAAAGCGGAAGGAATCGAGTCCATCCTAAGCCAAATAGATCATAAACGCAAAAGCCTATCGATATTAGGCTTAAAAAGACCGTAAACGAGTAGAACATTATCACTCATATTCATATTCGTAGTTCTATACTGCTTTTCTACGTTGAAAACAACTAATAAGAAATCATTGAGATGTGCGTTGCCCTCTTCTTTCCCATCTCATCATCTATTATCCACAATTTCATTTCGAGAACAAGACGACAAGCTTCTTTTTCTAAAACTAATAGGTATTTGTAATATAATATGATGTATTTATTGCTTGAATAGTTTGTAGTAATGTTGTGCCTATGTTGGGGCAATGAAAATATTATATGTGCCAAAATCGCATAGAAACGAAATATAGAATTTGAAAATTTGCATGATAAAATATCCTTCAAGATTGACTGCTTAATTTTCGACTAAATTTCTCGGTTTTCGAATTTCCAGACGTTCAAACTTCGCGACTTTCGGACTTCGAGACTTCGAAACCTACACACTTCCAGACTTCCAGACCTTTATACTTTCAGATTTTCAGACGTCCACATTTTTTTCATACTTTCAGCAAGTTCCCTAAGAAGTCGTTCTATGCCAAGAACTAGCGATTTTACACTACAGTGCACAAGCGACAACAATTTCAGCATTTTTAAGCGCAATCAGCGATTATTTCCATGCGCATTGTTATGATTGAGGTGCATAATGTCTTTACTACATAAAAATGCTCCGAATTCGCTTAACTTACATAAAGCATTTTAAATTATACATAAATATCACTTAACAATAGCTGCATTCATTAGTTGTTCGTTGAGATAGAGAGTAAAAGAGCGAATGAAAAGAAGTACTAATGAAAAAGCAACTGAAATGAAAAAAAAAATTGAAAATGATAGGCCGAAATTTCATTTAATTGACAAAAAAAAATCGAATCGGCATCACTTATCACATGTTTCAATAGTTTGAAATGCACACAACCGCGTGAAATTTGATTAGGAAAGAGGCAATAAAAGTAGAAGAAATTCAAAATTTTATTAAAGTGGAAAAACCTTACCAACTTGATTGAAAAAAAAAGAAAAGTCGCAAAAGAATATTTCTTCTTGACATAGACGTGCATTTTCCGACAGCTAAACTTATTGGTGAAATTCAGAGTGAGGAAAAAATTTTTTATGTATGGATAATATCACACAAAAAGTAAGACTTGCATGATGATCCTGCAATGTTAGATTAGCAATTTTTCTGGCATTAGAAATTACTAGTTAACTTCAAGTCGCGTTTAAATAACACAACTCTATGATGTCCTTTCAGAGTTTATTGGTTATATGATGGCACATTTCGCAGTACGGAAGAGTTCTTTGCACGTCTTGTCATATCAAGCATTTCGTAGATATGCAAAACAGATTTTTAGCTATCGGTGACCATTTTTTTTCCCCACTTAAAACGACGAATTTTTATATTTGCGATGACTTCTTGCAAAAACCCGCTACTTATTTCTCGCAGTTCATAAGTTTCACACATCATCATCATATATGGAAATTTTGCGCACACTGTCGCTGGAATATGTTTTCATCAAATATAGGAAAAAGAACAGAAGGCATTAGTTATTCTCTCTCATCATTGAAAAATTATATTAAAAAACTCTGCGTTCAATTCATAAACAAAATGCAAAATTTGTTAAGGTGATAACCGTTGCTCGGAAATCGGCAGTAAAAATTCCCAACGAAAAAAACAAACAAGAGGGAATGAAAATACAAAAAAACAACAACTACCTGGAAGGTAAAGTGGTTATGCTGTGAGAGTGCTTCAGCATCCTCTTCAACTATGGATGGCACGTCCTCCGAGGTCAACGAAGCACCTTCAAGTAATGCATATACAAGTGAAGAAGTTGGCGTAAAAATTTGCAAAGCATTGTTGTCTACAATTTTGAAACGGCATTCTTAGCATGCTTCTTCGCTTATACTCCATATTCCATAGTTCCAGCAATGTATCCCTTAAAGCCTTTAATCTAGTCACGTTCTGCTGACTTCTAGATTATATTTAGATGCCTTTCGTTTGAGTGGAACAAACCAGGAATTCATTTACCGCGTTTTCTGGAGAACAGATCTCACTACCCATCCTTTGCTTACGATACCCTAGAGTACCTTAGGAAGAGTTTAGCAAAATCAAGAGTTTAGCAAATGTGACAGAAGAAAATCGTAATCGAAATTTACGGTTACATTGACTATATTTGGATCGACGATTGGAACTATCCAAATGTAAATGTGCTCAACTATTAGGTCCGGATGCCAATTTTTCTATGCAGGCAATATGTTCGCAATATTCCTTTAGCAATCAACATGCGTTTACACTTAAGATTAATCGAAATGAATGCAATCTAAACGGTGATAAGATGAAATACTTTATGTATCAATTAGTCTTTGCTACTTTATTACCACTAAATTTCATTTTTCAATGTAATTCTCAAATTGTAACAATGCTTCTTGTTGAAATTTTGAAATTTAAAACTATATCGATGTCTTCGAAACATTTCATTGGATAAAAACAATGTTTGATAATCTCTAGTAAGTATAGAATCCTCGAATTCTATTCACTTCTGAAGTAGTTCGTTTTGCATACTATGAAGTCGTTGTTTCATTGCAATGAACTTGAGCATTCATGTAAGAACTTCTTTAAGGAGTTAAGCAGACTTTTAATCTCCTTCACTTAGTGTGCTACATTTGCCGTCGAAATATTGGTGTCCTAAGAAGCAGCGACATTGATCGGGGGGATTTATTTAATCATACGCTTTTGTGTTTCTTTTACAATTGAAAGATTCTTGTTGACGAAACTTTTTCTGGGCGATGATCGTTCCTCAAGAAGGGGATGCTCCGTTTCATGATTATCGAATCCAGCCACCTCCAGTTCTGTGAGTTTCATCCGTACTGTCTCAATATCATCGATTAGCTGAAATGCTAGCAAATATGTTCCTCTGAGCTCCAAAAAGAGCTCAAAGCCAGCAGTTTATCAAACGTTGTATTTTATTTTCCAGACATAGAAATTGCCTGGTTCCGAAATCTTCAAAGAGATTTCTTGCAATAACACACTTGTTGAACGCATCTCACTCATTACCTCATTGCACCTAGGATAAACTATAAGCACTGACTAAGTGCAAATAAGAATCACTTGCTATCGCCCACGTGTATACGACGATCCAATAGAATCTATTGAATCGCTCGTTGGAAACATTTGTACGGATCAACTGCATACAGAATGCTCTCTTAGAAGGCGAGGTGAGGCTTACTCGTATTTTAGGAATCTGGCGTGAGTGATATTCCTCAACAATTTCATATGACATACCCTGCTTTCGACTTCAGCTAGTATTATGCTAAGATTGTTGAGAGTTAAATTCTCTATCAATGGTAGGATATTTCGTCCTTTAGCTTCTTCAGTGTATGATAATGTTTTTCATTGAGCGAATACTGGTTTACGCTTTTACGCTAGGTGAGTTGCTTTACTGCTTAACTGTTTTTATTCTTGTAAATGTCACTTCATTTTGCAAGGTTATTCAAATTCACCTTAGTACACCTAATGCAAATTGAGAATCTACTACTCACAATTTCGAAGGTTCATTTTTTAGGGTTTTTTTTTGCTCACTTTCATGCTCATTGGAAAATTATACTTGAACTGTAATATTACTAATAGTTCGTTATCAAGTGGAATTTTGTGAAAAAAAAAACCCTGATTAAAAACATTTCTCCGTAGTTGCTTTACGAAGCCAGTAATTGTAAATAAAATTGCAAATAATGAGTGATCTGCTAGTTCCATTAGGTATATATTATTATAAACAATAATATATACCTAATGGAAATAGCAGATCACCCATAAAAATTTTTTGCGTAATGGAGTTCTTACTATATTCTTGTAAAATTGCACTCACGCGGAGCATAATGGTGTATAATTATGCGCTTATGTATCTACGATATATGCCTATCTATCCAACATGATCAACTCAACAAATAGTTTCAGTTAATCAGCATAGTCGATTATTCTCAAAACTAGCATTCTTATTGATTAATAAAAAATCTATCAATATTTTACTATACTTAAAGATTTGTATACATTTTGCCAGTCAGTAAACTCATCAAGAGCAATCAGTAAACTTTTGCAACGAATCGTTACCCGACGATCGTTAGGGCTAAAACTTGAGCATAGTTTATTGGTTAGTGGCTACTTACGCAACATAACACAAACGATGAGCTTAGAGCTGTTTATATGTTCACTGTGCGATTTCCTCGGCAATATCTTTGGTTCATTTATGTTTATTTAACTTAGTCAGAAGAAAAAATTCCTCGTCATTAAAACCATCGTCTTTCCAAACACTTGATTTGAAATAGAATTTCTCTTTCAATACGCTTATTTGGCCAGTTCGATCAGTTTAAGTGCCCAATAACTACTCTAGTATATCCGCTAGCAAATAAACATTAGCATAGCTGTAGGTAATATTTCATCTGCTCAAAAGTTCCTAGGTAAGGAGGTAAATTTTTGCCAAGCACTCACGATTTACTTACTTTCTATCGAACTCGAAACGACGTCATCTTTAACGCACCGATGTTCTATTTTGTGCATACGAAATCAACACAGTCAATGCGAATCATTTCTGGCGCAACGTTTGTACAAGTTTCATGGCATTCTCCACGCTTTACGGATTCTATCAGAAGCAGAAGAAGCCCATATTTGTATTTTATCACGAAAGCATCATATAGGTGCGTTTTTTTTAAACGAATAAATTCATATAATTTGACTATTATGAACGCGTTTTCTAAGCAGTTTTTTTTAATGAGTAAATTTGCATAAACGCGTCTCATAAGTGCGTTTTTTTTTGGATGAGTGAAATCTACTCAAACTGGCTCAGAGAGGTATTCGGTTCCATTTGCGTGCACATTTCTGCACTTGTCTCTCGGATATTCTGAATATAACTTAGAATCGCATGTGAAAAGTGGCACTTAAGTGGCATACATGATTCAGTCATATTACTACATGAAAGCTTAGGTTTTACCATTGTTTGTGATTTATAGCAATCGAATTTTCATAGCGAGAAGAACGGAAACGAGAAAGTATGCGATCGAAAAATTCTATTCAGATGAAGGAGAAGATTATCAAAACCACCATAGAACAGATAGCATAGACCTAGATAGAGAGGAGGAGTATGCGTGTGTGTGCTCCTATCAATGTTATCATTGATGCTTGATTAGAGTTAAGAGCTTAAAGATAGAACAATGTATATAAACGACGTCGAATTAAATCAAGAAACGTAAAAAGAAGAGATAATAAAAATTCCAAAAAAAAGATATAATTGAAAAAAGCTAAAATAAAGAAATAAATAAAAGAGCATCACAAGCGCTGAGTAGAGAATTTGAAATGAAGCTGAAATCAAAAATCATTTTGTAAATGTCCATTAGAATTTTTTAAACTCTCGCTAACCTAATTTCAATCATAAAACTTTCATCGCCATTTCACTGACTACTTATCACCTTCTGAGTGAGTTATCAGTGCTCAATAGTATCATGAAATCTTCGAGTCAATCCGTCAGCATTTTTATGCACATATCCGCTTAGGCCTTAGATTGCACTGAACAACAGCCGAAGCTAGAGATGAAATGTTTGATAGGTATGGCATATCTTAGGTTAGGCAAATTTTTCTGTTCATTCTTTGCTTTTGTTAGGAGTTATAGAGACTTAAAAATGAATAATTTCAGCAAATATTTTGCTGATAGCTACTCTACATAGTTGAAATGTCAGGTTGTCTTCTACAACTGATCAGCTTGTAGAACATTATTCTTGCAAATCTCATTGAGGATCGAATTACTCAAAATTTAAACGTATTACTGCTCTGGTTTATTATATGGTGGCAAGTTGTGAAAGTGTTGGCCCGAATGAGCCTGATTTCCCAGACGCACATCTTCATTCTCTTTGGCAGACGATTTCGCATTTATTATTTATTGCTTACTAAAGATTGAAGTGTTTTCTGAATCGTAGATGCGATTACAATTGAGGTTGAGGTCGTTTTACCTGCGATTACTTCTTTCGTTCTAATCCCTCCGGAAACTCCATTTTTCTCCGATAATTTGAACGCATCGCCTATGTATGCCAATAATATACGCAAAAACTTCACGCAAAAAAAGCAATTCCACTAAACTAAAAAAGAGTAGTGCTTTTTACCTGCAGTTTTTACCTCTGCAAGACGAATGACTATTTTAAGCAAAAGTTAGCCTGTATTTTGCAGCTTACGGCAGCGCTGAATCGCACTGCCATACGTTGCATAATTACATGGCGACGCTAATATATTCATATCTGCTGTCCGAGGAAAAATTTGAAATACTTGAAAGTTGGAGGTTGGAGGAGTTTGGGAAGGTGGGAAGGGGAAGGGTGGACGGGTATCGTACAATTCGTGTTCCCCTGAAATTTGGCACACGCAAAGACCAAAACTTTTAGAACTTGCAAAACGTTGTTAATAAAAGCTCAATAAATGGAATTCGAAAGTTGTTAAGTTGCCAAAAATGCTGCTCGGATCCGTTGTTGGCGCAGTGGAACGATCGATGAGCGGCAGCACCTCAATAATTTCAGCTAATTCGGGACGAAGGGATCTGAGACTTTCTTTTGACCCTCGACTAGGCATCAAGCCAGTTAGCGTTGTATTGTGTCGAGGAGGCTCATTGGGCAAATCCTAATCAACTCATTCGAGAGTGAATTTATTTATATGTGCTCATAGAAAGCTTAATTCTTCATTCAATGAACTTTCAAGTTTTTTTGGGTATTGGGGCTTAGGATACAAGTTGTATTTTAGTGATCTGTTTGAATCCATGCGGAACAAAAGACCTGAAGGCCTTTGTGCTTCGAGAAGCAATACAGCTATCTGGCCAGTTTGTTGTATGGCATTGTAAAGTGCGAGTAGTAGAGCTATCTCATTTACCGAGGGTATCTGAAGCAAGTGGAATGAAACGGGGGTTCGCTAGCAGTCTTCGTTTCTTTCGTCTGTTTATTAGGTTTTTCGTGGCGTAGGAGGAATCAACTCTATTTTTATGCCCTACTAGATAACTTTATCGTTAAGGGCTACTGCAGGTAGTTTATGAGCATCTGTGTGAGGTTGATAGAGTGGAGTGACTACAACATTTGATGATGATCGGAACGCTGAATGATAAGAGATGAATGAACTGTGAAGGCTCCGACAACAAGGGTGTTGGTAAATGATAACACAAATAGTAGGTTTTACATGATTTGCAATTTCAGGAAGTTTTAACCTCTCAGGACATTTCTTTGCTTTAAGAAGGTTTATGTTACAATCGCAAATTATTGCTGTCATTCGTCTTTGTTATTCAGCCTAACCACTATATATTTATCCAGATAACTGCTCACATATGAAGTCGTGGTCCTCATCAAAGGCTAATATATCGCGATATGCAACTCAGTCTGAGGGTTTTGAAGAACTAGTTCCATCGCTTCCTAAACGTATCAAAAAAGATCACAATATTGCTTCAGCTCTGACCGAGCAGCAATGCAGTGAAAAAAAAACGACCAACTACAGCTCAAAGCAACGTTATCATCATGTATGCAATTTTCCCACGAACACTGTACAAAAGGATAATTGTGAAATACAAATATTGTTTCTATTTCGTTAATTCATGCGTTAGCATCACCTCTAACTTGCTAAGTTCTCACCTAATGCATAATTTGATTATCATATTATTGTCAGCAATGAAAAAAAAATGCTCCTTCACTGATTAAATTTCTGCCACTTGCCTTGAACTAACGTCATACTGAGCGTCTAAGGCATTCCTAAAATCTTTTCTCTTCATCCATCATCAAGTAAAGATTTCCTGACGCCGGATTTACCAAATTGTTCACTTCTTTGCACTGATTCTAGCCGAAACACCTTCTTTCCTTGTTCATTATTATATTCTTGCGAGGTTTTTCTTCATATTTTCGCTATTTCCTTGGAAACTTTCCATGCTATTTTCTGGATATCGACACCTCACTCTCTCCTCTTCTCCTATATATTTTGGTATTAAGTGTAAAATGATATCGCTCATAGGTTTGTGTGGTTGTTTTCAATATATAGCGAATTGCATTCACTGCATGAAAGAATAATTGAGTTTCCGGATCACCTCATATTTCAGAATGATTGCAATGCGTGGACAATCCTAGAATCAAAAAGTTCTCATTGCATGGATACGAGCATATTACTCCCAGGATGCGATCCATTCTGCGATCA
Organism: Ascaris suum; assembly: GCA_013433145.1. Lineage (NCBI taxonomy): Eukaryota > Metazoa > Nematoda > Chromadorea > Rhabditida > Ascarididae > Ascaris > Ascaris suum. The sequence continues at coordinate 2,125,754 of CM024180.1, forward strand.
TTCTAGTTGAATGGTAGCCCATTGAGTGCTCAAGGCTCGTTAGCACAATGGAATGTGCTTTCATCATTGCTATATTAGTTGTTCAGCATCAAAACATGTGGAAAAGCATGCTATTGATTTGTGTTCTTGCATCCGACTTCTCTGATTAACCCATTTCGAAAGGTACCAACAAAAGTTATCAAATTTTTTCGAACACTGACTTCGCGGATTAGATGATTGCCCACCTAGCCGGTCACCTACCTATCACTCAAGTAACTATTCCGCAATACGTTCGCTTTTCCCGTGAAACGGCCTATGTAAATGAAAGACTCGACTAATGCAAAATTCAAGTAATTTTTGGGGAATTTTAAACGTTCATTACTTTCTTATAAATAGATAGATAAACATGAATTATTGAATTGGAAGTCAACGTATGATGCACAATAAATGGGCGAAATCCACAACTCCGGCAATAATGATTTCCCAGTGGGAATTATTTGGCAGACATCACACTCATGCACGCATGACTATACGTATACACATGCACGTGCACAGACACAGACATACACAGATGTACACATGCACACACATACTCTCCAACGCGATACCATTATCAAACACCTTTACAATAGAAGTTTGAAAGAACATTTTCCATCCATTTAATCAATTAAGGATAGCAGGAAGTTTACAAAACGAAGGAACTACTTGAGAGCAATCGGCGAGAATTAGCTTTCCAAAATTATTTGTTAAGTTGCTGCAAAATTTCTTTCAATTAGAGCTTTTTGAATTGAAATGTGTAAATCGCATACATTTTGCCAATTGATTGATCCTTTTCGAGCCATTGAATTCAGGTAAACTCGCACCTCGTCTTTTTCGTCGTCATCGATATCTACCAGCTAGAAACAATTTCTCGTTACGTCAAGTGTTAATCAATATGATAAAATGTAGATGCATCGAAAGCATAAATAAACGCTATCAATGGAGAACGCCTCTTTACAATTGGTGACAATTGGCACAGACTTTCTAGGTGCTCTGAGCCTTCCTCTCTCGATCCTGGCCAGTTGAACGGCTGATTATTGCCTGTAGCGAAAAAAATGATGGTTTACGCACATAAACTGGTGTTTTATCTTTGAGCAGCGATTGCAGCAAATACTTGAACCTTAGATAGCGAGCATTGCGCAGCCTATAAGAAATTTCGTTTGGTTTCATTAAATGCGCATCTTTGAGACTTTTAGTCAATTTATAATTCATTTTTATATATTAATTCAATTTGTTTCAATCTGACTTACAGCCAGGTATAACTTAGATTATGCTTGACCACTTCATTATCGAGGGTTCGGCGTTTTCCCAGTTGAAAGTACCAGCTTACAGACATCGGCATAAAAACTCCCATGCATTAAATATGCGGTCTTTATAGCACCGCTTATTGTAATCGTATCGACATTTGCAAGAATAGAAAGCTGTGAGCTTCTTGGACAGGTGATTGAGCAGATACGATTTTATGAATAAGTATTTCTTGAACGATGCGGAAAATTATGTTCTAGGGTGCAAAAGTACTGATAGCATGTTTCATGGCATCATTTACTGCCGGTCATATTAAATGTAATGTTTTTTTCTTATAAATGCGTGCCGGAAGTGCTGTTCAGCAATGTCATTGGAAAGACAGTGAGCGCTCGATTATAACACTCGACCAACTGAATTTTTTGATTGTTGTTCTATTCCGATATTGATGGAACACGCAGCTTCCTGCTCCTTATGGATTATAGCTTTCGATTCTCTTCAGAAGAGTGAAAAGATAAAGAATTGAGAGATCTCAAAAATTTCTAAATTCGGGACAAACGATCGTAGGTCGTCTCTGCCCATGCATGATCTGTGGGCTCTTTAAAGAATACTAAAAAAAAAATATTCAAACTGCATTGCAACTCAAAGTGCCGCGTGGCCGAGTGATTCACATCTCTCATAATATTTCGATATAAATTTAGTCGAGTGATGCACTAAGAATTTATTAAATGAACATTTTCTATGCATTCATTAGATATTTCCTATGAATGATGCTCAAATGTTTTAATTTTATATTCATGAATTTAGGAAAACTTTATTTGTTTCATTTGAATTATATGACATAATATATGACTGATCAATTTTAAACTATAAGCAATTCATTGCGTTCATTCTTATAAGAAATTCATCAGGTCGTTGATTTTGAAGACAATAAAATCTAGCAGGTTTTTTTTTTTTTCTGCTGCAAATCGACGTCGTCATTTGTTAAGAATACACCTTCTTGGGCAAATTGTTCTTTTAAAATATTTTGTGAATATGCATATTATTATCGTTAATTATTGTTAACGATACGAATAACTAAATTATTACTTCAAAAAACAAAGAAAAAAATCAGAAGTATAGACAACTAAATATGGGACCACATTTTCATCAGATGGTAACGCATGTCTCACTTGCATAAAAAAGATTCGTTTCTCATGCAATCGGCCTATAAATGTGCCATTTCCCACTCATGACCACGTTGAGAAATCCATCTCTGGGACAACTTTCATGCATGAGGGGACAGATGTCTATAAGGTTTTGTTACTACCACTCTTGAGCACTCGGCTCGAAGATTTCATGACCTCAACAATGATTTTTCAATCAGGACCTTGATGAAACTGATACACGTCGATAGAGAATGGTAATGAAGTCGCTCGGCAAAAATTTTGCTACTTCGTCTCACATAAAGCACTCTCTGTTATGAGGAAGCTATGAGTTCATTCAATCATCACAATCTCTATTTTGTTCGCCTCAGCCTATTTGCAATTGCAGCAACCAACCTCATTTGCTCGACAAACTATTCGGAGGCTTTAATTGGAGTCCTCTGCTCAACAATCCGCACCTATCCAGTCTTATCATGTACAAAGATCAAGTTGTTAAAAAAATATGAGACGTGAAATTGCGAAGAATTAGAGATAATGAGTACTCATTAAAATTAGTTCAAATTCTGTTCACCGATTCTTGCATATTTCATAGTAAGAAGAAATCTCTCTATTTGTATATCATACATTCCAACAAAATTTCCTCCTCCACCGCATGATTTCAGTGATAATGTTATCAGGAAAATCGCGCAGTAACAGAAGTTACGATCACATGGAAGTTACTGTGATATATATATATATATATATATATATATATATATATATATATATATATATATATATATATATATAACATTATGTTACTATAACATTTTGAAAATATGTTTTTGTAATATAATATTTTTTTGCAGTTTAATAAAATTTTACTGTTTAAAATATAATATAATGCAGTAAAATTTACTACAAAAAAAACAATTATACTGCAATATTTTTGTAGTGAAATGCCCACAGCGTATTCAATCAATGAAGTATCACTGAGGAAATTTTACGATCTAATTGAAAGACGAGAAAACTATTAGAAACCTGATGTAGGTGTTGCAATAATTCATTCAGCTGAATAAATCCGGTACGTCGTTTATCGATTCTATTGAAAATCGCTTCCAAATCGAATCGTTCGATAGACTCATAAATGTTAAGTGCTTCCTCAAAGGTGATTTCCTCTGAAATTGACGAAACTATTTTTGATCATAAGGTGCTATTGGCCGGTGGCTGGGAGGTCGGATTTAATCTTTTTCACTGAAATATTACAGTTTATCCAAGAATCAAGGCTAAATTTATATGAATGGATAAATATCTCTCTGATTTTTTTTTTTGCAGAGAGCAAAAGTATGACAATTTTCATCATTATTTCTTCTCTTCAATGTGCAAATTCTCAGTTGCTTTTGTAGAGAGACGAATATGGTAGTCGAACGTTACAAGTTTTGCATATGCCTCATTTCCTCTTATAATTCACTAGAGATTTTTATCCAAATAGCAATCATATGTTAATCAGACCTTTCGAAAGGGAGATTGGCTTATTGTGTTGTCGCATATAAAACTCACTTTAAAAAGCAATTAGAAAAGAATGCAATCCGTTACATTATCTTTTTCCTCTTAGTGTTATATAACTTCAATTTTATGATGTGAACTCTTCAACTCGTCGATTAATCGGCTGTAAATATTTGCGCCAGCATTTTCAAGTGAGGAAATGGAAGTGCAAAATCGTTGAGAAGGTTTAATTTAAAAAGAATTTTCAATAGATCGGAATATTTAAGCACTTCTTTCGCATGTGAATGTCGTGTGAGAGACTCTACTAAATTTTAATCACTCTATCGGGAAAACGGCACATATCATAGAATCATTCAA